>JAWNNU010001793.1:0-456684 GCA_035044585.1 Scaptomyza polygonia
GAACGTCCATTTAAGGTATTTGGGCTGACGCCGGACGAGTTGTACACGCATCTGGTAGAGGTCGAAGCGTTGCTCAAATCCAGGCCACTCGTGTTGGACACCAGCGATCCCAACGACGGGGAAGCAATAACGCCGGGGCACTTGCTCATCGGCCAGTCTTTGCTGGGGCTGCCCATCGGATTCACGCCCAAGGAGCCCAACAACAAGCGCGTACCCACATACTTGAAGCGGTGGCGACAATTGTGGGAGCTCAAACTGAGCTTCTGACGCAAGTGGTCCAAAGACTACCTGCTCAGCCTGCAGCAGCGCGCCCAGTGGAGTAAAGGCGAGGCCAATCTGGTCGAAGGAGCGGTCGTTCTCGTGCACGACGACAGCACCCCCCCGCAAAGGTGGATCACCGGGCGCGTGACACGCGCAATCGTGGGAGAGGATGGCAAGGTGCGGGTGGCCGAGGTCAGAACGCAGGGCGGCGTTATTAAACGACCGGTGCACAAACTGGCACGGCTGCCTATCGAGGAGTGTTGAAGACCGGAGCTCGTCAATGGGGCCGGAATGTTGAAGCAGAAGTAAATTGAATCTGCCACTCTTATTAAATTACATTGTTACTTGTAAGTTAGTTAAGAGAAATTGAAGTCGTAGCATAAGTTAGTTTAAGAGAAAGCTCTCTATATAAACTTGCAAGCCGATCAGCAATCTGCCGACGGCGAATTGGTGTTGCGTGCGGTCATCTGTGGCCCACGCACTCCGTTTTAGGCGAAGCTAATTTAAATTGTCGTAAGAGCCTTAAAGCCGCCACACATATTTTATATTAAATTCGCATATACAAAGAAAAAACCGCGTCTCATCATTTTTTGTAATAAAAAAAAATCTAAAAACGCTTAGATTTTTCACCTGTTCTACTTTTTGCAAACGAGTGACAATTAGCTGAAAACGATTGTGCTTATAAAGCAACTAATGTGTGTTTTTAAACCCTGAAACTATTTTTTATTTAATTTATATACTATTGGCAATAGTTTTGCGTTATTCTGCGTAGGGCCTGCAAATTATTTTTCATTTGTTTTTTTTTTAGTTGTACACCTAAAATTTACGTGCGGTGGCAAAGCCAAAGCGATCGGAAACAGTCTTATAATACAGGGGTGTGCCAGAAACCTCTAGAGATTTTGGATCGAGCAGGTTTTCAAATCACTAAAACAAAACCGTAGGTGTGCCAGAACAAAGGGCCCCCATTTTTACATTTTTCAAATTCGATATTTTTTTATAATTGACTCTATGTGTATATCGGAACCAGAATAATTATCGATAATTTGAAACAAACTTGTTCTGCACATGGTATAGGAGAACTAATATTCTAAACCTGAAGTCTCTACGGACAGACGGACGGACAGACGGATATGGCCATATTGACTCGGCTATTGATACGGATCAAGAATATATATACTTTCTGGGGTTGGAGATGCTTCCTTCTGCCTTTTACATACCTAAGCACAAAACCATTATACCCTGATTTACCCATTTTATGGGTTCAGGGTATATGGTAACAAATAGAAGCCTTGTATACTCGATACGAGTAATAAAACCAATAACAAAAGAGACCCGATTACAATGGGGTGCGGATACGGCAGGAGTGTACGCTGCCTCAATGATTGTCCGATGCAGATGGGGATGCCAAAAAGGTATCTTCCTTCCAAATTTGGTGACTCTAGCTCAAATTTTTTTAAACGTTGGGAAAGGGGGCTGGTGGCAGTATGGAGGCGGTATGGGGGCGTGGCATCCAAACTTTTACGGCATGGGTGTACGCTGCCTCAAAGATGGTCCATTGCAGATGGGGATGCCAAAAAAATATCTTCCTTCCAAATTTGGTGACTCTAGCTGAAAGCTTTTTAAAAGTGGGAAAGGGTGGCTGGGGGCGGTATGGGGGCGTGGCATCCAAATTTTTGCTGCAGATTTGTGAATGATTTGAATTTCTTTCCTCCTACCAAATTTGGTGACTCTTGCTGAAAGTTTGTTTAAGGTGTCGGGAAGGGGGCTAGAGGCGGTATGGGAGCGTGGCATCCAAATTTTTTGTATTTTAAGCATTTCTGTTTTTTAACTGCGGGAAGGCTGTGGAACGGGGTGGGAGGGGCTCCAATACTTTGATGCTTATTTTTGGGGGTCGTTACCAGTTATGTGTCTACCAAATTTGGTGACTCTAGCTCAAACACTATGGAAAACACACACGTATTACCGCTTTAAGCGAAGCGTTGGGGCGGTTGGAAGTGGTCTGTTCTGTTTTCCAACTGCTGGGGGATTTGGGCGGAATGGGGACGTGGGGCTCCAAAAATTGTGGATACAATATTTTTGGGATTTTTAGTAACTATCTTCTATCCAATTTTAGTATTTTTAGCTGTAAGGGCGTGCAAAATAGGATTTATTGATTTAAAGTTATCGAATTTATCGATTTGCCAGCCCACCAGTTATCTTAGAACCCGAATCTTGACACTTTAATTTACTTTTATTATTATATTGGGGATGACTACACTGCGACCAAGCTGGTCTTTTGTGCCCCCTTCTTGGCTTATAGCTCTTCCATCAAGCCCAAGTGTTGTACAAAAGCAAGTACCTTTGTTGGGTCGATGGTTTCTAAATCGCTGAATTCCACAATATGTTTTCCTAGAAAACTACTTCTTTTCCTCGCTAAGGCTACTCATTCTGCTATGATGTGCAAGGAGGATTCTCCTTCCATTTCACAGAATCTGCAAGTTTCGCTGCTGACTATACCTAGCTTTGCTAGGTGACCTCTTAGTCTACAGTGTCCTGTCAAAAGACCGGTGAGTATCCTGAGTCTATTTTTGCCCATCGATATTACTTGCTTAAACCGTTTGAGGTTATAGCCACCCAAGAGAAGTTTTGCTTGTCTGAGTCCTGGTGTCCTTGCCCAGCTCGTTCTTCGCAAAAATCTCTCTTCGTTCCTAAGCTCTTGCCGTATTGTGCTTCTTCCTATACCACAATACGGCTCAGGTCCTATGACGGGTGTCGCTGCCCCCATTCTTGCTTGCTTGTCTGCCTCTTCGTTCCCCGCTATGTTGACATGTCCCGGGACCCATCTTAGGGCAAGCCTATTTTGTGATCCCAGAGTGTCTAGCTTGGTTCGTACCTCATGAACTATCTTTGACCTAATTTCGGTCTTACTAAGTGCCATTATTGCTGCTTGGCTATCGGATAAGAAGGCAATGTCTCTATTTCGATAGTTACGCTTTAAGTTAACGTCCACACACCTCCCTATTGCACATACCTCAGCTTGGAATATGCTGGTGTGCATACCTAGGGGCTCGTGGTAAGTTAGCCGAGGGCCCACCACACCAAGACCGGAGCCTTGATGCGTTAGGGATCCATCGGTGTACCATTTTATGGTGTGTGGCTTCATGTTGTGGACCTCTTCTAAAGATGTCCACTCCTGAACTTGAAACTTTTGCTCGAACATATGTTCGGCTTTCATTTCGTCCCTTGGCTGTGCCAGTAGGGGAAGTTCACCCGACAGCATGTCTGCCTCTACTCGACTAAGAATGTGTCCTCTCCCAACTCCTTCAACGGACATTCTTAAAAGCGTTGCTTTTTGTTGCAGTCTAATTGTGTGATGGAGTGGTGTTAACTCCAATAGAACCTCAAGCGCGGATGTGGGACAGGTCCTCATCGCTCCTGTGATTCCTACACATGCCATTCTTTGTAGCTTCTGAAGCTGCTTCTGCACAGTGATTTGTTGTGCCTTATCCCCCCATGCAATCGCTCCGTACGTGAGCATGGGTCTTACTACCATGAGGTATAGCCATCTTATTATGTTTGGTGATGTTCCCCATGACTTCCCGGCTATGTTACGACACGCATACAGCGCTCTGCAGCACTTTGCAATCGTATTTTGAACATGGGTACCAAAGTTTAATTTGCTGTCGAAAGTGACCCCAAGGTATTTGACTTCCTTGCTTGTTTCTATTGGGCTCCCCGCGAGCCTAAATAATATATATATATATATAATAATACATCACCTTTAAAATGCAAATAAATTTTTTTGTTTTAGATAATCCGGTAACAAGTTATAATGTACACCGCAAAACCATTTTTTTTTCAAGGCACCTCTGGAGATTCACCGTCACCGGCTTATTTATTAATATTTTTCTTTGAAAATTTTTTGTGACATACTTCAAAAGTTGTACAATAATATGTAATACAATTATATTGTTGATTTCGCCGAAAAAAAATCTTAAAAATATTCGTTTTTCTCTCCTTTAAAACCCTACCCGCCCTTAAACCCACTCCCAAATGAAACTGCAAACAATACCAATAGGTTTACATACTAGCAGAAAAAATTGGCGATCTGCCCGCTGAAGCCGTGGAAGTTGACATAAAAAAGCCAAAGCCACCCCCAATATTTATACGAGAGAAAAGCTTAAGTACTTTTGTTAACAAAGTTATAGAGCTCATAGGAAAAGACAATTTCCACATAGTTCCTCTCGTAAGGGGTAACATTCATGAAATTAAAGTCCAGACAAAGTCGGAAGATAATTACAGAGTTTTGACAAAGTATCTATCCGACAAACAAATGAGTTATTACACGTACCAACTAAAAAGCAGCAAGGGCCTGCAAGTCGTAATAAAAGGAATAGAGTCTGATGTTACAACAAAAGAAATAAAACTGGCGACGTAGGAGAAAGGATTTTCAGCAAAAACAGTTTTTAACATCTTAAACAGGAACAGGATGCCGCAACCACTTTTTAAAGTAGAGCTTGTCCCAGAAACAAAAACACTTAAAAAACACGAAGTGCACACAATATGCAATTTTCGGCTTTTACCTTACCTCAGAATCACCGTAGAAGAACCACACAAGCGTAATGGTCCGGTACAATGTATGAACTGCCAAGAGTAAGGCCATACAAAGTTCTACTGTACACTTCGATCGGAATGCGTTGTTTGTGGTGAATTGCATAATCCACAAGCTGTCCAGCACGCAAAGATGACTCCAGCAGTAAAATGTGTGGAAACTGCGGCGGCAATCACACAGCGAATTATAGACGCTGTCCAATTACAAGGAACTTACAAACCGTATCCACTAGCGCGTTACTGTACGCTCACAAAACACACCGAATACCCTCAAAACATCAAAATGCAACCCAGACGTCTTCTTTTCGACTGCAGCTAGATCCTCATTTGATCCGGAACTCGCAACCAGAAATGCGACTTACGCAAGCGCTTTAAGATCAGGACAGGCCCTTCCTGCGTCTAACACACCATTTTCACAAGCAAAACAAGTGACTAAAATCAATGCACAGGACAACAAGCAACAGGAGCAGCAACAAAGAAGTCTCGAAGCACTTATATGTACCCTGCAACAGAGCATGAAAGAGTTTATGTCATTCATGAAGAAAACTATGCAAGATTTCGTGCGTAATCAAAATCTTTTGATACAAATGCTTGTATCACAACAGTCAAGATAATCAATGGCTTCTTAACGAATATCTACTTGGAACGCTTATGGCGTTTCACAGCATAAACTTGAGTTAGCTCAATTTCTACTTGACAAGCACATCGATGTAATGCCACTATGGAAATAGTTTCAGATTGTTATACAAACAATATGTGTGTATAACCCCAGAACACATAAATAATTAGACGCTTGCAATATTTAAATCTTGTATCAACCGTACACAAGCTCTGCTGAAACGCAACTAACGTTGAGTGGCGAAGTGTGTATGCAAAGACACAAAACACCAAGAAGATTGAGAATACATAACGGCTCTTAGTCCCGTTACATCATATCTGTGTTCGTCTTTGGAATACACTATGCATGTTATTTTGGGTTATTATTGAATGTTACTATTGCACACATTTATTTACACACGCCATCTAAAAAGTTACATTGATTTCCAACTAACAAGCTTGTACGTACCATTTACTTAAAATAATGTTTGTTTTTTTTTGTTTTTTAAGTTTTCTATTATTTCTGGGGATAACAATTTGATCCAGCATTTGCTCAGTAAAACCCAACCAGATCAATGAAAAGTTAAAAACATAGGTTAAGTTCAATTCAATTCAATAAACAAATGATAAAATAATAATAAAAGTAACAGTAACACGTAGAAACGTTGCAGTCGGACGCACCCGACTGCGGTATACTCGATACCAGTAGTAAAACAGATTAAAAGAGAGCTGATTGCAATGGTGTGTGGATACGGCAGGGGTGTAGGCTGCCTCAAAGATTGTCTGGTGCAGATGGGAATGCCAAAAATCTATCTTCCTCCCAAATTTGGTGATTCTAGCTCAAAAATAGTAAAATTTGTGGGAAGGGTGGCTGGGGTTGGTAAGGGGGGGGGGGGCGTGGCATCCAATCTTTTGCTGTAGATCTATTTATGATGTCAATTGCTATCCTCAAACAGAATTTGGTGACTCTAGCTCAAAGTTAGTAGAATATGGTACAAGGGGGGCTAGGTGCTGGGGGCTGGTATGGGGGGGCGTGGCGTCCAAAGTTTTGCTGCAGATCTGATTGTGATGTTAATTGCTATCCTCATACCGAATTTGGTGACTCTAGCTCAAAGTTAGTAGAATATGGCGGAAGGGAGGCTGGGGGCTGTTATGGGGGGGCGTAGCGTCCAAAGTTTTGCAGCAGATCTATTTATGATATTAATTGCTATCCTCATCCCAAATTTGGTGACTCTAGCTCAAAGTTAGTAGAATATGGTGGAAGGGGGGCTGGGGGCGGTATGGGTGGGGGTGCCATCCAAAATTTTTGGGTTTCTTCACTTCAATCTTGGCACCAAATTTGGCGGCTCTAGCTCAAAAGCTGTGGAAAATATAGGCACTTTTGATTTCAAAATGCAAGGGGCTAGGGAACGGGGAGGCGTGGCTCCAAATTTTTGATGCAGTTTTTTGGAAATCGTTAACAGCTATCTTCCTACCAAATTTGGTGACTCTAGCCATAACTCTTTGGAAAATAAACGCTTTCCCTTTTTTAGTGAAGCATTAGGGCGGTTTGGGGCAGCTTGGGCAGTATGGATTGGCGTGGCATCCAAAGTTTTTATGCATTTTTTTGGAGGTTGTAATCACCTATCTTGGCACAAAATTTGGTGGTTCTAGGTTAAAAACTGTAAAAGATATAAGCGTTTCTGTTTTTAAGCTGCGAGGGGGCTGGGGGCGGAATGGGTAGTTGGGGCCCCAAAACTTTGATGCAGTTTTTGGGGGGTCGTTTCCAGTTATCTACCTACCAAATTTTGAGACTCTAGCTCAATCACTTTCGAAGATACACGCACTACCGTTTTTAGCGAAGCGTTGGGGTGGTTGAGGGCGGATATGGCAGTATAGCTGGGCGTGGCATCCAAAGTTTTTATGAATTTGATTGGGAATCGTCAACACCTATCTTGGCACCAAATTTGATGGCTCTAGCTCAAAAAATGTAGAAGATATGGGCATTCTTGGGGTTAAACTGCGGGGGGGCTGGGGCGGTATGGGTGGGCGTGGCTCCAAAATTTTTGATGCAGTTTTTTGGGGGTTGGTAGTAGCTATTTTCTCCCCTAATTTGGTAGTTCTAGCTGTAAGGGCTTGCGAAATAGCTGCATATATCGATTTTGCGTTATCGAGTTTATGGATTTGCCAGCCCCCTAGTTATCGTAGAGCTCCAATCTTGACACTTTAATTTACTATGCCATATATAAAGAGATTTGCAAAGTTTGAAGTCTCTAACTTGAAGGGTGTGGAAAAAAGTTGCGAACATACGGACGGACAGACGGACAGACACCATGACGGACATTGCACAAACCCAATATACTCTTTACCTTCGGTATCGAGTATAAATATTGTTCGAATTTTCCAATAACTGAAGATATGTCTTAGTCAAAATAATATGACAAAAACGAGTTCAACAATTTTTTTTCTTTAATTGTTTTATTAAGGGCGGGGTAGAGTTCTAAAGGCGAGAAAAACGAATATTTTTAAGATTTTTTTTCGGCGAAATCAACAATATAATTTTATTACATATTATTGTACAACTTTTGAAGTATGTCACAAAAAATTTTCAAAGAAAAATATTAATAAATAAGCCGGTGACGGTGAATCTCCAGAGGTGCCTTGCGGTGTACATTATAAATCGTTACCGGATTATCTAAAACAAAAAAATTTATATGCATTTTAAAGGTGATGTATTTCTCGAGGTAATCAGCAAGAGTTTTTTTTTTTTCTATTTTTTACAGCACTTCGAAGTGAAAAACGCGATTTAAGCTAAAAAAAATCGCGGTTAATTAGTTATTAAAAATAGAAAAAGATGAAAAAAAAAAACTCTTGCTGATTACCCGTTGATTTATGTGAAAAAGTAATGTTCAAATTTTCAAAAGGATCGGTTCAGAAGATTTTGAGTTCTGATGTTCACAAACTTCAAAAAAGACGTTTGCGGGAAAATCGATTTAAAGTTTTTCATACGTGAAACGTGAAAATTCGAAATAAACCATCAATAAAAGAATATTAATTTTTATACTTACATAGAGTCATCAATGCCAGCTCCTTAAAGTGAAACACTGTCACTCAGCATATCCAACGCATCTAAAATCCTGTAATGTTTCTCCAAATCTTGCTCTACTTGATCAGAAGTACTAAGTTTTATTTTTCATGACGCGCTGGACGCTTCAGCACTATCATTTTTACGTTTTGGGAAAGACTTTTGTCTTAGTCGACCCAAAATATTGCCACTTTCCTTGCGATCTTGCCGGGTTACTTTTTTTGGCATTTTGCAAATAAATAAATTAATCACAAACAACACTAAACGAGTGAAAATACAACTATAAACGAACGAACAGAAACGAAAATTTGAGAAAATTGTAAGTCTGTTAAAGTACACAACCGTTCAGCAGGAAGTGTGCCTCTAAACTAAATTATATTCGATGTACCTGACAATATAAAATATGTACAAGGTCAGTTTGCATCTTTTGAAAGACACATAGACGGAGAAAGGGAAAGGGATAACAAAAGAAATTGCAGCTGCTAATAGGGGTATCGGGCGTCTACCGGGCAGGTATAAAAATCAGGTGCACGTCCGGTCGTTTGAAACGCTGTAACTCCGTTAGCTTTACTCGGATTGACTTGAAATTTGGACATAATATTCTCGACATATTATTCATTCAGAAAACAAAATAATAAAAAAAATGAAAAAAAAATAATTTTAAAACCCTACCCCGCCCCTAACAGCATATATGTTCAACCAATTTCTTTAAGTTACTTTTTTTGAACATCCAGCACACACCTATAAACGTTTTGTTGTATACAGACAACAATTATCATAAATTTAATCTTAATTATTGTTATAATATTTTTTGTTTGGGCATTTGCTGCGCATAACCATTGGTCTAGGCTCCTTTCGAGACAGGGAATATAGTTCAACCCTTAATGAACTACAAAATGCCATAAACAAACGTATAAAGCTGCTGTGTTGCTTTATGTGTGTAAATGTGTTTTATTAATGTGTGTGAGTTAACTGTAGTCCTTTTGTGCCGCCCCCTTCTGCCTTCGCGCTGTATGTTTACCAGTCATCAGGTGCATTTCATTGCGCTCACTTGAAAACGCGCTTGTTCGCCTCGCACTAATTGGCTCTTACACATGGCTATAAATAAATACATTTTAAATTTATTTGTCTAAGCTGTAGTTAGCTGTAAGTAAAAACCCAGCAGGCACTCGAAATAGGCGTGGCAGATTAGCAGCTTAAGGAGGGGTTTTTTCATTAATGCCTGTGGGCTCATTAAAAAATTTAAGCTGATTTATAATTTTATTAATTTTAAATATACGTGTGTACTTGAATACTTCATACATTTATACACACATATATGCTAAATGTTTCGGTCAAACCTCTGCCGCAGCAGGGTTAAAAAGTGTCAGTGTATGTGTGTGTGTTTTTTATTTTTTTTATTTATTTATTACTTATTTATTATTTTTTTATTTATTTATAACTTAACCTACATATATACATACATATATACTATATATAAGGTTATATATAAGCGAAACATGACACAGGCAGCTTCTTGTTAGTTTCAGCAGGTACTCCGGAACACTTAGCGCCTCGAAGGCCTCTAGGACGCAGCCCCATTTGGCCTTATTGAAGGCATTTTTGACATCCAGCGATGTTACCAGGCGGTACTCCTTGGCTCCGCCTTTCTACTTTATCCGGCTATCGCTCCCGAAGCTTAATCGACTACCTTGCCGATCGCATCTAGCGTAGATGTCGCTTTGCGGAAGCCGTACTGATGCGGTGAAACTCCGCCAGCAGTAGTAATGGCGCTATCAAGCCGGTTACAAATCAGGGTCTCTAGGAGCTTACCGACAGTATCGATCAGGCAGATCAGACGATATGCAGCTGGATCTTCGAGCTGTTTGCCCGGCTTTGGTAGGAGGACCAGGCGCTGAATTTTCCATCTGCCAGGCAGCTGTTGAAGATGCTCGAAAAAACTTCAAAGCGGAGGGCGATTGCTAGTTTGAGTGCTCGGTTGGGAATCCCATCTGGGCCGGGCGACTTGCTCAGCTTCAACCTCGATGCAGCGTGGCGAATCTCATCCAGCGGCTCAGTTACGGAGGGCATGTTTGGCACCGGCGGGAGCTCGCCTAAATCCTCCGGCATACTGGGGAAGAGGTGCCTAACAATCTCTTGCATTGATACCGGATCCATAGGGTGGCAACGAGAAGAGGCGTTTAACCGTTGTACTACCAACTTATAGGCATTACCCCACGGGTCGTTTTCCGCTGTGTCGCAGAGGTCCAGGAAACATCTGCGCTTGCTGTCTTTAATCAGATTCTGGAAGCGTCTCCTGCTGTTGTGAAACTGCACCTGACGGTCCTGAAACACCAGCGATCCGTGTGAGCGCTGGTAAACGCCTAGCATAGTTGCATTTTCTCCGGGCCTCGGCGATCTCCTCATTCCACCAATATACGGCGACATGGTGTCTCTGGTACCTTCTGCTCCTGGTCATGCTAGCATTACAAGCCCGGCTTAGCATCTGCATCGTGTCCATCACTTCTTCGGTGCTATTAGCAGTATCGAGGATCACAGCAGGTTCTATGTTTGCACTAAAAATCCGTGCATAAAGCGTCTCGACGCGAAACCTAGGCCAATGTTGGTCTGGAGCATAATGGCGATCAGGTCGTGCTCCAATGGTGCACCATATGGCAGCGGTCACTATGGTCACTTGCATTAAATGAGTCATCGACGCTCCAGCAGGACGAACTGAACAGCGAGCTACTAACGAAAGTGTTATCGACGATCGAACCCAGTCCAGCTCTCCTGAACGTGTGCTGCGTTCCAAGATGCAAGAGCGCCACGTAAAGGATCGAGAACGCCTCAAGCAATGCCCGTCCCTTGGCATTGGTTGAAGAGCTGCCCCACTCCTCTGCCCATGCGTTGAAGTCGCCAGCGATGATGATTGGGTGACGGCCTCTAGCATCTGCTACCAGGGAGTCCAGGGTGTAGGCAAACTCTGATAACTGCAGACTGGGGGGTTGGTAAACTGCATAGAACCACAGGCCGACCACCAATGCGCGCACGTAATATTCGTCCCGATGGACGATGACTAGTTGAGTCCCGTCATTCCCACAGGACCATAAGGCCACTCTCTCAGTTGTTGCCGAAGCGCATCTTGGGCCCTCAGTATGGTCCGCTAAGTACCGCAAGGTTTGCAGACCGTTCGCGCTCTGTTTGCGACAGCAAATCCTGAGCCGCTGCAGAATGGTTTAGGTTCAGCTGGATGAACTTCATTTTGCACGACTAAGTACCCTTCCGCTGTGTGGACACTCTTTACTGCCCACCTGGTGACTGATCGAGGCGCTACCCTTAGTGATGCAGATAAAGCACTTTGCCAGCTCGCTCTTGCAGCACGATGCCTTGTGGCCCGTATCCCCGCACCTGATGCAGCACTGGGACCTATCCACAGGGTTACGGCAGCTGCTTGCGGTATGCCCAATCTTGAGACAGCGGTAGTACCGAGTGCGTGCTTCCTGCAGGCGAATGGCGCAGCTGGTCCAACCAATGCGAACTGCGCGCAAGGCCGTAATGCTGCTTGTCAGATTCGCCGGAACCGAAAATTGTGCCACCTGTGTGTTTCCGTATCCAAGACGAATGCGTCGACTGGGAATTTGCTTGCGCTGACACTGCAGTCCCTATCTCCTCTTTAGTGGCTAGCTCGTGCAGGTCACGAATGGTAAAGTGAGTTTGCTCGGTAAATGAGCGAACCTCTGCACTCGTACCCAGCACCAGCTTCACCTCTTCCTTAAGTTGCTCTGTACACTCCCGACCTACTCCATTTAGCTCCAGAAGCAAATCCCCTTTTACTGTCCGACGCGCTTTAGAGACCTTGTCCCTGACGCCATTGCGTTTTCCATCGCTCCTGCGCGTAACTAGCGAAAGAACTTCGCTGTAAGAAAGCTCGCTGGTTCTTATTACCAGCGCATCGGACCTGCTCTTCATAGTCAGCTTGCCAGGCGCTTTGCCGGCCGGCTCGGTAGCCTTTTTCTTCTGGACCGTTTGCCGCGTATTAAGTGCAACAGACTCCGGCGCCGCTGGCATTGCGTTGCCAGCTGTCTTCCTCTTGGAGGGCGTCGCTTGCTTCCCTGGCTCGTGCTCTCACCGTCTCTTTTGAGTCACGGCTACCCTCGCAACGCCACTACCCTGCTGATTTACCTTGTCAGCTGCTCTCAGGGTAGCAAGTTTTGCAACTGGCGACGTCTGTATGGCCTTATCTGCGCTAGCAAGGGTGGCTGTCTTGCTTCTGCCCGCAGACGATTGGTACAGCTTGACTGCCTTGGCCGCTAGGCCGCTGCCCAGCCTTCCAGAGCGTATATTCATCTATAAATTGCGTGTGTGTGTGTATTTGTTTGTGAGTTTCTGATAAATGAGCGATTGATTAAAAAAATGCTCAAACAATCGCATAATGTGAAGTGTTATCTAGATATTCTGATTAAGCAGAAAGGTCTTAAATTTAGATGAAGAAATCAGCAAAAGTTGTTTTTAAAAGTTGTTTTAAATCCTTAGGTGTTGTTTAATAAATGTGTTACTAAGTATCTTAAGATTGACTTCAACATTTTAGATTCCATATTCTATAAAGTTTAACATTGGTTTAGGTTAACATAAATATTTATTAAAACTAATTATACAGTTTGGGTTTTCAAGGTAATCTGAAAAATTGTGCTTTAGTCATAAAAGAACTTAAAAAAGAAAAATGCCATTTATATACTTTTAGATAGTTTAATCCTTTTTATAAAAAACCGTAGATCAATGTGTATTTTAAGTTAGAACTTTCAACTTTTCTTCAAATTGTTGTTGTTGCGTTATTTAAACAATTCTATTATGTCTGCTAAGCTTTGATGAATGCCCAAAAAGCCAACAACATATGTATAATAAGCAAATATGATTGTTTGGAGTTTTACAAGAATTATTCATACACACTTTTATACACACACTCATACACACACAATCTATTTGCACACACACACTCCTCATATAGTTAATTTCTGGTTGTTTTAATGCGATGATGCCTCAAATGTTTCGCGACATGGTTGGGTCGGCTGCTTGGCTGGACAAATGCTGCACATCATAAGATTTATCAAAATATGAAAATCATACACACACAGACTCGCACACCCATAAAAAACAACTCGAAACACTATTTTGTGGGTCTCAAGTGCAAGCCGAGCGCTTCATTATCCTCGTCGTGTCAATTGTTTAATATTTTTGGGACCTCACGACGCACAGTGGCGCTTTTTCTAATTTTTCGTTGCAAAATCGGTCAAAAGCATATGATAGATAATTAATTAACCTATTTTGGATGGTGTGCAAAGTCACATTTAAAGCTGTTTAAACCTGCCTACCACACTGCAGTTCGACGTAGCATTAATGCATTCCCAACATCACCAACAAAATGCATTTTGGCCGAAGCTGGCCTGCCATCCATTGAGCTCAAAATCACAGAAGCCACAGCTAAACTCATCCCAAAACTCTTTTGTTCTCCGAACAAACTCCTGCAAAACGAAATGCGGAAAGCGGTAAAACAACGCAAGAAATACAAGTGCCTTTCTACACTCCGTCGATGTGCCTCTCTTTCAAAAGAATATAACATCTGTCTGCCACCAGTCTTGTACAAAGCAAAATCAGCACCGTGGCTTCTACGGCCATCGTCTATCCATACATCACTTCGGGAGTTCCCCAAGGACAACACCAGCGGGGATTCTTTCCGCAAACTTTTTGCCGAAGAGTCGGCCAAGCCAATATTTAAAAACAGAACCTGGTTGTTTACTGATGGAACGAAAACACAGCACAATACAGCGTTTGCGTGTGTTGATCAGGAAGGTAGAACACTTGCAAAAGGCTGGCTCCCGGAATATTGCTCAATATTCTCAGCTGAAGCAGTAGCTATTCAGAAAGCCATAACCTACGCACAAGAAAGACCCGGAAGCTACGTTATATGTAGTGAGAGTTTATTTGCAATGGAAGCCATACTCAACGTTGGAAATATAGATCCAACGATATGCCAAATACGAGATGCTTTAATTAAGACCCCATCTAAACTTCAACTGTTCTGGGTACCTAGTCATAAAGGTATCAAAGGGAACGAAGTAGCGGATACTGCAGCGAAAAATACATCACAATCACCAACAATCACCGTCATCCCATCCGTCCAAAAATACATACAAAAAGCTCTCTACCCGCACCTTCAATCTCAGATGATCGACAACTGGGCATCCTTCCAGCACAGGTATAAAATTGTTAACCCAAACCTGGAAAGGTTTCGATACCCTATAAACTGTCACCGAACAAAAACTCGCATCTTCATCCGTCTCCGAATTGGACACTGCACTGCCACTCATGCCCACCTACTCACTGGAGTCACCAAGCCCCCTTGCCATCTATGTGGACAAGACCTATCCACCACCCATATTTTGGATACTTGCCCTAAATTGGAAAGTATCAGGAAAGCCCATTTTTCGAACTCTTTTCCGTCAACATACCTTTCTACAGCTTCAACAGTTAATATAAATAGAATTTACGACTTTATAAAAAAATGTAATTTAATTGACCTAATTTAGAAACAGTAACTTTGTAAACCAGAGCTGAAGGCCTCGACGCTAGCGCTCGTTCCATATAATTAATTAGAATATTATTATTATTAATAATGTATTATAGTTAATTTTAAAATAAATAAATAATTAACCTATAAAACGAACGTTTGAAAAAAGTTCTACGAACTCTCGTGCCTATTTATGAGTAAGCAAATAATAATAATAATAATAATTTTTTAAAACTTTTAATTAAAAATGTTTTTTTTGAAAGGGATCTATAATTTAAAACTAATGTTACAAATATTCAAAATAAAATTTTTTTTTTTAATATTTTGTAAAAAATTTTGCCCACAATCTACACCAGATCTAAAAGACTAATCATTTCTAAACTTTAAATAATTTCTGTCTTTTTGTGACTTTACTTGCCGCAGCCCTGAAATAAGTGGATCGGAAGATGCTGCTAAGATGTTGAAAAGGTCCTCATTGTGTCTCACCCTTGATGCTTTGGAAATGATAAGCGATCTGTATTTTTTGTAAAATTTATCAAAGGACTTCTGTGCTTTTTCAGAAAGGTCTCCAATTGGCAAAGACTGATACTCAATTATATCTTTGCCATGTGCCAATATTTTTCGCACTGTCGGGGTCAACAGTCGTCTAAGCATATTGTCCGTATTTTCCAGAATATAATTTTTCCTTGCAGTTTAAAACATTTAAGATCATCCCCAATCTCTTGACGATTTATTTATCCCAAAAATTTAGTTACAGCCTCATCATTTTCCAAAAATCTCCGTAGTGTTTCCATCGTTTGAGTTTTCGTATCCATACTCTGGGCAATCTACTTTAAGTCCAACTAGATAGTTGTTTGTGCCTACCCGTATGGGATGTAAGACTACTTGTACGCCGCTGATCTGCGTTCTTCGTGATCGGATGTGTTGCGCCAAGACAAAAACTTATATGTTTATTGTGCTTCTTCTTCGTGTGCTGAAGCACTAACGGTAAATTTCTGTCGCTGTCTCAGGCAGTGTCGGCAGTTTGATAACAACAACAACATACATTCTTGGCTCGTTTGAGTAAAGCATTACTCCTCGCACTGCGCTCTGCGCAAGCAAGAGGTCGGTCCCGTTACTTTTTAATATAAGTGAAAGGCAACTGCAAGGAATCGCAAGCGAGAGGTCGGTCCAGTTACATTTTATTTAAAGTGAAAGACAATTGCAAGCAATTGCGTTATTTAACTCTTTAATTATAAGAAAAATAGTTATGGATAAAAGCTCATCTTCTCAATCGCTTTCTTGCAAAAGGCAAGCTCTACAGAATTAAATGAGAAAAAAAGCCGGTGCAAGCCATGAACCTATACGCTCCCAAATCATCCTGAGCAGAGCTACAACTCATGCTGATTCCAATAGCACACTGCGAGAGTCAGTGCCCTATTGCCCAATGTTACAACTAGCTGTGACACTAGCGTTACCTGCACAATCACTACGTCATCAAGTTTAGCATCAACGTATACAGTGGCGTCAACTTCTGGGCCCAATATTTTTTCGTTTTGAAGTTTTGACAGTTAAAGCTCGCAAGTAGAAGTGCTAATTTCAAGCGCGGGATACGCCTGCTAGAAACAAATATAAAAAGCTGTTAAAACAGCTCAATCAACAGATAAATCTAAGATGAAGGCTACAGCCCTACAAAAACAGCCACCTAAAGATGCAGCATCCACCTCGTCTGCATCAGCACTAGGTAACAACCGCTTTGCAGAGCTGGTCGAGGAAATAGACAAGTTTATGGAGCAAGACTTACCAGAAACTTGTTCTGAAGACAAACAAGCAGATCCTCCAGCTATTTGTGTGCCAAATGTCAACAATCCCGCATCGGTGGAACGAGCTCTGGGCTCGTGTGTTGGTGCCAAAAATTTTAGTATTCGCACTTCTAAGTTTGGTGTGTAACGAATATACACGAATAACTCGGACACATTCCGTGCAATTGTGAAACAATTGAAAGCACTCAATTAACATTTCTGGCATCATCAACTTAAGGAAAATAAGCCTTACAGAGTTGTCATCAAGGGAGCCAATGCCAACGTACCCAAGGACCAAATTAAGCAGGGCTTTAATGACCATGGTTTTGAAGCCACTAAAGTATACTGCCCAAGAAAGGCAGATTGGCGAATCGATTAGGTTAATGAGGATGATGATGAAGCGACAATCAATTACAATACACGGCAAAATCTATTTTTTGTCAATCTCAAAAAACAAAAGCCGAATGTCTCTGAAATAACTCAACTCGGCAGGTACAGAGTATCCGTGGTAAACGCTCCTCGTAGAAAAGAAGTATTGCAATGCCTGATAGGCTTCATCTTCGGGCACTGCAAAAATTATTGCAAATAGGATCCAGTCTGTGGCAAATGCGCTGGCTCTCATATGACAGGCTCTCTACTTTAAAACAGTGGAAATTATTTGTGCGTCAACTGCGGTGCATATCACGCTTCGACAGATAGAGACTGCCCAGTCCGGAAAGAAAAAATCAAGAAATTGAAACCGAGCCCAAGACTCCCTCTTACTGTCAACACTGTTAGATCAAAATACAACCACGGCCCCCAACGTGCCTTCATACCGGCTGAGACTATCAGGTGCAATATGTCTTACTCTGACGTTGCTCGTCCCAACAGAACCGAATTTTGGCCAAGTGTCGATAGGCATTCCCAGCGAGAAACAAACTTACTGCCTGATAAGAAGTTCAAGTACTCCATTAAAGAAATCCAGATACAGAATGGACCAGTTGTTCAAGTTGGTTAAAGAAACTATGGAGGCGAACAAGACCTTCCGAGAATTGGTCCAAGTTCTCGTCTCACGCATCTCGCAATGATGCAACCAATCACAACAATCGGATTGTGGAACGCTCGGGGTCTACTTAAGGCCTCTGACGACCTGCGGCTTTTTCTCAGTGCGCATAATATAGACGTCATGTTTGCCACTGAGACACACATGAGAGAAGGTCAGCGTGTCTTTCTGCCAGGATATACCACCCACCATGTCTTCCACTCCAGCAGAGGTGGCGCCTTAGTCATTGTGCGCTCAAGGTTGAGCTGCAGCCCTCAGCCTCCCATCGAAATAAACGACAGGCAGATAGCGAGATTGAATTTACAGAAATTGGATGGGGTTGTCACACTCGCATATTTGTATTTTCCACCCAGATAGATTTGGACTAAAGCGGAATTTGAATCCCTATTTACAGTGATAGGCAAAAAATTCATTGCAGGTGGTGATTATAACGCTAAGCACGCATACTGGGACAACTATAGAGCTTGTTCCAAAGGCAAACTGCTATAGGATGTCGTAGCGAATGGCCGAAATCAAATCCTAGCAACAGAAGAGCCTTCATTCTACTCATACAATTCCCTAGTATCACCATCAGCGCTCGACTTCTATGTAATTAATGGTTACAACATGAGCAGACTCAATGTGAGAACGCTTCATGAACATTCTTCGGATCACACTTCTCTGCTGGCAGATTTGCACGCCACGCCACTGAGCATGCCAAAACGATCTTGAATACTCTCTAGTGGCTCTGATGCGGAAAGTTTTAAGACCCATCTGGAGCAGCAGATTGACCTTAATATGGAAATCCAAGAAGCTGAAGATATCGATATCGCAATCAATGTTTTAATGAAAAAGCTTAAACAAGCTGCATCAAGAGCTGCACCGAGGAATCAGCCGTATCTGGATGAACCTAAACCGCCTCAGCTTCCGTTCGTAATCGCTAAGCTTCTCCGTCTCAAGCGAAAAGTCAGAGGAGAGTATGCCAGAACAGGCGATGCCCGAATCCATAGATTTACAATAGGTTGGCAAATACCCTACATAAAGTGCTGGCCTGCAGGAATAAGCTTCAAATTGACAACCTGTTAGAAAACTTGGGACCCGATGCCTCTGCAAATTATTCTCTGTGGAAAATTACATAAAGGTACAGATCGCTGCTCGCTCCGAAATCGGCTATTAGGGATCCTGCAGGAGGCTGGTGCCGCACTAGTCTCGATAAAACAGAAGTGTTTGCAAATAATCTGGAGCAACGTTTCAGTCCGCACGACTTTGCGCTAAAGAATCAATGTAGGATGATTGCTGAGTCGCTGGAGGCCCCATTCCAAATGGTTTTGCCCACTGATACCGTTACACTGGATGAAGTGAAGCAACTGGTGTCTAAGCTGAAACCCAAGAAAGCTCCTGGCGAGGACTTACTTGACAACAAAACCATAAGACTCCTACCAGATCAAGCCCTGCTGTTTTTAGTGCTCAACTGTAACAGCGTTCTACGTGTGGGATACCTTCCAAGAGCCTGGAAGTCGGCCAGCATAATAATGATTCTGAAGGCTGGGAAGCCAGATCCCCAACTCATACAGGCCGATCAGCCTTCTCCCTCACAAGGCTAAATCTTGGAGAGACATATACTTAACAGAATGCTTAACGTTGAGAGTGTTACTCGTGCGATACCAAAATTCCAGTATAAAGCCAAGAGCCTTTTATCGCCCCAGCTGTTACAGATCAATAAAAGCTTCTTCGAAGGACGTACATGCAGAGTGAGTGCCGATGGGTGCCTGTCTTCATCTAAACATATCAAAGCAGGCGTTCCCCAAGGCAGTGTGCTGGGACCCACATTGTACTCCATGTTCTGTGCGGATATGCCAACTCACACCGCAATCACATCTGTCAACGAAGGTGATACCCTTTTCGCGACCTACGCTTATGATACAGCTGTGCTAACAAAAAGAAGTTGTGTGATCCTAGCCAGAGATGCACTGCAAGAATATTTAGACGCCTTCCAGGAATGGGCATGGGATCTTGATTGTAGGCATCAACGAAAGTAAATGTGACAATGTTACACTTAAAAATAGAGCGCTGAGGTGCCTTGTGGTGACACTCAATGGAAAAGTGCTAAATCACTCACTACCTTGTAAACCTAAGCCTACCCAACCTCGCGCCGACTCGCTTACCCGGACACCTCGCTGATCCTCTGTGTGGTTGTTTATCTTTGCTCTTGGCCTCGTCCTCGTTCCTCATTGTTTTTGCCCTCCGGCGTATTGGACTCTTGTCACGTGTTCGTTGCCTTTTCTTCCTCACGTCCCTCCGCGCTTTCAAACTTTGGCCATCATATGGCCCGCGGCCGTACTTGTCGATTTTGTGGTTTCCACGCAACTAACTCCCCTGGGCTCGTCGTGTCGATCGCAAGCTCTTCGCTGCCGGCCCTTTTCCAGGCTTCGTTGCATCGTTGGCGGCCGCTGCCCACGCCGTTTTCTTAAGTCCCGCTTTGGCTGCGAGCGAATTTGTTACTCCTTCTCCCTTCCTCTATTACCGGCTGCGCTTGCTGCTTCTGTGGCCGCTACCCACACTGTTTTGCTCGTGCCATTCTGCTGCCGCTCTGCTGCTCGCGTCGTTTGGCACGCGCTCTTCGGCTACTGCGCGTAACTGCGCTGTTTGTGTTCTTTGACTTCTGCTGCTTCGTTGTCTGCGTTCTCTGGTCTCTGTTGATCGCTGTGACTGCTGCTCGCGTCTTTTGGCACGCGCCATTCTGCTACTGTGCGTAGCTGCGCTGTCGGTGTTCTCTGGCTTCTGCTGCTGCGTTGTCTGCGTTGTCTGCGTTCTCTGGTCTTTGTTATAACTTTACTTATATTTACCGTGGTCTGTTTATGGTTATTTAATAACTAACATGTTTTCATGTTCATTGCTATAAACTCAGGGTGTAAAGCGGGGTTTACAATGTCAGCGTGAGATTGGAAAATGTTTTGTTTCAGTCTGACACACCTATTTTTCACATAAGTTTGTCTCCCTCATTTGCAATCTGTAACCGGTCTCATATGCATCTCAGCAAAAAGCAATTCGAAAATGGAGTTTTAAAAGCTGTCAATAGGTGTCGCATTTTCGAAATTAGCATCATGTGCTGGAAAGCACCAAAGCTCTAAACCTCTATTTTACTCAAAATGGCTGTCAATAGGTGTCGCATCTTCGTAAGCTCCAATGTTTTTAACTCAATTTTACTCAATACAGAGGTAAATGTTAATAGAATTCACTTTTTAATATTTATTTAGTACATATTAACGAATATATAACAATAAAATCCATGTTATGTAAAAAAAGCAAATCGTTTAATTTTCGCGCCATTTCACGTGTGTCAGCTGTGTTCGAACACCGTCGAGCACTTCCCTGCGGCTGCTCCTCTTCAAGTTCAGCAGCAGTAGCAACAGCTGCTTGCATCATCATTGTATGATGAGCTACTAAAATTTTTTGTTGTTGTCGTCTTCTCATTTTTTATTATTTATCAATTCTGCTTCACTTTAAAAATTTTTGCCACAAAAATGAAACAATCATCAGCTGTTCACAGCTCATAGACGGCTAACTGCTGATTTCGAAAATTCGAACACACTTTCACGCTGACATTGTAAACTACCAGCGTACGTCTCAGGTTGGTAAAAGCTTTAATCCAATCTCACGCTGACATTGTAAACGCCGCCTAATACTTAAATACTACTAATTATAACTAACCGTAACCATACTTAATACTACAAACTACTATAAAAATTGTGCATCGTCACTAGGCTCACTTTCAAAAAACATATCTCATCACTGCAGCAGTCGTATAGAGCCAAAGTGAAAAATATGTCGTGGCTACTTAGTTCTAAAAACAAGATGTCGCTTGAAAACGAGGTCAGGATTTATAGCCTCTTTTATGCAATACAGGTGTATGATATCGCAGCCAAGTCAAACCTCAACAAGATTCGCCTGCTTCAATCTTAGACACTTAGAACATTATCTGGAGCCCAATGGTTCATAAGGAGCAGTAACATTGAGCGCGTTCTTTAGGTACCTAAAACAGGTGACAGGATCCAAGTGATTGCCAAAAAATAAACGGAGAGGCTGGGAGCGCATCCGAACATTCTAGCCAGACGCCTTTGAACTGCTTGCCAAAGAGCAACGAGAAGATTAAAGCGTCACCACCCTCAAGACCTCTTGGACCGGCTCTTGACAAAAAGACCCCGCAATTTTAAGCTTATCCCTTTAAAAAACCTTTAATAACCCACCCATCCCATCTTATCAAATCATTTAGTAACTGTATTTCGTAGGTCATTATGATAAATAATTTTGTTTTTGTTTTAAGTTTAATTTCTGATTTGTTTAAGTTGCCCAAAAAGGAAGCAGGACACTTGTCATGTAAATATTTCAATATATTTTAATAAAAATAAATTAAAAAAAAAAAACTTCTACGTCAACGCAATGTCTATATTTGGTGATTACCTGGTAGTTTATTTGTATATTCTGTAACTGCACCTGAATTTAGGGACCAGGATTAGACAAACCATCTCAGGTAAGCATTTCACAATGAAAAACAAAAGCCATGTATCTTAACAATAATGAACGTACCCATAACACTAGAATGCCTTCTCACGGCTATATGTCATAAATGTCATACAAATTAATGCTTGTTGATGCGTCGTCGAATGCAGACGTAATTTTTATTGTGCTCCGGGTAATTAATTCATAAACGCAAAAGTGCAGTGAAATTTAAACCACAACTATTTATATAAATATATTACGCGAAAAGACGCTAAGTGCAATGACCTTGCACAAATTGTTCTCTAAAAATGTACAATTTAACGAAAACAATTGACAAACAAACACAAGTTGAACATAAGACAAAAACAAAATTAATACCGCGTTTAAGACAATGAGTCAATGTGAGAATTTTGCCCAGCCAGAACGCGAGCAACACCAGCGACATCGGCAGAGTAACGCTTACTTCTCTGTAGTTTCAGACCAGCCTGAGCGGTCAATTACCCCCAACCCGTCAATCGAACTCCCTTACACAGCGCGTGTTACATAACGTTCTTGCTTACCGTCTCCGTCGCTTTTATCAATCGCGTCAACGCAATCCGACCGCGCGCGGTCAACAACATTCAACCCGACAACCGAATTCTTGCACACAGCGCGTGACAGTAAATATTCTTGCTCCCCGTCTCTCTTAGCTGCGTCGGCAAGTATAGCGCCCTCTTTAGGTAAAGCAATAGCACCTACAACAACAACTTCACCGGTGCCGACTGCCCGCTCAACAAACACAACGAGTGCTGCATCGTCAGCAAATCAAACACCAAGCAGCAAACCGGCCACGCAGACTGGTATGGATCGCTACATCCAAATCAAAAGAGAGCTAAGTCCGCACACTCTACAAATTAATTTTTTCCATTTTTTTTATATTTTTTTTTCTAAAGCTAACGGAGTTACAGCGTTTCAAACGACCGGCTGTGCTACCTTTCACGTGCTAATTTTCACGTATGAAAAACTTTAAATCGATTTTCCCAAAAACATATTTTTTAAGTTTGTGAACATCAGAACTCAAAATCTACTGAACCGATCCTTTTTAAAATTTGAACATTACTTCTTCACATAAATCAACGGGTAATCAGCAAGAGTTTTTTTTCATCTTTTTCTATTTTTTAATAACAAATTAACCGCGATTTTTTTAAACTAAAATCGCGTTTTTCAAATCGAAGTGCTGTAAAAAATAGAAAAAAAAAATATATATATAAAAAAAACTCTTGCTGATTACCTCGAGAAATACATCACCTTTTATTTTGTATTATTATATTGGGGATGACTACACTGCGACCAAACTGATCTATTGTGCCCCCTTCTTGGCTTATAGCTCTTCCGTCAAGCCCAAGTGTTGTACAAAAGCAAGTACCTTTGTTGGGTCGATGGTTTCTAAATCGCTGAATTCCACAATATGTTTTCCTAGAAAACTACTTCTTTTCCTCGCTAAGGCTACGCATTCTGCTATGATGTGCAAGGAGGATTCTCCTTCCATTTCACAGAATCTGCAAGTTTCGCTGCTGACTATACCTAGCTTTGCTAGGTGACCTCTTAGTCTACAGTGTCCTGTCAAAAGACCGGTGAGTATCCTGAGTCTATTTTTGCCCATCGATATTACTTGCTTAAACCGTTTGAGGTTATAGCCACCCAAGAGAAGTTTTGCTTGTCTGAGTCCTGGTGTCCTTGCCCAGCTCGTTCTTCGCAAAAATCTCTCTTGGTTCCTAAGCTCTTGCCGTATTGTGCTTCTTCCTATACCACAATACGGCTCAGGTCCTATGAGGGGTGTCGCTGCCCCCATTCTTGCTTGCTTGTCTGCCTCTTCGTTCCCCGCTATGTTGACATGTCCCGGGACCCATCTTAGGGCAAGCCTATTTTGTGATCCCAGAGTGTCTAGGTTGGTTCGTACCTCATGAACTATCTTTGACCTAATTTCGGTCTTACTAAGTGCCATTATTGCTGCTTGGCTATCGGATAAGATGGCTATGTCTCTATTCCGATAGTTACGCTTTAAATTAACGTCCACACACCTCCCTATTGCACATACCTCAGCTTGGAATATGCTGGTGTGCATACCTAGGGGCTCGTGGTAAGTTAGCCGAGGGCCCACCACACCAAGACCGGAGCCTTGATGCGTTAGGGATCCATCGGTGTACCATTTTATGGTGTGTGGCTTCATGTTGTGGACCTCTTCTAAAGATGTCCACTCCTTTTTGTTACAGAGGTGAACTTGAAACTTTTGCTCGAACATATGTTCGGCTTTCATTTCGTCCCTTGGCTGTGCCAGTAGGGAAGTTCACCCGACAGCATGTCTGCCTCTACTCTACTAAGAATGTGTCCTCTCCCAACTCCTTCAACGGACATTCTTAAAAGCGTTGCTTTTTGTTGTAGCCTAATTGTGTGATGGAGTGGTGTTAACTCCAATAGAACCTCAAGCGCGGATGTGGGACAGGTCCTCATCGCTCCTGTGATTCCTAAACATGCCATTCTTTGTAGCTTCTGAAGCTGCTTCTGCACAGTGATTTGTTGTGCCTTATCCCCCCATGCAATCGCTCCGTACGTGAGCATGGGTCTTACTACCATGAGGTATAGCCATCTTATTATATTTGGTGATGTTCCCCATGACTTCCCGGCTATGTTACGACACGCATACAGCGCTCTGCAGCACTTTGCAATCGTATTTTGAACATGGGTACCAAAGTTTAATTTGCTGTCGAAAGTGACCCCAAGGTATTTGACTTCCTTGCTTGTTTCTATTGGGCTCCCCGCGAGCCTAATCTCCCTCATCCTTTGTAGCTTGTATCTTCTGGTGAACGGAACGATGATTGTTTTTGCAGTCTGGACTGGAAGGTTCCAATTGCCCACTTTATTTTCTCAACTGTTACCACCTTGCGCATGTCCAGTCGCTGTCCGTTGGTCTGTACTGAACTCCTGTTTCATGTCATTCGCTCTGTTGCCAGGGGATACTCCCTGGGAAGTGCGTCTCAAACAGAAGCTCTAGCCTTTGCATACTAGTGCTCGTATATGAATTATCACTACGCTTTAGGGCTAGATTAGCCTCCGGTGCCCGCTTTGATAATGCTCTATGCAGCCGGGCACCTTCTGTCGTACTTGCTATGCTTTCGCAAAAGTCTCTATAGTTCTTACGCTTGGCCTTCCTAATCTCCTTGCTGTAGGAGGTGTGGCTTTCGCGGTATGTATCCCATGAACCGTCTCTCTTGGCTTTATTGAAGAGGTGACCGGTGGTGAGCCGCAGTCTTTCAAGACCGTCATTCCACCATGAAGCATCTTTTTCTTTACGCGTTCTCCCTAGTGGGCAGCTTTCTTCATACGCATTTTTAATGCTACTGTTCAGATTTCTAACAACTCTTTCTAGCTCACTCGTGTATCTGGGTATTCCAGAGCTCTCAGTGACTAGGTTAAGTTCTAGGGTAGACCTAAATTTATCCCAGTTCGTTTTTCTGGGGTTTCGAGTTGGTATACTACTATCCGTATTAACCTGAAATTTAAATAGGATGATCCTGTGATCGGACATGGATTCTTCTGGAGAGACATGCCATTCTCTGAAATGTGGCCTGAGAGACCGACTAATCAGAGTAATGTCTAATACCTCTTCTCTAACTCTAGTTACAAATGTCGGTGTTGATCCGACATTACCAATTTCTAAATTATACTTGAATATAAAGTTGGTAAGACACTCACCCCTTGTGTTGATGTCCGTGCTGCCCCATATGGAATTGTGTGCATTGGCATCGCAGCTGATTATTACCGGCAGCTTCTCTCTCCTGCAGTGATCCATCAGCTTTTCTATTTCCGGTGGCGGGCAGTCCGCATCACCAGCAAAATAGGCTGATGCCACCACAATAGGGGGGGCGTTACCTCTTGTCCTTACGGCAATCGGTACCCAGTCCCTAGTGAGGAATTCTGAAAGAATAGTAAAATTAATACATTTCCTTACCATGATGCATGCTCTAGGTATAGGATCTCTTTGATCCCAGATTACCTTTGAGTCGGCGGTGTACAGGCCTTTTATGCCATTGTTGTCCCATGGCTCCTGTACCAGGGCTTGCCCAAGATGGAGGTTTATCTGGGCTAGCCCAGTGACGATGACGTTTGACGTCACCTTTAGTCTTCCGCCGCTCCAGCTCCTGGTGATGCAGAGTTGCTCACATCACCGCTGCCCGTCATGGTGACGTCAGCTTCTTCCTCTGCGATTTGCAGCTCCTCAGCCAGTTCCTGCGAGGACATCGGCAGCTCCTCATCCATCCCTTCCAGCTCTGCTGGACCGAGCGTCATCTCCGCCAAGTCTTCGTCCTCGGCCAGATCCTCCGATGAATCGGTGGCATCTCCCAGATGAACACTCGGAACAGTGGCGGTGGGAGGTGTGGGTGCCGAGCCTGCAGCTCCAGAGGCTTTGGGGGCTGGTCCCCGTGCCTGACTTGCCGAGTCCCGTCCGGCCGTTGCCATGAGCAGTGCCTCAGCTGGGGGTAGTCCCTGCTGAAGGTACCTTAGGTACCATTTGGTTTTCGAGCCGTTGAGGGCTTTTCGGTCTGGGTCGTCCAAACCGCCCGGCTCTCCCAATTTTGGCAGCTGCACTTGTGGCTGCTGGCGCTTCACGCCATGTCGCCTAACTGCGCTTAGACTTGGTCGCATCGGCTGTAATAGTCCAGCCGAGCTACCTCCTCCTGCAGTTGGCGCGACATGGTGACGTGGGGCTTCCCTCGTCCACTGCGAGCGCGCTGTTACTGTCGCCGCCTGCGGCCTCCTCCTTTGCTCCGCCTGTTGAGGGCGCCGTGGGGGTAGTCCCACGTTGGAGGGCCGATCCCCGTCAAAGAGGCGGTCCTCAAAGTGCCTCGCGACACTGGCAGCAGGGGTATCCCGCTGTACTTTAAAATCTTTTTTTGCGTTCTTCATGTTTTCCCACAAGTTGCAGAGAAATATTAGGTCCACCCGGGCAGAGATCTGCAATACCCGGGTAAGGCTAATTAGAACAGGCGGTCGCCATCTGCCTGAGCTCACCGTTAGCGACTGGGCTAGTTTTTAATCCGGGCCCCCGGCCAAGTTGACTATCAGCACGGTTCGAATTACACCTTAGTCCAGCCCGGTGTGAGATAGGGGTGGGGGGGGGGGGGGTTGGGATGGGGGTAGGTATGTGTGAGAGTGTTGGGAGTGTGTGAGGCTATGCTTTAAAGACGACGACACAAGCGTCTTGTCAGTACGGTGAACGGTACCGTACCCGCTGTTTGTCCGGGACTGCTTATTTGCAAGGATTCTCGCTTATTCGCAGCTAACCTCATAAGAGGCCGTTCGCTATCCGCAACCCGCGACCCGCCTGGTGGCCTCAGCTAAGCCCCCTCCGAACTATCTCACTAGTTCTTCAGACCAAAATAATTTACTATACCATAGATTAAAAAATTTGCAAACTTTCAAATCTCTAGCTTGAAGGGTGTGGAAAACAGTTGCGTTCACCGGATGGACAGACAGACGGACGGACATACACCATGACGGACATTGCACAAACCCAATATACTCTTTACCTTCAGTATCGAGTAAAAACGTTTATTTTTATAGGAACCAAAGTGTGCAAAAAAGCGTAAGGTTGCACACGACGACCAGTTTTTTAACGACATGCCGGTGTCGTAAAAAAATGTTGTGGAAAAAATTGCTAGTCATACATAAATGGAGCCGCACTTAGCGTTTTGGCGCTTAATACTTGCCAAAATGGATGAGGAGACCAGTGATCATGCTGTTACTCAAATAACAAAATATTTATTATAACAAAAAGAAGCAAACAAAGCAAATATAAAAGATAATAATAAATGAATTAAGCAATTGCACATTGTATGCTTTTATTATATTTTATTCTGCAATTCCAGCTGACTCGTACTGCCGAGGTACCGATCCACTAGATAAATTTATGTAATCTTTAAAGTGGTTTCTGATTTTCTTCGCATAATCTCTTGTTCGACCAAGTGCGAAGTATGCATTTGCGTCAATAGCACTTTCAGCTCTTATCAACTCCGTCGTGCTGCCATAGGTGTGTGGACTTCTCTTTATCAGAAAGTTGTGCAGCAGACAGAATGCATACACAATTTTCGGCTCTCTTCTAGGGTGACATAAAAGCGTCCGTTGCACCGAGACCCACCTAGCCGTCAAAATATCTGTCGCATTTTCAATGCTTCGGCGAGCTCGACTCAACCGATAATTAACAAGTAGAAACGTTGCTGCCGGACTCAACCGACTGAGGTATACTCGATACAAGTAAAAAAACCGATAAAAAATGACCTGATTGCAATGGGGTGCGGATACGGCAGGGATGTAAGCTGCCTCATTGTTTGATGCAGATGGGGATGCTAAAAAGCTATCGTCCTTCCAATTTTGGAAACTCTAGCTCAAAGTTAGTTAAAGGTATGGAAACGGCATCCAAATTTTGGTAGGAGATCTGTGTAAGTTGTCAATTGCTATCCTCCTTCCAAATTTGGTGACTCTTACCACAGACAGTCTTACCACAAGAGCTTTAAGAGCTTTCGCGACTCGCATTTTTTGGGTTTTTAACAAATCTTTGCCTACCACATTTGGTGAGTCTTGTTCAATTACTTTGGAAGATACACGCATTCCCGTTTTTAGCGAAGGCGTTGAGGCGGTTTGGGGTCGTCACCTATCTTAGCACCAAATTTGGTGGCTCTAGCTAAAAAACTGTAGAAGATATGGGATTCTTGGCTTTAAACTTTTGGGTAGGGGGTGGGGCGGAATGGGTGAGCGTGGCTCTAAAAATGTTTATGCAAGTTTTTGGGGGCTGTTAGTAACTATCTTCTCCCTTATTTTGGTAGTTCTAGCTGTAAGGGCGTGCGAAATAGGAGGACTTGTCGATTTTGAGTTCTCGAATTTATCGATTTCTCAGTTATCGTTCAGCCTCAATCTTGACACTTTAATTTTAATGCCATAGATAAAAACATTTGCAAAGTTTCAAATCTCTAGCTTGAAGGGTGTGGAAAAAAGTTGCGTTCACCGGACGGACAGACAGACGGACGGACAGACACCATGACGGACATTGCACAAACCCAATATACTCTTTATCTTCAAAATCGAGTTTGAAAATTTAAAAAAATGTTGTTCAAAAAGGAACAACTATATCAAATGTTCGAATATATAACAGTACAGTGGTTAAGTGTGTAGTTGGCTGTGAAAAAAACTAAATAAGATTAGCTGTTGTCATCAAATGAAGTTACTTAGTGAACGACCCAATAAATAAGCCGGTCGATCTTTTATTACACATCGATCCTAGTTAATACTTTTGTTCCAATTATTAATAGAAATAAAAATAATTCAATATAACAAAAAAGGTTTTTGTCGTGTCTTTCATATTTTTACAATCATTCCTGTTCTACTTTTTGAAAACGAGTGACAATTAGCTGAAAACGATTGTGCTTATAAAGCAACTAATGTGTGTTTTAAAACCCTGAAACTATTTTTTACTTAATTTATATACTATTGGCAATAGTTTTGCATTATTCTTCGTAGGGCCTGCAAATTATTTTTCATTTGCTTTTTTTTTGGTGTTACATCTAAAATTTACGTGCGATGGCAAAGCCAAAGCGATCGGAAACAGTCTAATAATACAGGGGTGTGCCAGAAACCCCTAGAGATTTTGGATCGAGCAGGTTTTCAAATCTCTAAATCAAAACCGTAGGTGTGCCAGATTAAAGGGCCCCCAATTTTTACATTTTTCAAATTCGATATTTTTTTATAATCGACTCTATGTGTATATCAGAACCAGAATAGCTATCGATAATTTGAAACAAACTTAATCTGCTCATGGTATAGGAGAACTTATATTGCAAACCTGAAGTCTCTACGGACAGACGGATATGGCCATATCGACTCGGCTATTGATACGGATCAAGAATATATATACTTTCTGGGGTTGGAGATGCTTCCTTCTGCCTGTTACATACTTAGGCACAAAACCATTATACCCTGATTTACCTATTTTATGGGTTCAGGGTATAACAAATAGAAGCCTTGTATACTCGATACGAGTAATAATACCAATAAAAAAAGAGACCCGAGAACAATGGGGTGCGTAAACGGCAGGAGTGTACGCTGCCTCAATGATTGTCCGATGCGGATGCCAAAAAGGTATTATTATCGCATGAACGCGATAATTCAATTATAGCCGAGCTCTTTGGTCGGCAAGCCGTTTAATACGCACCAGTCCACCGAAAACGCTAAGATGTGATTTATATTTTGTCTTTATTTAGTTAACCTAACAAATTTATGTTTCTAATGCACACGCTTCTTGCGTGAATTGCTGCGCTTCCGTTTTCTGGACTTGTGGAGCGAAAAAATTAGTGCTTGCTTTGCACAACCAACGACGATCACTTCTTCTCGCGACTGCCCTCCAAATTCATTTTACATATTCACTTTACATATTCATTTTACATTTTGTTTGATTGTTCTCGTACGTTTTACAGCTTCGGTAGGCTGCACTCCTTATGTCTCTCATTCTTACGGTGTGACGTCACAATTGACCAGCTCTCTAGTGGGCTGTTGATCACAAATACGCGAGCTTTTGCCATGCAAGACTGCGTTGCAGTTTTGCGCCGCAACATTCCCTCCTTTGCAAACTCTTACGCTCGATCGTGGGTTTGCACCTCGTGGGCTTGCGTTCGAACCATGAGTTTTGCTAGTTTGACAATTGGGCGGGTAAGCATTCCTGCAGCGGTCCGCACCACTGCGCTGCGTGCTTGGCCATCCCTTGCAGTGTGCAGCTCTACTACTACGCCCTTTCTCCAGTGCATCTTCGGATCTGCCTCGTCAACGATGATTACTACGTCGCCGCTTTCGATGGGCTCAGTCGGTTGGCCACACCACTTGGCTCTCAGCGTGAGATATGGAACGTACTCCTTTATCCAGCGTTTGCGAAACCTTTCTGCAATACTGCCTGCGACTCGGTAGGATTTTGACAGCAACACTCCCAGATCGCCTTGGTGATTCTTTGGCGCCGTTGCGCACGTCTTGCCTCGTAAGAAGTGGTTCGGCGTCAGCACATCAGCATCTATGGAATCCAAGGGGATGTAGGTGAGCGTCCTGGCGTTCAGCGTACTTTCAATCCTAGCCGGCGCGGCTCTCAACACTGTGTCCGCTACGTACGTCTCCTCCAGTATATCCGATAGCACGGACTTCACTGAGCGTATCATCCTTTCCCACGCACCACCCATATGTGGCGCTGCAGGTGGGATAAAGGACCATTCGATATCGGGATATTTCTGTTCTAGTTCGTCCGTCGATATGCGTTCGATCTCTTGCGCAAGCACCTAGCGCCTCTGAAGTTCGTGCCGTTGTCGGACACAATTTTTCTGGGTACTCCTCGCCTCGCTACGAACGTGTCGAACACCAAGAGGAAGGCGTCCGTTGACAGCGAGTTAGCCAGCTCAATGTGTACGGCACGTACCGTCAGGCATGTAAAGAGCACGCCCCATCGTTTTTCTCGTCTTCTGCCTACCGTTACTTCTAATGGTCCAAAGTAGTCGACTCCGGTATTTGAGGAGGGTGGCATGCTCACGGCCAATCTTTCTGGTGGCAAGTCGCCCATCTCGGGGGCTGTAGGCGAGGCTCTCTTATTACGACACCTCTGACACAGCTTAATCACTGCGCGCATCCTTGCTCTCAGTCCTTGTATACAGTACTGCTGTCTCATCTCGTTCATCGCGACTTCGCTCATTTGGTGATGAAATTTGCGATGATAAAAATCCACGAGCAGCAGCGGGATTCTGTGCCGACCTGGCAAAATCACTGGTCGTTTTGTATCCACGATGACGCCTTCAATAGCGTCAATCCTTCCGCGCACTCTCAGTACGCCATTCTCGTCTAAGTATGGGGACCACTTGAAGATTATGCTACTTCTTCTCACGCAGCCTCCACGTTGCAAACAAGCAATCTCCTCGGCGTATGCCTCGGCTTGTACAGCCTTAAAGATTATGTTGTGAACGTCAATAATGCTGCTTGAGCGTACCAGGCCTGTATACTCTGTCACCAGTTCCTTTTTGTAGATTTTGCTCAGAAATCGTATAACGTATCTTAGCGCATTTCTGAATCTCTCCCACTTGCTAAAGCATGTCGCTTCGGGTAGCAACGCTGCTAGTCCAGGCTTCGTCTCACTACCCTCATGTACTAAGTGTACGCGCTCTAGTTCGGTGTGTTTGTAATCAAGGTGAGTTGTAGGCCAGCTGCTTGAGTGCTCTCCAAGAAGCACTGGTCCAACGAACCACCTTGCGCTGCTGTGAAATCGCAGCTCCTTTGTCCACTTGGTGGCATCGTCCGCTACGTTTAATTGCGATGGCACCCATCGCCATTCGTTTATGTCTGACGCCTCTAATATTTCGCCAATCTGCAGGGCTACGAATTGGTGGTATTTTCTCGCATTGGATCTTATCCAGTAGAGCACGTTTTTAGAGTCAGTTCAAAACGTTCTATTCTGTATCTTCACAGACATCTGTGCTTCTACGAAGCTGGCCAAGCGAAGGCACAGTATGGCCGCCATTAGTTCCATGCGTGGAATCGAAATAGGTTTTAATGGCGCTACTCTCGTCTTCGACGCCCTCTCCGTTCGCAGGAACGCTACGGCAGCGTAGGCGTCGATGCTTGCGTTTGTAAATATGCGAAGTTGTACATAAGTGTCGCTTGTTATGTTCAAACAGCGTTGTATCTTTATATCGCCCACTAGCGTCAATTGGTCAAGCCAGTGGCGCCATCTCGATCTTTCCTCTTCGTTAATGGGCTCGTCCCACCCCACTGCTAATCTCCATAGGGCTTGGAGTATTATCTTTGCTTGGATGATGTAGAACCCAAGTAGTCCTAGTGGGTCGAATACTGACATCACGATGCGTAGCACTTGGCGCTTCGTTGTCCGAAACTTCTCTTCGTATATAGACTCATCGAACTTCAAAACGAATGTAAACTTGTCCGTTGCTGGTGTCCACCACATTCCAAGAACCCGCTCTTGCTGCTGCTCCTTTTCGTCGATTCTCCACGCTTCTTGTTCAGTTGCGGCTTCGCCTGCCAGGGCGCACGCTACTTCTGGCGAGATGGATCGCCAGCCGCGCATTTCAAATCCGCCTTCAGCATGAATAAATCTGACTTGCTGGGCCATCTTAGCAACTACCGCCTCCGTCTCTCCACTTTGCAGCCAGTCATCCGCAAATGTGTTTCTGACAATCGCTTCTGCTGCTTGGGGGTAAGCTTTGGCGAAACGTTCTGCATTCTTGTTCTTTACGAAGTTTGCTGCTACTGGAGAACAGGAGGCACCAAATGACATAACTTGCATTATATACCTGTCTGGTTCGCGGGTGCGATCACCATATCTCCAAAGAAATTGTGATGCTACTTGGTCTTCTCGCCGTATTTGAACCTGGTGAAACATCTCTCTTATGTCGCCACACACAGCAACAGCCTTTTCTCTGAATCGAATTAACACACCAACCAGTGATGGTGTCAGGTCAATCCCCTTAAGAAGCGAAGAATTGAGAGCGATTCCGTCTACTCTGGCACCTGCGTCCCATACTAGTCTCAGCTTGCCCTTATTCGGATTGCTGATCACGAATATTGGCAAGCACCATGACCGCTCATTGTCGATCGTCTCATGCTCTTCTAATTGACGAACATATCCCTGCTTTTCGTAACGTTTTATCGTAGCGTTCACGAACTCCCGCAGCTTCACGTCGCACTCCATACGCGACTCCAGGCTCAGCAGTCGGTGCATCGCCATACCCCACGACTTGGGCATGGCTATTCTTTCATGCTTCCATAGCAATCCTGTTTCCCAACGTTTCTCTTCAGCCAGATACCTTGTAGTGTTCTCTAGTGTGTCGAGGGCTCGTTGTTCCTCCTTAGATCGAAGCGTGCCCTTAGGGGCGCTCACGCCTATCGAATCCAAGGCAAGGTTAGCCTTCATCATGTCGTCTAAATGTCTGTCGTTGTTGCAATCGCATACGTGCATCACTCGTCCTCCTGAAGCATCCTGCTGCTTGTTGCGACCATAGAGTGACCATCCTAACCTGGACTTAGCAGCAATAAGCTCGGCTTTATCTGATTCCTTGACCACGAGTGGTACTCCCAGCTTTGCATTGTCCAGGCCGATTATAACCTTTTCTCGTTTTTCTTTGTACGCCTGTATGGGTACCTTTTGCAGATGCCGTATGGTGGCAGCGTCTAACGTTTGGCTCGGCAAGTCCAAGTTGCGAATGGTGCTCACGCCACTCAGCAAGTATTTTCGCGCTTTCTTGCCTCTCGCGGATATACTGAATGAAACTCTCTTCGAAGCAGGTTGTCACCTGTCCATCTCAGGCACAGCTCATCGGCTGGTCCATCTTTCTGGAACAACGCCTTGTCATTCTGGCCTGCGTGTAAAATAACGGCGCTATTAGCACTGTTTTCTGGAGCTATACTCGTGGAGCAGCGGGTGGTGACTTGACATCTCTCGTCGACTTGACATCTCTCTCTGCCCTTGCAGTTTTTTGAAAAATGTTTACCAAAGCAGAGCCAGCAAAGTTTGTTCTCCTTAACAAACTTCCATTTGTTTTGTGTATTCATGTTCTTGAATTCGTTGCAGGATTCCAGCTTGTGCTTCGCGCCGCATTTGTGGCACCCACCTTGTGCTGTGGGCTCCGTATCATTTTCGTTGTGAATCAGCAGTCTGGAACGCGTCTGTTTGTTGATCGTCTTGGTCTCGCGTTGATCGGCTGTTGTTATTATTGGTTTAAACAGCCACTCGTCGAACGCCACCATATCTAACGTCACTTGGGTGCAGCTATATCGTGCCCAATCCAGCTGCAAGTCACACGGCAGTTTTTCCAGCAAATTGCGCAGAAGCATTGGGTCCCTGAGGTAATCAGAAAGTCCTATCGCGCATACTGTAGCGCAGTAATTTTGTACTACTAACGCCAGGTGACCCAAAGACTCCAGATTGCCGCCTCTCACTGGCGGCTCCATTTTATGCTTCGTGTGCAGGCTCTCATAGATAGCATCTGGTCTGCCGTAGAGCATACGAAGAGTTTCCATAGCTTGTGTCACTGTCGCTGGCACCATTAGCTTGCCGCGCACGGCTTCAAGGGCAGCTCCGCGTAGGTTTTTTTGTAATCGGATCAGGTTCTCCTGGTCTGTGAATCCACACCTCACAGTCGACTGTTCGTAGTTAGCGATTAACATTGGCCACTCCTCTGGGCTTCCTGAGAAGCTTGGTAGATCTCTGCTGATCACCTGTCTTGTTGCTAGCTGGGATGCTGTAAGAGAAACATCCTGAGTAGAATTCGTGTTCATACTATATGCTGGTACTTGCTGCTGTATGTAGCTGCCGCGGCAGGCTCTCGCTACTTGTGGAGTTTGATACTCGGTTGGCGGCTGTATCGTCGCAGCCGCGCTTTGTCTTCCAGCCTGCTGTAGCCCTGCATTATTGAGCACGTTCTGGATTCCCACAGAATTAGCACAGGCACACCTGAGTCTGTTTGACTCTGCACCTCTAGTGCCTGCTGGTGTGCTTACCTGCGGAGCTGGCGCTGCTCTTTCGATCACTGTCGATTGATTCCATTCATCGCCGACTCCATACACCGTTGAATGTAGCATGCCGTCGATCAGATTCGAGCCTTGGCCTGCCCTTGTGTTGTATGTTGGAGTCACGTGTTGCTCTTCCCACGCCGCTCTCGCCTGGATTCCAGCGGTAGCCGCTCTCGTAGGTCTGTAAACTTCTCGGGGTGCACTACAGATTGGTCTCGCTCCTAGTTGTGCCTACGTGACTTCAGCAGCTGTGGGCGTGCTAGCTGGGGCTATTGTCTCCACCAAGGTCACGCCAATGTGCGTACCGCTAGCACGATGCATTTCAACACCGCTGTTTGCATTAACTTGTGATCCCAGTGACATGGCTCTATCAACCACCGTCGCTGCACAAAATAGTGGATGCACGTCTTCTGCAGGGCCAGATACAGGTTGCGTACCTTCGTCCGCGTACAACATGTTCTTACAATGGCAAGCTGCGTGTTGCTTTGAGGTTATGTTCGAACATCGCTGCTTGTGGAATGCGGCTTCGAGCTTAGCCTCACTTTCGTCGTTGACTTTGTTCAAGTGCAAGTAAGTTGTTACAGAATGCAAATTAATTGTATGTATTGTTCGCGTGTGAAAGACAACTTCAGTAACCTTTCTATAATTTTTTCGAATATTATCGCATGAACGCGATAATTCAATTAAAGCCGAGCTCTTGGGTCGGCAAGCCGTTTAATACGCACCAGTCCACCGAAAACACTAAGATGTGATTTATATTTTGTCTTTATTTAGTTAACCTAACAAATTTATGTTTCTAATGCACACGCTTCTTGCGTGAATTGCTGGGCTCCAATACTTTGATGCTTTTTTTTGGGGGTCGTTACCAGTTATCTTTCTACCAAATTACCGCTTTAAGCGAAGCGTTTAGGCGGTTGGAGGTGGTCGTGGGTTTCTAGGGCTGTATGGATGGGTGTGGAAACCAAAGTTTTTAAGATTTTATTTAGGTGTCGTCAACCCTTATCTTAGCTCTAAAGTTGTCGGCTCTAGCTCAGAAACTGTTGAAGATATAGGCATTTCTGTTTTCCAACTGCTGGGGGATTGGGGCGGAATGGGGACGTGGGGCTCCAAAAATTGTAGATACAATATTTTTGGGGTTGTTAGTAACTATCTTCTATCCAATTTTAGTATTTTTAGCTGTAAGGGCGTGCGAAATAGGATTTATTGATTTTAAATTATCGAGTTTATCGATTTGCCGCACGAGTTTATCGATAAAGAGCACGCCCCATCGTTTTTCTCGTCTTCTGCCTACCGTTACTTCTAATGGTCCAAAGTAGTCGACTCCGGTATTTGAGGAGGGTGGCATGCTCACGGCCAATCTTTCTGGTGGCAAGTCGCCCATCTCGGGGGCTGTAGGCGAGGCTCTCTTATTACGACACCTCTGACACAGCTTAATCACTGCGCGCATCCTTGCTCTCAGTCCTTGTATACAGTACTGCTGTCTCATCTCGTTCATCGCGACTTCGCTCATTTGGTGATGAAATTTGCGATGATAAAAATCCACGAGCAGCAGCGGGATTCTGTGCCGACCTGGCAAAATCACTGGTCGTTTTGTATCCACGATGACGCCTTCAATAGCGTCAATCCTTCCGCGCACTCTCAGTACGCCATTCTCGTCTAAGTATGGGGACCACTTGAAGATTATGCTACTTCTTCTCACGCAGCCTCCACGTTGCAAACAAGCAATCTCCTCGGCGTATGCCTCGGCTTGTACAGCCTTAAAGATTATGTTGTGAACGTCAATAATGCTGCTTGAGCGTACCAGGCCTGTATACTCTGTCACCAGTTCCTTTTTGTAGATTTTGCTCAGAAATCGTATAACGTATCTTAGCGCATTTCTGAATCTCTCCCACTTGCTAAAGCATGTCGCTTCGGGTAGCAACGCTGCTAGTCCAGGCTTCGTCTCACTACCCTCATGTACTAAGTGTACGCGCTCTAGTTCGGTGTGTTTGTAATCAAGGTGAGTTGTAGGCCAGCTGCTTGAGTGCTCTCCAAGAAGCACTGGTCCAACGAACCACCTTGCGCTGCTGTGAAATCGCAGCTCCTTTGTCCACTTGGTGGCATCGTCCGCTACGTTTAATTGCGATGGCACCCATCGCCATTCGTTTATGTCTGACGCCTCTAATATTTCGCCAATCTGCAGGGCTACGAATTGGTGGTATTTTCTCGCATTGGATCTTATCCAGTAGAGCACGTTTTTAGAGTCAGTTCAAAACGTTCTATTCTGTATCTTCACAGACATCTGTGCTTCTACGAAGCTGGCCAAGCGAAGGCACAGTATGGCCGCCATTAGTTCCATGCGTGGAATCGAAATAGGTTTTAATGGCGCTACTCTCGTCTTCGACGCCCTCTCCGTTCGCAGGAACGCTACGGCAGCGTAGGCGTCGATGCTTGCGTTTGTAAATATGCGAAGTTGTACATAAGTGTCGCTTGTTATGTTCAAACAGCGTTGTATCTTTATATCGCCCACTAGCGTCAATTGGTCAAGCCAGTGGCGCCATCTCGATCTTTCCTCTTCGTTAATGGGCTCGTCCCACCCCACTGCTAATCTCCATAGGGCTTGGAGTATTATCTTTGCTTGGATGATGTAGAACCCAAGTAGTCCTAGTGGGTCGAATACTGACATCACGATGCGTAGCACTTGGCGCTTCGTTGTCCGAAACTTCTCTTCGTATATAGACTCATCGAACTTCAAAACGAATGTAAACTTGTCCGTTGCTGGTGTCCACCACATTCCAAGAACCCGCTCTTGCTGCTGCTCCTTTTCGTCGATTCTCCACGCTTCTTGTTCAGTTGCGGCTTCGCCTGCCAGGGCGCACGCTACTTCTGGCGAGATGGATCGCCAGCCGCGCATTTCAAATCCGCCTTCAGCATGAATAAATCTGACTTGCTGGGCCATCTTAGCAACTACCGCCTCCGTCTCTCCACTTTGCAGCCAGTCATCCGCAAATGTGTTTCTGACAATCGCTTCTGCTGCTTGGGGGTAAGCTTTGGCGAAACGTTCTGCATTCTTGTTCTTTACGAAGTTTGCTGCTACTGGAGAACAGGAGGCACCAAATGACATAACTTGCATTATATACCTGTCTGGTTCGCGGGTGCGATCACCATATCTCCAAAGAAATTGTGATGCTACTTGGTCTTCTCGCCGTATTTGAACCTGGTGAAACATCTCTCTTATGTCGCCACACACAGCAACAGCCTTTTCTCTGAATCGAATTAACACACCAACCAGTGATGGTGTCAGGTCAATCCCCTTAAGAAGCGAAGAATTGAGAGCGATTCCGTCTACTCTGGCACCTGCGTCCCATACTAGTCTCAGCTTGCCCTTATTCGGATTGCTGATCACGAATATTGGCAAGCACCATGACCGCTCATTGTCGATCGTCTCATGCTCTTCTAATTGACGAACATATCCCTGCTTTTCGTAACGTTTTATCGTAGCGTTCACGAACTCCCGCAGCTTCACGTCGCACTCCATACGCGACTCCAGGCTCAGCAGTCGGTGCATCGCCATACCCCACGACTTGGGCATGGCTATTCTTTCATGCTTCCATAGCAATCCTGTTTCCCAACGTTTCTCTTCAGCCAGATACCTTGTAGTGTTCTCTAGTGTGTCGAGGGCTCGTTGTTCCTCCTTAGATCGAAGCGTGCCCTTAGGGGCGCTCACGCCTATCGAATCCAAGGCAAGGTTAGCCTTCATCATGTCGTCTAAATGTCTGTCGTTGTTGCAATCGCATACGTGCATCACTCGTCCTCCTGAAGCATCCTGCTGCTTGTTGCGACCGTAGAGTGACCATCCTAACCTGGACTTAGCAGCAATAAGCTCGGCTTTATCTGATTCCTTGACCACGAGTGGTACTCCCAGCTTTGCATTGTCCAGGCCGATTATAACCTTTTCTCGTTTTTCTTTGTACGCCTGTATGGGTACCTTTTGCAGATGCCGTATGGTGGCAGCGTCTAACGTTTGGCTCGGCAAGTCCAAGTTGCGAATGGTGCTCACGCCACTCAGCAAGTATTTTCGCGCTTTCTTGCCTCTCGCGGATATACTGAATGAAACTCTCTTCGAAGCAGGTTGTCACCTGTCCATCTCAGGCACAGCTCATCGGCTGGTCCATCTTTCTGGAACAACGCCTTGTCATTCTGGCCTGCGTGTAAAATAACGGCGCTATTAGCACTGTTTTCTGGAGCTATACTCGTGGAGCAGCGGGTGGTGACTTGACATCTCTCGTCGACTTGACATCTCTCTCTGCCCTTGCAGTTTTTTGAAAAATGTTTACCAAAGCAGAGCCAGCAAAGTTTGTTCTCCTTAACAAACTTCCATTTGTTTTGTGTATTCATGTTCTTGAATTCGTTGCAGGATTCCAGCTTGTGCTTCGCGCCGCATTTGTGGCACCCACCTTGTGCTGTGGGCTCCGTATCATTTTCGTTGTGAATCAGCAGTCTGGAACGCGTCTGTTTGTTGATCGTCTTGGTCTCGCGTTGATCGGCTGTTGTTATTATTGGTTTAAACAGCCACTCGTCGAACGCCACCATATCTAACGTCACTTGGGTGCAGCTATATCGTGCCCAATCCAGCTGCAAGTCACACGGCAGTTTTTCCAGCAAATTGCGCAGAAGCATTGGGTCCCTGAGGTAATCAGAAAGTCCTATCGCGCATACTGTAGCGCAGTAATTTTGTACTACTAACGCCAGGTGACCCAAAGACTCCAGATTGCCGCCTCTCACTGGCGGCTCCATTTTATGCTTCGTGTGCAGGCTCTCATAGATAGCATCTGGTCTGCCGTAGAGCATACGAAGAGTTTCCATAGCTTGTGTCACTGTCGCTGGCACCATTAGCTTGCCGCGCACGGCTTCAAGGGCAGCTCCGCGTAGGTTTTTTTGTAATCGGATCAGGTTCTCCTGGTCTGTGAATCCACACCTCACAGTCGACTGTTCGTAGTTAGCGATTAACATTGGCCACTCCTCTGGGCTTCCTGAGAAGCTTGGTAGATCTCTGCTGATCACCTGTCTTGTTGCTAGCTGGGATGCTGTAAGAGAAACATCCTGAGTAGAATTCGTGTTCATACTATATGCTGGTACTTGCTGCTGTATGTAGCTGCCGCGGCAGGCTCTCGCTACTTGTGGAGTTTGATACTCGGTTGGCGGCTGTATCGTCGCAGCCGCGCTTTGTCTTCCAGCCTGCTGTAGCCCTGCATTATTGAGCACGTTCTGGATTCCCACAGAATTAGCACAGGCACACCTGAGTCTGTTTGACTCTGCACCTCTAGTGCCTGCTGGTGTGCTTACCTGCGGAGCTGGCGCTGCTCTTTCGATCACTGTCGATTGATTCCATTCATCGCCGACTCCATACACCGTTGAATGTAGCATGCCGTCGATCAGATTCGAGCCTGCCCTTGTGTTGTATGTTGGAGTCACGTGTTGCTCTTCCCACGCCGCTCTCGCCTGGATTCCAGCGGTAGCCGCTCTCGTAGGTCTGTAAACTTCTCGGGGTGCACTACAGATTGGTCTCGCTCCTAGTTGTGCCTACGTGACTTCAGCAGCTGTGGGCGTGCTAGCTGGGGCTATTGTCTCCACCAAGGTCACGCCAATGTGCGTACCGCTAGCACGATGCATTTCAACACCGCTGTTTGCATTAACTTGTGATCCCAGTGACATGGCTCTATCAACCACCGTCGCTGCACAAAATAGTGGATGCACGTCTTCTGCAGGGCCAGATACAGGTTGCGTACCTTCGTCCGCGTACAACATGTTCTTACAATGGCAAGCTGCGTGTTGCTTTGAGGTTATGTTCGAACATCGCTGCTTGTGGAATGCGGCTTCGAGCTTAGCCTCACTTTCGTCGTTGACTTTGTTCAAGTGCAAGTAAGTTGTTACAGAATGCAAATTAATTGTATGTATTGTTCGCGTGTGAAAGACAACTTCAGTAACCTTTCTATAATTTTTTCGAATATTATCGCATGAACGCGATAATTCAATTAAAGCCGAGCTCTTGGGTCGGCAAGCCGTTTAATACGCACCAGTCCACCGAAAACACTAAGATGTGATTTATATTTTGTCTTTATTTAGTTAACCTAACAAATTTATGTTTCTAATGCACACGCTTCTTGCGTGAATTGCTGGGCTCCAATACTTTGATGCTTTTTTTTGGGGGTCGTTACCAGTTATCTTTCTACCAAATTACCGCTTTAAGCGAAGCGTTTAGGCGGTTGGAGGTGGTCGTGGGTTTCTAGGGCTGTATGGATGGGTGTGGAAACCAAAGTTTTTAAGATTTTATTTAGGTGTCGTCAACCCTTATCTTAGCTCTAAAGTTGTCGGCTCTAGCTCAGAAACTGTTGAAGATATAGGCATTTCTGTTTTCCAACTGCTGGGGGATTGGGGCGGAATGGGGACGTGGGGCTCCAAAAATTGTAGATACAATATTTTTGGGGTTGTTAGTAACTATCTTCTATCCAATTTTAGTATTTTTAGCTGTAAGGGCGTGCGAAATAGGATTTATTGATTTTAAATTATCGAGTTTATCGATTTGCCAGCCCCCCAGTTATCTTAGAACCCTAATCTTGACACTTTAATTTACTATGCCATTGATTAAAACATTTGCAAACTTTCAAATCTCTAGCTTGAAGGGTGTGGAAAAAAGTTGCGTACCGGACGGACAGACAGACACACGGACATACACTATGACGGACATTGCACAAACCCAATATACTCTATACCTTCAGTATCGAGTATAAACATTTATTTTTATAGAAACCAAAGTGTGCAAAAAAGCGTAAGGTTGCACACGACGACCAGTTGTTTGACGACATGCCGGTGTCGTAAAAAAATGTTGTGGAAAAAATTGCTAATCATACATAAATGGAGCCGCACTTAGCGTATTGGCGCTTAATACTTGCCAAAATGGATGAGGAGACCAGTGATCATGCTTTAACTCAAATAACAAAATATTTATTATAAAAAAAAAAGAAGCAAACCAAGCAAATATAAAAGATAATAATAAATGAATTAAACAATTGCACATTGTATGTTATGTTATTATATTTTATTCTGCAATTCCAGCTGACTCGTACTGCCGAGGTACCGATCCACTAGATGAATTTATGTAATCTTTAAAGTGGTTTCTGATTATCTTAGCATAATCTCTTGTTCGACCAAGTGCGTAGTATGCATTTGCGTCAATAGCACTTCCAGCTTTTATCAACTCCGTCGCGCTGCCATAGGTGTGTGGACTTCTCTTTATCAGAAAGTTGTGCAGCAGACAGCATGCACACACAATTTTTGGCTCTCTTCTAGGGTGGCATAAAAGCGTCCGTCGCACCGAGACCCACCTAGCCGTCAAACTACCAGTCGCATTTTCAATGCGTCGGCGAGCTCGACTCAACCGATAATTAACAAGTAGAAACTATGCAGTCGGACTCAACCGACTGCGGTATACTCGATACAAGTTAAAAAACCGATAAAAAAAGACCTGATTGCAATGGGGTGCGGATACGGCAGGGATGTAAGCTGCCTCATTGTCTGATGCAGATGGGATTGCCAAAAAGCTATCGTCCTTCCAAATTTGGTGACTCTAGCTCAAAGTTAGTTAAAGGTATGGAAACGGGGACTGGTGGCTTTATGGAGGCGTGGCATCCAAATTTTTGCTAAAGAGCTGTGTATCATGTCAATTGCTATCCTCATACCAAATCTCGTGACTCTAGCAAACAGTTAGTAAAAGGTGTGGGAAGAGGATGGGGGTGGTATGGGAGGGCGTGGCATCCAAATTTTTGCTGCAGATATGTGTATGATGTGAATTTCGTTCCTCCTATCGAATTCGGGGACTCTAGCTTAAGGTTTGTAAAAGGTGGTAGAAGGAGGGCTAGAGGCGGAATGGGTGGGGGCGGCATCCGAATTTTTGCTGAAGATCAATATGTTGTGAGGTAGTGAAAACTACCACACAGTGTTTATGTTTCGTTCGTGACGTCATGTGTGTGTTACCTTGTACTCCGCTCGTCGTACGATTGCTCACACGCAAAAGCTGGTCGTTGCGCACGCGCAAACGCAAAAGCTCGCCCCTTCTCGGATAAGACAGATAGCGAGACGGATAGTATAAAGAAGAAGACCGAGCTACCACAGCAGCAGCAAAAACAACAACAGCAGTAACAAGACAGCTACAAAAGCAACAACAACAACGGCACAGTGCGCAGCGATTGCAGTATGCAGCAGCAGCAGCAACAACAACAGCAGTGGGCCACAACGAGCCGCAAGCAGAACAGTGTGCAACGACTGCGGTGCAGCAGGTCGATGAAATTGTATGCCCATGGCTACTAAAGCTTATCAAACTCATCAAAGACCAACCAGAGAAGTACCCGGACTACACCCTAGAAAACGGCCAGGAGTACCGACACTTGGACCGCCGCCAACGGAAGAGGACTACGTACCTTGGAAGCTTTGCGTGGCATCCAATCAACGCTCCCGAGTACTAAACGAATGCCACGACAATCCCACAACTGGCCACCTAGGAATCCGGAAAACGATCAACTGGGTTATGCAGCGGTACTACTGGCCCGGCCTTTTCCGAGACGTAACCCGATACGTACAACGGTGCAGCAAGTGTCAGGCTAACAAAGTTAGCCAAATGAAACCCGCAGGGAAGATCTTGACCAGACAAGAAACAGAACTATTCGGGACTGTGTGCTAAGGCTTTGTTGGTCCCCTTACGCGTTCAAAACTCGGAAACACCATGCTTCTGGTGATTTTCGTTTTGTTCTGTGAATAGGTTGAGCTAGTCGCATTACGCAAGGCTACCACAGCCCACTTAGAGGAAGCCTTTAGGGAACGGATACTGTGCCGCTTCGGGATACCGCGGTGTTTCGTGTGCGACAACGGAACACAGTACACGAGCAAATCTTTCCACAGATTTTGCGAAAAGCTCGGGATGAAACTGCAACACACCGCCCCATACAGCCCCCAACAGAATCCAACGGAGAGGGCAAATCGGACAATAAAGTCCATGGTAGCCCAGTACGTGGAAGGACACCAGAGTTCGTGGGATGAATTGCTATCAGAAATAATGCTGGCCATTAACACCAGTGCGTCGGACACGACCGGATTCAGCCCAGCCTTCCTAGTCCAAGGACGTGAGCCACGCTTGCCGAACGCACTGTATGACCAAGTCATCCCGGGAAGCGGAAGAACAGAAAAGGACCCCGAGACGCGCGCCACGGAGCTACACAAGGTTTTCGAGGTGGGCAAGCAAAATGTACAGAGGGCATCCCAGTACCAGGCGAGACAATACAACCTACGCCGCCGAGTATGGCGTCCCACCGTGGGCGCGCAGGTACTAGTGAAACACCACGTCTTGTCAAACGCAGCGGAAGGATTTGCGGCAAAGTTGGCACCGAAATTCGACGGACCCTATAAAGTGAGGAAATTCGTTTCGACGAACGTGGTGTGGCTTCAACATTTGGAGACAAATCGGCGACGGACAGCTAATCTGGCAGACTTGAAGCCATTCTTCTCGGACCCCGAAGAAGACCCCCAGAACGCCACTCTTTCTCTAGAACCGATCCCAACCTCCCCCATCCCTGTGTCAAGTTCATCAGATCCCCCTACCAGCCACACGATAGGTAGGGCTAGACTAACAAAAATTACACTTCCCTCGTCTTACAGGGAAGAGATGTCAGAGGCCGAAGGGAACATTTTGTTCGAGCCAGAGGGTCACTACGTCAGGCGCCATAATTACGAGGGCTTTCACTCGGAAGATAGTCGGGACACCGTCATCTACACGCTACCTGATGGGGCTCTCGACTCCACCACAAGCGTCCCCCTTCCCGAACTAGACCCCTGCAGGGACCTCAGCGTAGGCCCCGGATGGCCGTCTGACGACGCTATCGATGAAGACCTGTCGACATTAAATCTCGATGACCTACCCTTCTACGCCATCGATTGGGTGATGGCCCCGGACAACTGGCGAGTCGTCGGGACGGGAGGGATGTTGCCTCCAGAAGTTATGGACAGCGTCGAGGAGGCGGTGTGGTGAAACACCCATCGAGGGTGGAAATACCTAATGGAGATGGAGGGCCACGCCTTCTAAGTCAAGGTATCTGGAGCCGGGAAGGTCACCGTCCGTCACCGCCACCCGAAGAAAGGAGAGGGTGTGAGGTAGTGAAAACTACCACACATTGTTTATGTTTCGTCCGTGACGTCATGTGTGCGTTACCTTGTACTCCGCTCGTCGTACGATTGCTCACACGCAAAAGCTGGTCGTTGCGCACGCGCAAACGCAAAAGCTCGCCCCTTCTCGGATAAGACGGATAGCGAGACGGATAGTATAAAGAAGAAGACCGAGAGCTGGCCGGCAAAAACGCAATGATTTTGCAAAATCAGTTTGCCCGAAGTTTTGCAATCGATCGGGACAAGTGACTCTTTGACAAATATTACAATAACCACAGCAGCGACCAACAGTAGTAGCAACAGCAGGCAGCAGCAGAGGACCACAGCACTGTGCAACAGCTGGAACAGCAGTGGCAGCTACCACAGCAGCAGCAACAACAACAACAGCAGAATCCAGCTACAAAAGCAACAACAACAACGGCACAGTGCGCAGCGATTGCAGTATGCAGCAGCAGCAGCAACAACAACCACAGCAGTGGGCCACAACGAGCCGCAAGCAGAACAGTGTGCAACGTACCCCTCAAACTTCGCTCGACGCCCTGGCCGGTTGTGAGGAGCCCTTCGGGGGAATAATTGGTTAGCTTTCCGAGTATTACTCCGAGCTAGCCGATCTTTTCCTTTGCGGGTCTCTCAAATAACCGCCCGCGCGTACACTGTACTCGTGCACCCTCCCCTCTCTATTCTACTCATGATTTCCCCTGGTGGCCCGGCCCCTAGGTATGCTCCGGTCCAGCTCCTCCAGTGTCCCAGCAATGTTAAAAATAATCTGTACATACCCTGGACGCGACTGAGACGCCGACCCCGGCCAACAAAATTACGTCGTTACAATGTGTTATCAATTGCTGTCCTCCTATCAAATTTGGTGACCTTAGCCCAAAGTAAGAAAAATATGGAGGAAGGACGGCTGGAGGTGGTATGGGGGGATGTGGCGTCCAATTTTTTGTAGGAGATCTGTTTAAATTGTCAATTCCTATCCTCCTTCCAAATTTGGTGACTCTTACCACAGACAGTCTAATATATAGACTGTGCAATTGCTTACAAGAGCTTTTTAGAGCTTTCGCATCTCGCGTTTTTTGGGTCTTTAACAAATCATTGCCTACCACATTTGGTGACTCTAGCTCAAACACAATGGAAGATACAAGCATTCCCGTTTTTCGCGTAGGCGCTGAGGCGGTTTGGGGTCATCACCTATCTTAGCACCAAATTTGGTGGCTCTAGCTCAAAAACTGTAGAAGATGCGGGATTTTTGGTTTTAAACTGTGTGAGGGGGGGGGGAGCGGAATGGGTTGGCGTGGCTCTAAAAATGTTGATGTGAGTTATCGAATTTATCGATTTCCCAGTTATCGTTGAGCCTCAATCTTGAAACTTTAATTTACTATGCCATTGATTAAAACATTTGCAAACTTTCAAATCTCTAGCTTGAAGGGTGTGGAAAAAAGTTGCGTTCACCGGACGGACAGACAGACGGACGGACAGTCACCATGACGGACATTGCACAAACCCAATATACTCTTTACCTTCAGTATCGAGTAAGAAAATTTCAAAAAATGTTGTACAATAAGGAACCACTATATCACATGTTCGAATATAGAACGGTACAGTGGTTAAGTGTGTAGTTGGCTGCGAAAAAAACTAAATAAGATCAGCTGTTGTCATCAAATGTAGTTACTTAGTGAACGACCCAATAAATAATCCGGTCGATGTTTTATTACACATCGATCCTAGTTTATACTTTTGTTCCAATTTTCAATAGAAATAAAAATAATTCTATATAACAAAAAAGTGTTTGTCGTTTCTTTCATATTTTTACAATCATTCCTGTTCTACTTTTTGAAAATGAGTGACAATTAGCTGAAAACGATTGTGCTTATAAAGCAACTAATGTGTGTTTTTAAACCCTGAAACTATTTTTTACTTAATTTATATACTATTGGCAATAGTTTTGCATTATTCTTCGTAGGGCCTGCAAATTATTTTTTATTTTTTTTTTTTTTTAGTTGTACACCTAAAATTTACGTGCGGTGGCAAAGCCAAAGCGATCGGAATCAGTCTTATAATACAGGGGTGTGCCAGAAACCTCTAGAGATTTTGGATCAAGCAGGTTTGCAAATCTCTAAAACAAAACGGTAGGTGTGCCAGAACAAAGGGCCCCCATTTTTACACTTGTCAAATTCGATATTTTTATATAATCGACTCTATGTGTATATCGGAAACCAGAATAGTTATCGATAATTTGAAACAAACTTGTTCTGCTCATGGTATAGGACAACTTATATTGCAAACCTGAAGTCTCTACGGACAGACGGATATGGCCATATCGACTCGGCTATTGATAGGGATCAAGAATATATATACTTTCTGGGGTTGGAGATGCTTCCTTCTGCCTGTAACTTACTTAAGCACAAAACCATTATACCCTGATTTACCTATTTTATGGGTTCAGGGTATAACAAATAGAAGCCTTGTATACTCGATACGAGCAATAAAACCAATAACAAAAGAGACCTGATTACAATGTGGTGCGGATACGGCAGGAGTGTACGCTGCCGCAATGATTGTCCGATGCAGATGGGGATGCCAAAAAGGTATCTTCCTTCCAAATTTGGTGACTCTGGCTCAAATTTTTTTAAACGTTGGGAAAGGGGGCTGGCGGCAATATGGACGCGGTCTGGGGGTGTGGCATCCAAACTTTTACGGCAGGGGTGTACGCAGCCTCAAAGATGGTCCAATGCAGATGGGGAAGCCAATAAAATATCTTCCTTCCAAATTTGGTGACTCTAGCTGAAAGCTTTTTAAAAGTGGGAAATGGTGGCTGGGGGCGGTATGGGGCGTGGCATCCAAATTTTTGCTGCTGATTTGTGAATGATGTGAATTTCTTTCCTCCTACCAAATTTGGTGACTCTTGCTGAAAGTTTGTTAAAAGTGTCGGGAAGGGGGGCTAGAGGCGGTATGGGAGCGTGGCATCCAAATTTTTTATGCAGATCTTTGTGGGATGTCTATTGCGATCCTATTTCTCTAACTATGGTGAAAGGATAGTTGGGGTCGGTAATTATCCAAATTTTTTGGGTTTCTTCATCACCAATCCTGGCGCCAAATTTGTTAGCTCTAGCTCAAGAGCTGTTGAAGATATAAGCATTTCTGTTTTTCAACTGCGGGTAGGCTGTGGAACGGGGTGGGAGGGCTCAAATACTTTGATGTCATTTTTGGGGGTCGTTACCAGTTATCTTTCTACCAAATTTGGTGACTCTAGCTCAAACGCTATGGAAGACACGTATTACCGCTTTAAGCGAAGCGTTGGGGCGGTTTGAGGTGGTCGTGGGTTTCTAGGGCAGTATGGATGGGTGTGGCATCCAAAGTTTTTAAGATTTTGTTTAGGTGTCGTCAACCCCTATCTTAGCACTAAAGTTGGCGGCTCTAGCTCAGAAACTGTTGAAGATATAGGCATTTCTGTTTTCCAACTGCTGTGTGATTTGGGCGGAATGGGGACGAGGGGCTCCAAAAATTGTGGATACAATATTTTTAGGATTGTTAGTAACTATCTTCTATAAAATTTTAGTATTTTTAGCTGTAAGGGCGTGCAAAATAAGATTTATTGATTTAAAGTTATCGAGTTTATCGATTGGCCAGCCCCCCAGTTATCGAAGAACCCGAATCTTGACACTTAAATTTACTATGCCATAGATTAAAACATTTGCAAACTTTGAAGTCTCTAGCTTGAAGAGTGTGGAAAAAAGTTGCGTTCACCTGACGGACAGACAGACGGACGGACATACACCATGACGGACATTGCACAAACCCAATATACTCTTTACCTTCAGTATTGAGTATAAACATTTATTTTTATAGAAACCAAAGTGTGCAAAAAAGCGTAAGGTTGCACACGACGACCAGTTGTTTGACGACATGCCGGTGTCGTAAAAAAATGTTGTGGATAAAATTGCTAGTCATACATAAATGGAGCCGCACTTAGCGTATAGGCGCTTAATACTTGCCAAAATGGATGAGAAGACCAGTGATCATGCTATTACTCAAATTACGAAATATTTATTATAACAAAAAGAAGCAAACCAAGCAAATATAAAAGATAATAATAAATGAATTAAACAATTGCACATTGTATGTTATGTTATTATATTTTATTCTGCAATTCCAGCTGACTCGTACTGCCGAGGTACCGATCCACTAGATGAATTTATGTAATCTTTAAAGTAGTTTCTGATTTTCTTCGCATAATCTCTTGTTCGACCAAGTGCGTAGTATGCATTTGTGTCAATAGCACTTTCAGCTCATATCAACTCCGTCGTGCTGCCATAGGTGTGTGGACTTCTCTTTATCAGAAAGTTGTGCAGCAGACAGCATGCATACACAATTTTTGGCTCTCTTCTAGGGTGGCATAAAAGCGTCCGTCGCACCGAGACCCACCTAGCCGTCAAACTACCAGTCGCATTTTCAATGCGTCGGCGAGCTCGACTCAACCGATAATTAACAAGTAGAAACGTTGCAGCCGGACTCAACCGACTGCGGTATACTCGATACAAGTAAAAAAACCGATAAAAAATGACCTGATTGCAATGGGGTGCGGATACGGCAGGGATGTAAGCTGCCTCATTGTCTGATGCAGATGGGGATGCCAAAAAGCTATCGTCCTTCCAAATTTGGTGACTCTAGCTCAAAGTTAGTTAAAGGTATGGAAACGGGGACTGGTGGCTTTATGGGGGCGTGGCATCCAAATTTTTGCTGAAGTTCTGTGCATCATGTCAATTGCTATCCTCATACCATATTTCGTGACTCTAGCCAAGAGTTAGTAAAAGGTGTGGGAAGGGGAGCTGGGGGTGGCATAGTAGGGCGTGGCATCCAAATTTTTGCTGCAGATATGTGTATGATGTGCATTTTTTTCCTCCTATCGATTTTGGGGACTCTAGCTTAGGGTTTGTAAAAGGTGGTGGAAGGAGGGCTAGAGGCGGAATGGGAGGGGGCGGCATCCATATATTTGCTGAAGATCAATATGTGTTATCAATTGCTGTCCTCCTACCAAATTTGGTGACCTTTGCCCAAAGTAAGAAAAATATGGCGGAAGGATGGCTGGGGGTGGTTTGGGGGGATGTGGCATCCAAATTTTGGTAGGAGATCTGTGTAAGTTGTCAATTGCTATCCTCCTTCCAAATTTGATGCCTCTTACCACAGACAGTCTAATATATAGACTGTGCAATTGCTAACAAGAGCCTTAAGAGCTTTCGCGTTTCGCGTTTTTTGGGTCTTGAACAAATCTTTGCCTACCACATTTGGTGACTCTAGCTCAAACACTATGGAAGATAAACGCATTCCTAATATTAGCGAAGGCGCTGAGGTGGTTTGGGGTCGTCACCTATCTTAGCACCAAATTTGGTGGCTCTAGCTCAAAAACTGTAGAAGAAATGGGATTTTTGGTGTTAAACTGTGTGGGGGGGGGGGGGCGGAATGGGTTGGCGTGGCTCTAAAAATGTTGATGCAAGATTTTGGGGGCTGTTAGTAACTATCTTCTCCCTAATTTTGGTAGTTCTAGCTGTAAGGGCGTGCGAAATAGGAGGACTTGTCGATTTTGAGTTATCGAATTTATCGATTTCCCAGTTATCGTTCAGCCTCAATCTTGACACTTTAATTTACTATGCCATTAATTAAAACATTTGCAAACTTTCAAATCTCTAGCTTGAAGGGTGTGGAAAAAAGTTGCGTTCACCGGACGGACAGACAGACGGACGGACAGACACCATGACGGACATTGCACAAACCCAATATACTCTTTACCTTCAGTATCGAGTATGAAAATTTCAAAAAATGTTGTACAAAAAGGAACAACTATATCAGATGTTTGAATATATAACGGTACAGTGATGAAGTGTGTAGTTGGTTGCGAAAAAAACTAAATAAGATCAGCTGTTGTCATCAAATGAAGTTACTAAGTGCACGACCCAATAAATAAGCCGGTCGATCTTTTATTACACATCGATCCTAGCTAATACTTTTGTTCCAATTTTCAATAGAAATAAAAATAATTCAATATAACAAAAAAGGTTTTTGTCGTGTCTTTCATATTTTTACAATCATTCTGTTCCACTTTTTGAAAACGAGTGACAATTAGCTGAAAACGATTGTGCTTATAAAGCAACTAATGTGTGTTTTTAAACCCTGCAATTATTTTTTGCTTAATATATATACTATTGGCAATAGTTTTGCATTATTCTGCGTAGGGCCTGAAAATTTTTTTTCTTTTGCTTATTTTTAGTTGTACACCTAAAATTTACTTGCGGTGGCAAAGCCTTATAATACAGGAATGTGCCAGAAACCTCTAGAGATTTTGGATCGAGCAGGTTTTCAAATCTCTAAAACAAAACCGTAGGTGTGCCAGAACAAAGGGCCCCCATTTTTACATTTTTCAAATTCGATATTTTTTTATAATCGACTCTATGTGTATATCGGAAACCAGAATAGTTATCGATCATTTAAAACAAAATTGTTCTGCTCATGGTATAGGAGAACTAATATTCCAAAGCTGAAGTCTCTAGCTCTTGTAGTCTCTGAGATCTACGCGTTCATACAGACGAGCAGGCTGACGGACAGACGGATATGGCCATATCGACTCGGCTATTGATACGGATCAAAAATATATATACTTTATGGGGTCGGAGATGCTTTCTTCTGCCTGTTACATACTTTTGTAAAAAACCATTATACCCTGATTTACCCATTTTATGGGTTCAGGGTATTACAAATAGAAGCCTTGTATACTCGATACGAGCAATAAAACCAATAACAAAAGAGACCCGATTACAATGGGGTGCGGATACGGTAGGAGTGTACGCTGCCTCTTTGATTGTCCGATGCAGATGGGGATGCCAAAAAGGTATCTTCCTTCCTAATTTGGTGACTATAGCTCAAAGTTTTTTAAACGTTGGGAAAGGTGGCTGGCGGCAGAATGGAGGCGGTATGGGGGCGTGGCATTCAAACTTTTACGGCAGGGGTGTACGCTGCCTCAAAGATTGTCCGATGCAGATGGGGATGCCAAAAAGATATCTTCCTTCCAAATTTGGTGACTGTAGCTGAAAGCTTTTTAAAAGTGGGAAATGGTGGCTGGGGGCGGTATGGGGGTATGGCATCCAAATTTTTGCTGCAGATTTGTGAATCATGTAAATTTCTTTCCTCCCAACAAATTTGGTGACTCTTTAAAATGTGTCGGGAAAGGGGGCTAGAGGCGGTATGGGAGCGTGGAATCCAAATTTTTTATGCAGATCTTTGTGGGATGCGTATTGCGATCCTTCTACCAAATTTAGTGACTCTAGCTCATTGTTTGTAATTGGTGTGAGAAAGGTATCTAGGGGTGATATGAGGTGGCGTGGCATTCAAACTTTTGCTGCAGATCTGTGTATGATGCCATATGCTATCCAAATTTTTTGGATTTCTTCATCACCAATCCTGGCGCCAAATTTGTTAGCTTTAGCTCAAGAGCTGTGGAAGATATAAGCATTTCTGTTTTTCAACTGCGGGTAGGCTGTGGAACGGGGTGGGAGGGCTCAAATACTTTGATGCCATTTTTGGGGGTCGTTACCAGTTATCTTTCTACCAAATTTGGTGATTCTAGCTCAAACACTATGGAAGACACACGCATTACCGCTTTTAGCGAAGCGTTGGGACGGTTGGAGGTGGTCGTGGGTTTCTAGGGCAGTATGGATGGGTGTGGCATCCAAAGTTTTTAAGATTTTGTTTAGGTGTCGTCATTCCCTATCTTAGCACTAAAGTTGGCGGCTCTAGCTCAGAAACTGTGGAAGATATAGGCATTTCTGTTTTCCAACTGCGGGGGGATTGGGGCGGAATGGGACGTGGGGCTCCAAAAATTGTAGATACAATATTTTTGGGATTGTTAGTAACTATCTTCCTCCCAATTTTAGCTGTAAGGGCGTGCGAAATAGGATTTATTGATATCAAGTTATCGAGTTTATCGATTTGCCAGCCCCCCAGTTATCGAAGAACCCGAATCTTGACACTTTAATTTACTATGCCATAGATTAAAACATTTGTGAGTGAGCTTTTGTCCGTTGGTGACGGTTGTGTTTTTGAGTGCTCTCAATAATATATTGTTTTCTTGTGTGTGTTTACGGAGTTTTAATTGGTTTTATTTGGCAAACAATTCTGGCAGTGATCGCAAATATACGTTACATATATGTTTCTGTGCATCAATTGATTGTCGACTTAAATCTCATTTTAATTTGCAGTAGAACTTACGCTGCAGTGCTTTGAAATATAGAAAACAAACGTGTATACATACATATATTTGCTTTGGCATACTCTGTGTTCCTTCGTCTACTAACAACAAACAGCTTGTCTATTTTTCTTGCTCTTGCTTGCCAGCATAAGCCCTCTCCCGCTTTCGTCCGCTCATATCCGACGTACGTGCGGATAAATCTGCTAGCGCGCTCACGCTCTCTCGCTTATGCGCTCTTCTGATTTTTACCGTTTCTATAGTGCTCATTGCATTGTCACTTTCTTACTTCATTCTAGCACCCTAATTTTTAATTGATAAAGCATATCAACTGTTCTAGGTCATTCTTTATGTATTAAATTATTATCAATATGCTTGTTTGCTGCAGTTCAAGTTGCAAATTGGTTGGGCCAAACAACCAAGACTTCATATTATGTAGATTATGGGATGACATGATCCATTTGAAATTTTCTGGCTTTACAGCCAAAATTAGAGACTGCTTACTCGCTAACACTGGCTTGAAATGGTACTGTGAGCTCTGCAGAGAAATGGTGAATGAATCTTCCAAGTTCATAAGGCAGACTCACTTAGGCTTTAAAACTATGCAGATTGCGTTCAACAACTTGCATGTATCTTTCAAAGAGCTAGAGTCGAATTTTAAAAATGGCAGGGTAATGGTAGAATCTCCGAAGCGAAAAAAGGCTTCGGATTGTAATTCGCTAAAAGCTCCACCTACCGAACCCATCAAACCTCTTCTAAGCCCCTGTGTAAATCCTCCAATGGGCACATTAACAAGCCCATTGATGCTATTTAATTCGCCTGCTCGCAAACCCGATATTAACACAGTCAATGACTCTACTCCCAATCCTATAAATGAACCCTCATTATCAGCAGCATGCGTGTCTATTAATTCTACTATAGGTACACTTGGGGCCCCCAATCCTTTTGTTGTTGTGCCTTTCAACATATATATATTCGTGTCTAGGCTAGCATCCGACACTTCGTTGGATGATGTGAGTGCCTATGTTAAAAGTAAAATTGACTCCCCGTTTAATAATGTTGAAAAGTTTAAGTTTAAACATGCCCGGAGCATATTTTCCTTCAAGCTGAGTGTTCCGCCCGAACTTTTCGCAACAATTTGTTCTGAAAAGTTTTGGCCACCAAAGCTCGTGGTAAAGGAGTATGTTAATCGGCGAAACAATATTAATATCGGTAAAGAATCAGTAGTGCACCGCCTGTTATCCATCCTGTTGCCTCAACTTCGACGGCAAAAAACCTAATAAACGTAGTTAGCTTGGCCTATCAAAATGTTCGAGGCCTTAACACTAAACTTTCTGAACTTTATGTAAACAGCTTGTCCTTTGATTCACAGATAGTTGCATTCACAGAAACCTGGTTAAAACCTAATATATCTGATTATTCCGTTTTGCCTAATAAGTATAACTTGTACAGATGCGATCGCGCCACCCGCAAGGGGGGCGGTGTTCTCATAGCTGTTGACTCTTGTATTTCCTCTGAACAGATTCATTCCAATGATCATCCGGGTATAGAGTTTCTTTGTGTTAAGATATTATGTAGCGGCCGCTCATTGTATATTACTTGCTCATATATTCCTCCCAATTCTGATAATAACATTTACCTTTCCCATCTGAATGCCCTGCAACTTGCTGCGTCGTTCTTGACGGATATTGATCAACTTATAGTGGTTGGTGATTTTAATTTGCCACATGTTGTTTGGTCTGCGAATGACACATCTTTGGCGCAATTACCGGCCACTTCTGATGATTTTATCGAGGGCCTTTTAGAGTTAGGCCTATCACAAGTTAACAGGGTGCATAACAGTAGTAATAAAATGTTAGATTTGATATTCGTTTCTGATTCTGATTGTAGTAATGTTAGTAGAGTATCCCCTCTAGTGCTTCCTGAAGATACCTACCATCCGACTTTAGAACTTTCCTTTGAACTTTTTAACCTTAGACAAACATCTAACAATTCTTTAAAGACCCGATGTTTTCGTAAAACAAACTTTAAAAAATTGGATGATCTTCTTCAACACACTAATTGGTCTCACCTTTTTTCTTGTAGTGATATAGAAACTGCCATCACCATTTTTTACAGGACATTGAATTCGCATTTGGATATCTGTGTTCCCCTCACTGTTCCTTCAAGTGAAAATAAACCACCTTGGTTTACGAGGGAACTCTCAAAATTAAAAAACGTGAAAACGAGATCCTATAAAAAATTTAAAAAATCTGGAAATACCATAGATTTATCCTCATATATAATTGCAAAGTCAAATTTTATTTTGGTAAACAGTTTTTGTTACAACAATTATCTCAATCGTTGCAGATCAAACTTTTCCCGTGATCCTAAACAGTTTTATAAATTTGTTAATTCTAAACGTAAATCTTCTTGCTTGCCATCCTCGGTTTACCTTGATAATACAAAAGCAAATTCCGATCAGGCCGTAGCCGATCTATTGAGTATTTTCAATCGGTATACTCATCGAGTTCATATAGTTGCAATAATTCCTATCCTTTTCAAGTCCAAGCGTCAAACTGCATTTATATCCCCGTTATAGCTGAGTGTACGCTACTGTGCGACCTTAACTCTATCAAACCAGGCTTTTTGCCCGGTCCAGATGGAGTGCCAGGTTGTATACTTAGATACTGTGCGGATTCACTTTGTAAACCTTTACATAAATTATTTAACTTATCGGTTGACTCAGCTGTGTTTCCTGGTATATGAAAGGAATCTTTTATTATTCCACTTCATAAAAATTCTTCTAAGTCTAACGTTAAAAACTATAGGGGTATATCCAAGTTATCTGCCATTACGAAAGTCTTTGAAAAAATTATATGCTCTCAATTGCAGCACTTATGTTGTTCAATTTTATCCCCTTATCAACACGGTTTTGTTAGGCGAAGATCTACTTCCACCAACCTTCTTGAGTTTACCTCACTAGTTATCAAAGGGTTTCAGGCAAAAATGCAAACTGAAGTCGTTTACACAGATTTTAGTAAGGCATTTGATTCTGTTAGTCATTCTTTGTTGCTTCAAAAATTAAATATTATTGGATTTCCACCAAAACTCCTGTCGTGGCTTTCTGAGTACTTGTGTGGCCGAACACAGAAAGTAGTTTTTAAATCTTCTGTATCTAAACCTATTTTTGTTACCTCTGGTGTCCCTCAGGGGAGTCACCTAGGACCATTGCTATTTAATCTCTTTATTAACGATCTTCCTGCTGTTATTACTAATTCTCGTGTATTTATGTTTGCTGATGATGTAAAGCTATGTTTCAGCTAAAATGATGATTCTCTTTGTAACTTACTACAGTCAGACTTGGGTGCACTGTCGGCTTGGTGCCGTTATAACTTACTTAATTTAAATTTTTCAAAATGTAAAATGATGACTTTTTGTAGAGGTACCCCTCATTATGCTCACTACGTGCTTGATGCTTCATCACTTGTCCGCGTTTTTGAAATTAAAGATTTAGGAATCATTCTTGATAGCAAATTAAAATTTGATTCTCACATATCGTCGATGGTCAATAAGGCCATAAACGTTTGTTGAAGCACTTATTATATTACATTGTTAGTTGTAAGTTAGTTAAGAGAAATTGAAGTCGTAGCATAAGTTAGTTTAAGAGAAAGCACTCTATGCTAACTTTAAAGCCGATCGGCAATCTGCCGACGGCGAATTGGTGTTGCGTGCGGTCGCCTGTGGCCCACGCACTCCGTTTTAGACTAAGCTAATTTTAATTGTCGTAATAGTCTTGAAGCCTCCACAAGCATTGTATTAAATTCGCATATGCCAGAAAAAACCGCGTCTCATAATTTGTTGTAATATATTTAAATCTAAAAACGCTTAGATTTTTCATTGGCGCCCGAGCAGGGACTTCGGTTTTTTCAATAATTTGTTTGTTTGTTTCGCTGCGGTGGCTTAAGCTTTCGTGTAATAAAACACAAAAACTTCGTTGGAATTTGCTGCTTCGCTGGACTTTGCGTTTGTGCCCTTTGGACTTCGCCATCTTGGACGCTGCCAAATTGCACCAGTTCCATGGAGGATCAAAGAAGATCACTTTCTATAGATTCGCTAGAAAGCCAGGTATTTTGTGCCAAAAATTGAGATAATAAGTTGAATTTTGTTGTGTCGCTGCCGTCGACCATAATATTAAAAATGTAAAAAAAATATATAGACTACGTTCATACACGTATAATTCAGCTCAATTTCTGGCACCTTGTGCATTTAATTTCGTGGACAAAAATAAAGTAAAAAGTTTTGCGGCAGATACGTGTTTGCATATTCTCGAACATTTAATATTTTTGCATACATACGTATATTCGTACGAAACTATTACTTAATTTTAAATAAACAAAACGGCAACATATCAGTACATGTATAAGTTCGAACAAATAAAAAGTAAATACAAATTAAACAGAATAAAGGTTTCAAACGGTGGTCTATTTATTGCATTCTATATTGTTCGTGTGTTTGTGCAAAAGCAAGTGACTGAGTTTCGTTTCAGTTTCGCTTTCAACTTAACCGCAACCATTAAACATATGTATTTACATACACACAGATCTATGCTTGCACTTGCTTACACAAACAACGTTTGTTAAAGTTTCTATTGTTTTTGGGCATTAACATCTGGTTGTTTTTTGCGTTCGTTAACCTTTCTTCGCTCTGTGCTTGCATCGGTCAATACATTGGTTTGTGTGTGCGTGCGCTCCCGCCAGATTTTTTCACTTGTTCTTTGTTCCCGTTTGCTTACGGGTCAAGCTTAGTTTGATCATTCGTTTTGTGCGTGCGCCAAATTCGCTCTTTGCTCTTTCAAACCTCCGCACCCCGCATATATACAGCTGTTGCCCACAAAGTGGCTGCAGCAAACGTTTGACTTGCTTATTTTTGGTCGCTTGGGCTGTTTTCGTTTGTTTGTTCACTTATCGCGTCAGCTGCGTGTGTTTGTTCAGTAAGCAAGCTTGGCGTTTTGTTACATAGTTGCAGTGCGTGTGCTAGGGTGGCTCAAGAATTTTTGTTAAGTTTTTATTCTTGCGTTTTTTTGACGTAGAATACGTCTTACGTTTCGGTATGAGTGTGCTATCCAAAAAAGTTGTTGTTGTAATATGGTTGCTTCACAAAATCGCTCATTGCTAATGAACTAATGAATAGATTTTCCTCAAATTTCATTTTAAAGCTAAGGCTTCAACCTTTATTTTAAGCTATATATATATATATATGAAGTGATTACATTTTCTATTAAAAAAATGAGACCAAAAACATGCAAAATTTTGCTTCATTTCGAAGACTTTAAATTGCTCTAGCAATCTCAATTATCAATCAATTAATCTGAGTTTTTCGAATTTAAGTTGAGATGAGGTAAATAAACATTCCCACATTAAAATTTCTAATAATTTTGCCAAGTATATAACTTTTTAAGGCAAAATATCAGTGCAAAAATCACTACTTTTTTTTCAATTGCACATTGCTCAAAAATTCCGCCAGAGAATCGATTAAAACTTGTTTTAATACAAAGTAGACTTGATTTCCTTTCGTTTGATATACATGCGGTCATGACTGATAGCTTCTAAATGTGGAAATTTCAATAAGATATTCGGGCATAATTAAATTTTCATACATAAATTCTTCCGTGCCAGGGGTGAACAAGCTCAGCCTAAGCGTCAGCCCCAAACAATTATAACACAATAAAATATGTTTACCCCAATTCTGAAATTTGCGTGCAAGTTTTCAAAATCATGTTTTATTGTTTGTGTTGCACATTTAATTATGCTTTTGCACCAAAACAATAAATATGCCCGTTCAAAAATATCATATAAACTATCGTGAGTTAAACTATCGATAATTCGTCTTTACGGTGGCAGCCCTGATTTTCGCATCTTGTGAACAGTTACTTTGAATTAAGTTAATTTAATTTAATTTAAATGAATATTGAACAATTAATTTCGCATTTTAATAATTTACAGCAACGTCGTCGTGCATCTGGAGTAGCAATCTATGCAAAAAGTACCATGTTAACATATTGTACTCCAATCGATATTTCAAACAGGCAACTGGTCGATAGCGATGTAGGCGACATTTGTCTGTCTGAAATTAAAATTAATAATCAAAAAAAATTTATTCTTGGCTCTGTGTACTTTCATCCAAATGTTTCCCAAAACAACAAGCAACAAATGCTTTTTTCTGCTTTGATGAAATATTCTCACCTCACTGCACTAATAGACAAGAATTTCACAGTTGACACCGAGGTGGACATGCTCATCGTAGGTGATTTTAATTTAGAAATGACAAATGATTGTTCATTTGCAGAATTTATGGAAGAAAAATTCAAATTAAAGTATATTAAAAATGCAGCAACCACCTTAGCTGTAACCGATATAGATTTAGTATTTGCTAGAAATTTAAGTGTATCATTAATGAATTACATATCATACTTTTCCTTTCACAAACCTGTCATATCAAAAGTCACATTTCAAACATAAAACAAAAATACAATTTTAGATTTAATTATGCACAAATTTTGATGTAATAAATTATGTAAATATATATTTCTATTTCAAGTCAATGTTTGTTAAATTTATATCAGAGATGCTAACCAGTATTGCAGTAAAAAGGAAAAAATTTGCCAAATGACAACAAACACAATTAAAAATAAAATAAAACATCTATGTGGTTGTTGTTATTAGGCTACCGCTTCATAATTTTTCTTGCACAAGGACAGACGTATTCTACGGCTAACCTATGCGCCCGTGTGATCTGACACAGGCTGTCAATTTTTAAATAGATTTTTTGTCAGCTTCATTATGTCTGAGTCAGATAAACAATCACTCGAGAAGCCAGTAGTAGCTAAGAATGCTGCTAAGTTAGCATTATGTTTACAAAAGTTTGACAAAGTCAGTGCTGACATTGCTCGCATGCAAACAGCCTTTAAATTAAAAAGAATCTCATCTGACAAAACAGAGTTAGCATGTCGATTAGAGCTATTAGACGGGTATATTGTCAAAGCTATGAATTTACAGGCAGAGCTGGACAATTTAAATCCAGCTAATGAAAACAGAGGGCCGTTGGAGGATCTGTGTGTCGTAACCAAAGCGATGTTTATGAATGCCATTAAGCCACAATTCGACACACACATTCAACATGACTGCTCAATGAATTCGAGCCAGCGATCTCAGCTGCCGAAAATGCGTTTACCAAAATTTAGTGGTAAACATTCAGAGTATAGAAATTTCATGTGCCTTTTCGAGAGTCTGGTAGATGACGATGCCTCATTGACAAACGTAGAAAAATTTAATCATTTAGATTCGTGTTTGTCAGATGAAGCATTGGGTGTAGTTAAGCCGTATCAGCTAACAGATTGCAATTACCCTAAAGCTCTTGCTAGTCTCAAGTCAGTCTACGACAATAAATGTCTTTTATTTTTTGGTACAATTGCCCAATTATTTGATTTGCCAAGCATGACAAAACCATCTGCGTCCAGTTTGAGATCGATGGTAGATACAGTGTCTGCTATATATGCATCGCTGTCGTCTTTGGGTGACGACAAAGACATTTCAAATGCAATAATAATTCATATGGTCATGGCAAAGGTAGACCATAAGACTCGTTTTGAGGAGCAGCTTGATTATGATAAGTTGCCATCGCGGGAAGATTGTGCTAAGCAGTTGAATAGGAGGTACCAATATTTGGCTGCATTGTGCTATTTCCGTTATGCAGCATTTCGAGTACGTAAAAACTCAGAAGATGTGTCTCAATTGTTTGAACGTGGGACACATAGTTTCGAATTGCAAGGCTTCGAAGTGTCGAGTTTGTTCAAAGCCTCATCATTCCTTGCTTCATAGATATAATGCACCAGTACAACGTGAGGCAGCGGCACTTCAAGCCTCAACTTCTGAGGCATACGTAGGTCACATGCTTAATGCGGATCAAGTCGTTCTTGCCACCGCTATCGTGAACATAAAAGATAGATTCGGACAGTCGCATCCAGCACGAGTTTTGCTTGACAGTGGTTCGCAGATAAATTTGATGTCTGAGAGCATGGCACAAAGGCTACGGCTTAAACGTGAGCCAAATTCCCTTGCTATCTCAATGGTAGGGGGAGCAGCCACTGATAGCAAAAATAAGGTTTGTGCATCGATTCAATCTCGTTCGAATTCTCATACATTTTCTGCTGAGTGCTGGGTACTTAAGTCGATTTCCAAATCTCAGCCTGGACAGTCGCTTTCCATATTGAACTGGAAAATCCCAAAAAATATTAAGTTGGCAGACCCCGAATTCTACAAGCCAGCTAAAGTTGATGTATTGCTGGGAGCTGAATTATTCTATGGTTTATTGTGCGTTGGGCAAATAAAATTACACTCCGAGCTGCCCATCATGCAAAAAACATTGCTCGGCTGGATTGTTGCAGGCAAATGTACTCGACAAGCGCCTCGGCAACAGTGCAGTGAAAGTTTGGTAGCTCAAGTATCTATCTGTTCTCTCGACTCGTTAGTAAATCGTTTTTGGGAATTAGACCAATGTCCAATCGAGTCGAAGGCTGTTTGCCAAACAGCTGAACAGCAGGCCTGTGAACTACACTTTAAGAAAACTGTACAACGGTTATCTTCCGGTCGCTTTCAAGTGAATCTTCCCTTTAAGACCGATCCAAAGGTTTTTGGCCTGTCCTTTCAAACTGCTGAAAGACGTTTTTTGCAACTTGAGCGCAAACTGTCAAGAGACGACACTCTTAGAAATATGTATCATGACTTCATGAAAGAGTATTTGGATTTGGGACATATGTCCATTCTGAAGTCTGCTCCTCGAGAACAGAATTGCTACATTCCTCATCAATGCGTTCTGCGACCTGAGAGTACCTCAACCAAACTTCGTGTTGTTTTTGATGCTTCCAGCAAAACTTCAACAGCAGTTTCGCTAAACGAAACACTTATGGTTGGGCCCACTATTCAGAGGGAGTTGTATTCAACATTGGTCAACTTTCGGTTGAACAAATATGCCGTAACTGCCGACATTTCAAAAATGTATAGGCAGATAAATGATTCTGAGGAAGACAGAGACTTTCAACTTGTGTTGTGGAGAGAAACCACTTCACAAAATGTACAGGCATACAGATTGAATACTGTTACATATGGTACAGCGTTAGCACCATTTTCGGCTGTACGTTGTTTGTTTGAACTAGCAAATATATACGCGCAATCTCATCTAATTGGTGCGGATGTGATTCGCAATTGTTTTTATGTCGACGATATGCTGGCAGGTGCAGATACTTTAAAGGAATTGGACACCATTTGCAGCCAGGTTACTGACATATTGTCCAAAGGAGGATTTCCACTGGCCAAATGGGCTTCTAATTGCCAGAATCGATCTAGTGAAAAGAACGCCAGTGGAGAAATTAGTATCAAAATTGATGAGCAAAGCTCGGTAAAGACACTTGGAATGCGTTGGGCACCTCAAGAGGATGTGTTTAAATATCATCTTGACGTGGATAGTTTTGCCTTCTTAAAACCAACAAAACGTAACATTTTGTCAATAGCCTCTCGTTTGTTTGACCCTCTTGGCTTATTGTGTCCACTTGTAACAAAGGCAAAAATGTACGTTGCCGTTTTTGTATGTTTCGCCTCAAAGGCAGTCTTGGAACTGGTTACAGATATGCCCACTGATGTTTTTCTAAATGTTTTTAAAAGGTTCATTGGGAGACGAGGGCTGCCGAAGACGATCTACAGCGACAACGCGACGAACCTCGTGGGCGCGAGCAACGTGCTCCAGAAGTTGCAGGCAGCCTTTCGCCGAACGCAGGGGAAGCTGCAGGAGTACACAGCGGAGAGGGCTGTGGATTGGAGGTTTATCCCTCCGAGGGCACCACCTTTTGGCGGGCTGTGGGAGGCAGCAGAAAAGGCTTCCAAACAAAGGCTAGTTCGAGGGGCAGGCGACGCCAAGCTGACGCCGGACGAGTTGTGCACGCATCTGATAGAGGTCGAAGGATTCACGCCGTACCGTACCCGCATACTTTAAGCTGTGGCAACAATTGTGGGAGCTCAAACTGAGCTTCTGGCGCAAGTGGTCCAAAGACTACCTGCTCAGCCTGCAGCAGCGCGCCCAGTGGAGCAAAGGCGAGGCCAATCTGGTCGAAGGAGCGGTCGTTCTCGTGCACGACGACAGCACCCCCCCGCAACGGTGGATCACCGGGCGCGTGACACGCGCAATCGTGGGAGAGGATGGCAAGGTGCGGGTGGCCGAGGTCAGAACACAGGGCGGCGTTATTAAACGACCGGTGCACAAACTGGCACGGCTGCCTATCGAGGATTGTTGAAGACCGGAGCTCGTCAACGGGGCCGGAATGTTGAAGCACTTATTATATTACATTGTTAGTTGTAAGTTAGTTAAGAGAAATTGAAGTCGTAGCATAAGTTAGTTTAAGAGAAAGCACTCTATGCTAACTTGAAAGCCGATCGGCAATCTGCCGACGGCGAATTGGTGTTGCGTGCGGTCGCCTGTGGCCCACGCACTCCGTTTTAGACTAAGCTAATTTTAATTGTCGTAATAGTCTTGAAGCCTCCACAAGCATTGTATTAAATTCGCATATGCCAAAAAAAACCGCGTCTCATAATTTGTTGTAATATATTTAAATCTAAAAACGCTAAGATTTTTCAACGTTCTTGGCTTCATCAAGCGGTGATCAAAAGAGTTCGATGATCCCTCCACCACCAAAACGCTATATACATCCCTAGTACGTCCCATCCTGGAGTATGGATCTTGTGTGTGGTCCCCGCAATACGGGATTCACCAGGATAGAATGGAGTCTGTTCTTCTTCTTCTGTTTGCGCTTCGATGTTTTAACTAGGCTCCTGGAATAGACCTACCCCCCTATTCAAGTAGACTTCTTTTAATTAATCTTCCTTACCTGTTGAACCGTAGAATTATGCATGGTGTAGTATTTAATGGTAAAATCGACACATCAGTTCTTCTAAGTCGAATAAAATTAAATGTTCCCGTTTGATCCACACGTAACTTTTTACCCCTCAGCCTCGCTCGTTGCTCGAGAAACTATTTAATTTATTAACCATTTCGTGTATTATGTTCTGAATTTAACAAGATTTATTCCCTTGTCTCTCTGGAGACCTCGACTCAATTACTAAAACGATCTATCCTTTCTGCCTTATCGAATCGTAACCACCAATCACTAATCTACCACTGGTCTGATTGGGTTTTTCTGGGTTTTTCCTAATCAACGCAAAAAATGTTGGGCCACTTATTTTCTTGTTGAATTTCCCAGAGCCTTAACGTTAACTTTATTATTATTTCAACCTTAATTTACTTTCAGAACTACATATAATTTTAAATTTTATTTTAAACATAATTATTTTAAATAAATTTTATTTTCATGTCAGCTGTTCATAGCTGACAATAAATAAATAAATAATTTTGCAAAGTTTCAAATCTCCATCTTGAAGGGTGTGGAAAAAAGTTGCGTTCACCGGACGGACAGACAGACGCACGGACATACACCATGACGGACATTGCACAAACCCAATATATTCTTTACCTTCAGTATCGAGTATAAACATTTATTTTTATAGAAACCAAAGTGTGGAAAAAAGCGTAAGGTTTCACACGACGACCAGTTGTTTGACGACATGCCGGTGTCGTAAAAAAATGTTGTGGATAAAATTGCTAGTCATACATAAATGGAGCCGCACTTAGCGTATAGGCGCTTAATACTTGCCAAAATGGATGAGAAGACCAGTGATCATGCTATTACTCAAATTACGAAATATTTATTATAACAAAAAGAAGAAAACCAAGCAAATATAAAAGATAATAATAAATGAATTAAACAATTGCACATTGTATGTTATGTTATGTTATTATATTTTATTCTGCAATTCCAGCTGACTCGTACTGCCGAGGTACCGATCCACTAGATGAATTTATGTAATCTTTAAAGTAGTTTCTGATTTTCTTCGCATAATCTCTTGTTCGACCAAGTGCGTAGTATGCATTTGTGTCAATAGCACTTTCAGCTCATATCAACTCCGTCGTGCTGCCATAGGTGTGTGGACTTCTCTTTATCAGAAAGTTGTGCAGCAGACAGCATGCATACACAATTTTCGGCTCTCTTCTAGGGTGGCATAAAAGCGTCCGTTGCACCGAGACCCACCTAGCCGTCAAAATATCAGTCGCATTTTCAATGCGTCGGCGAGCTCGACTCAACCGATAATTAACAAGTCAAAAAAAACCGATAAAAAATTACCTGATTGCAATGGAGTGCCGATACGGCTGGGATTTAAGCTGCCTCAAAGATTGTCTGATGAAGATGGGGATGCCAAAAAGCTATCGTCCTTCCAAATTTGGTGACTCTAGCTCAAAGTTAGTTAAAGGTATGGAAACGGGGGCTGGTGGCTTTATGGGGGCGTGGCATCCAAACTTTTGCTGAAGATCTGTGTATCATGTCAATTGCTATCCTCATACCAAATTTGGTGACTCTAGCAAAAAGTTAGTAAAAGGTGTGGGAAGGGGAGCTGGGGGTGGTATGCGAGGGCGTGGCATCCAAATTTTTGTTGCAGATATGTGTATGGTGTGAATTTCTTTCCTCCTATTGAATTTGGGGACTCTAGCTTAAGGTTTGTAAAAGAAGGTGGAAGGAGGGCTAGAGGCGGAATGGGTGGGAGCGGCATCCATATTTTTGCTGAAGATCAATATGTGTTATCAATTGCTGTCCTCCTACCAAATTTGGTGACCTTAGACCAAAGTAAGAAAAATATGGCGAAAGGGTGGCTGGGGGTGGTATGGGGGGATGTTGCATCCAAATTTTGGCAGGAGATCTGTGTAAGATGTCAATTGCTATCCTCCTTCCAAATTTGGTGACTCTTACCACAGACAGTCTAATATATAGACTGTGCAATTGCTAACAAGAGCCTTAAGAGCTTTCGCGCCTAGCGTGGAATATGGAATATACACGCATTCCCGTTTTTAGCGAAGGCGTTGAGGTGGTTTGGGGTCGTCACCTATCTAAGCACCAAATTTGGTGGCTCTAGCTCAAAAGCTGTAGAAGATATAGGATTTTTGGTGTTAAACTGTGTGGGGGGGGGGGGGGGGAGGGTCGGAATGGGTGGGCTTGGCTCTAAAAATGTTGATGCAAGTTTTTGAGGGATGTTAGTAACTATCTTCTCCATAATTTTGGTAGTTCTAGCTGTAAGGGCGTGCGAAATAGGAAGACTTGTCGATTTTGAGTTCTCGAATTTATCGATTTCTCAGTTATCGTTCAGCCTCAATCTTGACACTTTAATTTACTATGCCATAGATTAAAACATTTGCAAACTTTCAAATCTCTAGCTTGAATGGTGTGGAAAAAAGTTGCGTTCACCGGACGGACAGACAGACGGACGGACAGACACCATGACGGACATTGTACAAACCCAATATACTCTTTACCTTCAGTATCGAGTATGAAAATTTCAAAAAATGTTGTACAAAAAGGAACAACTATATCAGATGTTCGAATATATAACAGTACAGTGGTTAAGAGTGTAGTTGGCTGCGCAAAAAACTAAATAAGATCAGCTGTTGTCATCAAATGAAGTTACTTAGTGAACGACCCAATAAATAAGCCGGTCCATCTTTTATTACACATCGATCCTAGCTAATACTTTTGTTCCAATTTCCAATAGAAATAAAAATAATTCAATATAACACAAAAGGTTTTTGTCGAGTCTTTCATATTTTAACAATCATTCCTGTTCTACTTTTTGAAAACGAGTGACAATTAGCTGAAAACGATTGTGCTTATAAAGCAACTAATGTGTGTTTTTAAACCCTGAAACTATTTTTTACTTAATTAATATACTATTGGCAATAGTTTTGCATTATTCTTCGTAGGGCCTGCAAATTATTTTTCATTTGCTTTTTTTTTTTAGTTGTACACCTAAAATTTACGTGCGGTGGCAAAGACAAAGCGATCGGAATCAGTCATATAATACAGGGGTGTGCCAGAAACCGCTACAGATTTTGGATCGAGCAGGTTTTCAAAACTCTAATACAAAACCGTAGTTGTGCCAGAACAAAGGGCCCCCATTTTTACATTTTTCAAATTCGATATTTTTTTATAATCGACTCTATGTGTATATCGGAAACCAGAATAGTTATCGATAATTTGAAACAAACTTGTTCTGCTCATGGTATAGGAGAACTTATATTGCAAACCTGAAGTCTCTACGGACAGACGGACGGACAGACGGATATGGCCATATCGACTCGGCTATTGATACGGATCAAGAATATATATTCTTTCTGGGGTCGGAGATGCTTCCTTCTGCCTGTTACATACTTTTGCACAAAACCATTATACCCTGATTTACCTATTTTATGGGTTCAGGGTATAACAAATAGAAGCCTTGTATACTCGATACGAGCAATAAAACCAATAACAAAAGAGACCTGATTACAATGTGGTGCGGATACGGCAGGAGTGTACGCTGCCTCAATGATTGTCCGATGCAGATGGGGATGCCAAAAAGGTATCTTCCTTCCAAATTTGGTGAATCTAGCTCAAAGTTTTTTAAACGTTGGGAAAGGGTGCTGGCGGCAGTATGGAGGCGGTATGGGGGCGTGGCATCCAAACTTTTACGGCAGGGGTGTACGCTGCCTCAAAGATGGTCCAATGCAGATGGGGATGCCAAAAAATCCTTCCAAATTTGGTGACTCTAGCTGAAAGCTTTTTAAAAGTGGGAAAGGGTGGCTGGGGTCGGTATGGGGGCGTGGCACCCAAATTTTTGCTGCAGATTTGTGAATGATGTGAATTTCTTTCCTCCTACCAAAGTTGGTGACTCTTGCTGAAAGTTTGTAAAAGGTGTCGAGAAGTGGGGCTAGAGGCGGTATTAGAGCGTGGCATCCAATTTTTGTATGCAGATCCTTGCGGCATGTCTATTGCGATCCTATTTCTCTAACTATGGTGAAAGGAAAGTTGGGGTCGGTATGGGTGGTGAGCGGTATCCAAATTTTTTGGGTTTCTTTATCACCAATCCTGGCGCCAAATTTGTTAGCTCTAGGTCAAGAGCTGTGGAAGATATAAGCATTTCTGTTTTTCAACTGCGGGTAGGCTGTGGAACGGGGTGGGAGGGGCTCCAATACTTTGATGCTTTTGTTTGGGGGTCGTTACCAGTTATCTCTCTACCAAATTTGGTGACTCTAGCTCAAACACTATGGAAGACACACGCATTACCGCTTTTAGCGAAGCGTTGGGGCGGTTGGAGGTGGTCGTGGGTTTCTAGGGCAGTATGGATGGGTGTGGCATCCAAAGTTTTTAAGATTTTGTTTAGGTGTCGTCAACCCCTATCTTAACTCAAAGTTGGCGGCTCTAGCTCAGAAACTGTTGAAGATATAGGCATTTCTGTTTCCCAACTGCGGTGGGATTTGGGCGGAATGGCGACATGGGGCTCAAAAAATTGTGGATACAATATTTTTGGGGTTGTTAGTAACTATCTGCTATTCAATTTAAGTATTCTTAGCTGTAAGGGCGTGCGAAATAGGATTTATTGATTTCAAGTTATCGAGTTTATCGATTTGCCAGCCCCCCCGTTATCGAAGAACCCGAATCTTGACACTTTAATTTACTATGCCATAGATTAAAACATTTGCTAACTTTCAAATCGCTAGCTTAAGTAGAGGTAAGCAAAATGAATTTGTACTGTTTAGTTATTTTAGGAATTATATTCAAACAAAAGAAAGGTAAAACCTAGCTTTTATACCGGGGAACAAGTAGGCAAACGAACCAGTGATGCGCATCACTATTATCAGTGCTCATCACTGATAGCGGTGCGTATCACTGGTTTATAACGGGATCATGTGCGCTCTCGCGCGCAAGAAACAAACAGTAAAGCAAAGCCCGGCAGCAACGAAAAGGGACCAGACGTGACGCTGGCAGAAATGCAAGCATCAGAGCGAGATCGGCGACGGCAGACACCACGGCAGAAAGGCCCAGCGACAGAGGTCACGACAGAGGCCCAGCGGCAGAGGCCACGGCAGATGTTTAAGCAGCCAACAGTCACCGAAGACGGCCGAGGCCTCGGCAGAATGATCAGCGGCAGAGGCCACGACAGAGGCCCAGCGACAGTCGCGGTGTCAACGTTAAATGCAAAACCAGGAAATTAATAAATACATGGCATAGCAACAACAACTGGCTTAAATGAACAACAACAACGACGAACAACGGCCGCACCAAAGCATGGGACAGGGGTAAGCTGACCTTAAGTCTGCGGGGTTTTAAATGGGCGGGAGTGTGGTCTTTTTTGTGATTTGCGGTGTGGTAGGCAGCAAGAGTAGGCGCCAGTAAAGAATGATAAAAGCATAAAGAAATAGAAAAACGAAACTAAGTGCATTTGTTGATTTGGGTGCGCGCACAAGTGGGTTTTTTATCCCCCCCTTTCTTTCTTAGCAAAGGCATGCTGTACAGTTCGACCGCGCGTTCCGAGTGTTCTCTGCACGCGTTCGTAACTGTCCGGCATTGCCCGGACACTCGCAAGGGTAACAAAACGCATTCCGAGGGTTCTCTGTGCGTTTTGGTGAGTCTTGCCCGTGCATTTGCCACTTTTTTAGTTATCGGCCGAGGGCGTGCCGTACGGTCATAGAGCGTGTTCCGGCGTTTCTCTGCACGTTTTGTGGCTATCCGGCATCGCCCGAGCACCACGGGGTTCAGCAGGGCGCGTTCCGAGTGTTCTCTGCGCGCTTTGGTAAATCTTGTGGTGTCTTACCGCCCTCTGGTCTGGGCACATCTCGAGCGATTTCTCGATGTGCGTAGTTTTACCAAACAGGGGTTATCGAGATGCTCTCTGAGTCTCGGTATTTTATAAATTTTATTGTGGAATGACTCTGGACTGGACAGAGTTTACCCCAGCCTTAGATAACTTCTTTACAGTTGGTGGCGAGCAGAGACTCTGAGATTTAGGCATTTCTTTTCTGTTAGTCAGTAGGAGCGGCATTTCACCCCATTCCTAACCTTGAAAATCATAGGCAAAAGGGAAAGCGTTTTAAGAAAATTTTAAAAGAAGTATATTGTTTGTATCTCATTAGAAAAAAAAATATATAAAATTTACTGGAGTTGCACACATGTTGTTTGTCGGAAGAATAAAGGCTGAAAAAAAAATTTGGAAAAAAATATGGAGGGAACGCGGCCAGCGACATGTGGAATAGTTTTTTTTTTTTTTTTTTGCTGATTACAACGTTATTCGATATTCCGGGTACAGTCGTGTATTTTTTTCATTCTGTTTGTTATTTTTACTGACCAACCGCACAAAAGAACGCTCCCAAACTTTTACTCTCCGGGGTACAAGCGGACTAGGTTAGGTTAGGTTAGAGCGGTAGTGAGCAGTTTGAGACAAAACCCCCCACTCACGTAGGCCATGTATTGGCCCATTGTGATGCCGCGTCTTGGACATAGTCCACAGACACCGTCTAACCAGACGTAGAGTGTGTTACACCGTTTACGAGGGCGTGGTCCCGGCCCGAGGCTCGAATAAAGGACAGGATATTTTTCGGTTTAGTATCCGCCAGCTGAGAGAGGTCCGATAAGAAGAAAGAACCAAGGTATCGCTTGCTGTTCTTGCAGAGAGCTGGACAGTCGCAGAAGAGGTGGGAGACTGTTTCCTCTTCCTCCTCGTCTCGGCAGCTTCTGCAGAAGTCATTGAAGGGGGCTAGAAGTCTCGCTGCGTGAGTCCCCACTAGCCAGTGCCCCGTAATGGCCCTGATTACGGCAGCACAACCTAATCTGTTTAAGTGAACAAGGCCTAAGAACCGCTTTTTACAGCGCGTTGGCCAGGTTTGCCTGGCAATCCTACCCGTGGCGGTGGTAAGTTGCCATCTCTTGTTTGCTTCAAGTTCAAAATGCGATCGGACTCTAAGCTTGCAGCTGGCAATGGGGATACCCATGCTCTCCTTAACTGTTAGGAGAGGCACGGTAGTACCATGCCTTGCCAGCTCGTCTGCTTTGTCGTTGCCCTCGATGCTTTTATGTCCGGGCACCCATATGAGGTGTATTTCGAACTGCTCTCCATCTCGGCCATCTCCTTCAGAAATCTGCGTCAGTTTGTGACAGATATCAAGTTAGATGATATCGCCTTGAGAGATTTGATAGCCGCCTGGCTATCAGAAAATATGCAGATTCTGGCTGCAGAGCAATTTATTTCGGAGATGCAGGAGAGTGCCTCGTGTATTGCAGCGATTTCAGCTTGAAACACACTGCAATGGTCAGGGAGGCTGAAAGATTTGTTAATGGATAGCTCATCGCAAAAGACTCCGCCCCCTACCCGGTCGTCTAGCTTTGAGCCATCAGTGTAAATTTTTATTGAGTTTGTCGGCCCTGGCGTGCCTGAGCACCAATCGTCCCTGGAGGGGATAAGTGTATGGAATGGAGTTTTGGGGAATTCCTGAGGACGGCAATAGTCCGTGTTTTTGGGAATAAGTAAGTTTCCCACAAGAACCTTGGAGTGTCCGTAAGTCTGTTCGGACCACGGCTTTGTTTCCCTCATGCGTAGGGCAGAGAGAGTTGCTAGTAGCCTCCCCATTTGGTCTATTGGTAGAAGATTAAGTATGTTGTCAAGAGCTTCAGTTGGGGTCGTACTGAGGGCTCCTGTTGTGGTCAGTCCAGCGGCACGCTGTACCTTGCCAAGCTTGTGGACTAATTTCTTCTTTGATAGAGCTGGCCACCATACCGACACTCCGTACAGTAGGATAGGCCTTACGATGGCTGTATACAGCCAGAGGGTGATGTGAGGTGCCATTCCCCATTTTAATCCAATGGATTTTCTGCATGTATATAGTGCGACTGAAGCCTTCTTCACTCGTTCCTCCGAGTTGAGGTTCCAGTCTAGTTTGCTATCAAGAGTGAGCCCTAGGTATTTGGCTGATTTACTGAAGGAAAGTTCTACCCCTTTCAACGACGGCGGCCTGAGGGGGGAATCTTATACCTCCTAGTGAAGAGGACTAAGTCAGTTTTGGCTGGGTTCAGCCCTAGTCCATTTGATGAGGCCCATGAGGACAATGTTTGAAGTGCAGTGGTCATGCATTCGCACAAGGATTGGGGATACTTGCCCGAGAAGGCTATGGCAACGTCATCTGCGTAAGCGATCACTCGACAGCCCCCTCCCTCCATGGAGCGCAGCAGGTTGTTTACCGCCACGTCTCAAAGGAGAGGGGAGAGGACACCTCCTTGCGATGTGCCTCTATTAACAGATATGGATATGGTTGAGGACCCCAGAGTGCCCCTGACTGTCCTGCTCTTCATCAGTTGATCAATCAGTCCCACAATGCGGTCCCCCACCCCCAGTCCTGAAAATGCTTCAGTGATCGCCCACGGTACGACGTTATTGAAAGCGCCCTCAATGTCTAGAAAGGCTATAGGGCAATACTCCTTGTGGTGGAGTGCTGCTTCTATTGTGGAGACAACAGCATGAAGTGCTGTCTCGGTTGATTTACCTTTTTGGTAGGCATGTTGTGCTTGGGAGAAGTTTTCGGTCTTGATCGTATCTCTAATATATAAGCCCAGCACCCTTTCTAGTGTCTTGAGTAGGAAGGATGTTAGGCTTATGGGTCGGAAATCCTTGGGGGTCGTGTGTGAGGCTTTTCCCGCCTTGGGAATGAAGACAACTTGAGATTCGAGCCATGGCTTGGGGATCGTTCCTGTTGTCAAGGTGTCTGAGAAAATTTTCTGAAGCCAGTTTATGGCGATGTCCCCTGCATACTGAGGTTGGGGTGGGATAATTTCGTCCGGCCCAGGGGACTTGAAGGGTGAGAAGCTACGAATAGCCCACGAGATGATATCTCTGGAAAATAAGTCGGTGGAAACGTGTTCCTGAAATTCTCTTTCGATAAGGGGTAGTGGTACTTCAACTGAGCATCCGGGAAAGTGGGTTGCCATCAAAAGTTCTAGTGACTCTAGACTGGTCGTTGTCCATGAGTCATCAGGTTTTTTGAGGTAGCCTATGGTTGCTTGAGTACTTGAGAGAACCTTCCTGAGCCTTGCTGCTTCTGCAGTGCTCTCTATTTTGGAGCAAAAGTTTTGCCATGAGGAGCGTTTAGCTTGTCTAAGATTCTTTTTGAAAGTGGATAGGCTGGCTTTGTAGAGACTGCATGATTGGTCGTCTCCCTTCGACATAGCTCTTTTAAAGAGCTTTCGCGAAGTTTTACGAAGCTCGCCTAATTGCGAGGACCACCATGGTGGTTTTGTTTTGCCTCTTGGTTTGCTCTGGGGGCATGTCATGTTTAGGTCGGACTTGCGTGCCTCCGTGAGCTTGCTTGTGAGTAACTCTGTGTACTCGGTAGAGGGGGATCCCACTGGGGGATGCTCTGGGATTAGCCTTTCGAGGCATTCTTTGAATCTGGTCCAGTTTGTACGTTTAACGTTTCTGCACCATTTGGGTCTGGGTATGTCAAGACAGAACTCTTTGTCGATATACCTATGGTCGGAGAAAGAGTGCTCTACGAGTACCCTCCATTTTGTCAGTTGTTGATAGAGGGAGGTTGTGGCTAGCGTCATGTCTAAGACCTCTTCCCTATTCTTTATAATAAAGGTCGGGTCGTTACCTATATTACAAATGTTTAAGTTTGTTGTTAAGATATAATTGAAGAGTAACTCACCCCGTTCATTTATATCCGAGCTGCCCCACTGATGGTGGTGAGCGTTGGCGTCGCAGCATATAATCAGCTCGGTATGCGTCAATTCGCAGTCAGCAATTAACGCCCGTAGTCGTTGCTGTGGTAGGGGCCCCTGGTGGTCGTGGGCCATGTAGGTGGAGCTAAGTCTGACCTGTCCAGACTTTAGCTCAAGGCATACAGCCGTGTTGTCACCATCGCTGAAATCAGGAAGCAGAAAAGTGTCTAGATGTTTTCTTGCTAGAATGCAGGTGCGGACTTTACCTTCGGTGTGGGCTCCAACCCTGACGGCTTGCTGGCTGCATCCGAGCGATAGACTTTTATCGCGATAGGCTTGAAGCCATAGTGAGCCGCCCCGTTTGTCGCGACAAGAGTCTCAGCCGACTCATCATTTATGACGATGATAATTTGTCGGCTGTTGCCTTCAGGCGCCTCGACTTTGGCAATCCTCCAATCCTGAGTAACCAAGTCTGGGTTACTCATCTGGAGAAGCTTGAGGATTCGCTCGGGCTCCTCTGGCTTAACAGAAACCCAAGCTCTCGCTCTGGGCCGACTTGGCACGTCCTTCCAGTCGACCGCCTCGAGCTTCGCCCCGGGGTAGACTTCCCCCAGCAAGGCCACCGCTTTTTTGTAAAGCTCTGCCGATGAGTCGTCCTCGCAGGCTATCGCTTTGATGTTGCCCTGATGCCACCCAGCATCAGAGCAACGAGGCGGCGGTCCACCAGACCGCTCTATTAGGTCAACCACCTTGTCTTGGAGCTCATTCTCAATGGCCCCCCACTGGTTCCGCGGGATATGGCCCTCCTTGTGGCCCCTGTTGAGGACCCCAATTAGAACCTTCCCCTTTGCGGCTTCAGCGAAGGACCGAGTGAATGGCTGTGGACGCGGTGGCTGCTTTATCCGCTTGGCTTGCGGAGTCTGCTCCTCCACGGAGCGTTGGCGCTTCTGCTTGGCTTTTGCAGAAGCGGCCGGGATTTCTGGCTTGAAATCCGGCAGTATTGTCTTGGCCCATTCAACGAGCTTGAGTCCGTCGGGAGACGACTGCTGGCCGCTCAGGTTTAGTTGCAGAATTTCTGCAGCCCGCCTCCGGTCTGGTGTTGGCGGTTTATTTGCTGCCGTTGAGGCGGACCCCGGGGCGATCGCCTGCGTCGCGGACCTGGAAGCTGGTGTTGCAAACTTGTGTTGCAGCCTCCGAGCTCCAGGAGCCGTTCCAGGTCGGCGTCCGGGGTGTGAGGACGAATGGCTTGTCCGTCCTGCACCCATGCCGCTTGCGGCGTTACGAGCACCTGCTGGCGTACCAGATGTCGCGGAAGAGGTGCAAGCACCTGTAGAGGGATTGGCGTTTCCCCCCGGGTTTTTGAGTGTCCCGGACACTCGGTTTAATGGTATTTTTGGATTCATATTTGGTCCCACGAGTAGACGGGTGTGGACAGTCACCCGCGGCATAGCCCGTGTACCGCGGGAAGCCTTGTTAAACTGGAGGTCGGCAGGTATCCAGAGTTCGCAAAGTAACGACTGAGCTCCCCCTCAGCCACGAGTCCCTCGGCACGATGCTGTTCCACCTTGGACTGGGGTAATTTTAAAGAGTTTTCTTCTCTCGCCCGACTACTATTCGTCAGCACCCTTGGCAGAGACATGACCTTACCAAGGGCCTACTTCCAGCCGCCCTCGCGTGGAGAGTGTAGTCTACCAGTTGTGAGTTCCAAGGACGGCACGCACCGCACAGGCGATCACTCATAATGGCGATATAAATGCGTTCCCCCACAGCGCGTGTTATTCCCCTTGTTTCTCCAACTGGCCGACGGCCTAAAAGCGGACTATATCTCTATAGATTTTGTTAAACGTGGCATGTTCCATTAAGGATTAAAACCACGGTGCACGTATATCCGAGGATATGGCACAGCGAGTCTGGTTTAAGCGCCAACTAACGCCTCTTTAACGGTACCAGTTTTTAAATACACACTGTTCGGGTGTGCATTATCCCAATTGGTGAAGGTTAGCAACTATCAGCGAAAACACAACCACCACGATACTCCCACAAGGGGGCCTACCTCAATGAGTTGCCTTGGAGGACAAACTCAACCCGTGGTACCGACTAAAGGACTCGGGCGGCCTCCCTATTTCAGTCCCGACAGACTCGGATTTAGGGCACCAGGAGGGTGTCACTTTTAGTCGCCTCGTACGACAAGCGGTGACATACTGTAGTGGATATTCTACTGCCCGCCAACCACACGGGTGAACCAGTTTTGACTAAGAAGCCCGGGACTGGTAACCCAAGTGTCTCTTTTAGTCGCCTCATACGACAAGCAGTGACATACTGTGGTGGATATTCTCCTGCCCGCCAACCACACGGGTGATACCAGTCTTGGTTTTAGCCCGGGACTGGAAACCTTACACCTCACCCAGCAGCTGCAAACGAAACCTTGCGAACGCAGCGTCAGCGAACAATCCAAGCCGCTTGATCCTCTCCAGCGATTCCGTCACTCCAGCAACATTCCAGACGCCATTTTCTAGGAAAACTCCAAGTCCATCAAGGTTCCGCAGATCTGCGTACAGCGGGCACACACATAGCACGTGTTGCCAGTCCTCCAGCACCGCGCCGCACATACATGCAGGCGAGGTACTGATACTCCTTGCATGCAGATTTGCATTCAGCGACCCATGGCCAGTCAGCAAGAATCCAAACGAAGCTTGCGTCCGGGAAAAATTGGTGTGTAACACGTCCGTTACTGGCACCATCCCACCTGAGCTGCCACTCTCACAACAAGCATTCGTCCAGCAGCGCTATCTTCTGCCTCCAGTCAAGACCTGCCAAGTCTTGACCGAACAGCCAATCGCCATCCTTCAACGGGAAGTTGCGCTTAAGTTTGAACTTAACTGCCAAGCGCATGGCAGCAAGGTCAAACGGGGGAGCCCCAGCAAGGGTCTGCATCGCGACAGTGGATACTGTGCGGCAGATCGGCAGGAGTCCGTACAAGATCATCCTCTGACATGACATCAGCTTGCGTTTGGCTGTCACTTGGCTCATCGCCACGTCATACCACACTGAAGCACCAAATAGTGCACAAGGCACCATGAGTCCGGCATATATGGTCCGCCTGTCGCAGGGACTGACACCCCAGTCGACCCGCAGTACGCGTGCCAAAGCCCCAACGACTCCAGTCAGCCAATCGCGTAAAGGCTCGATATGCAGGTTGAAATTCAACCGCTCGCTGACTGTGATGCCCGGGTACCGGTATTTATTGACATATGGCAGGCTTGTTTGACCAAGCCGTACCACCGGCGGCCTACTATGTGACAGACTGCCCTTCAGTAGAATCAAGGCCGATTTGCTGATGGAGACAGCGACACCTACCTCGTTCCCCCAAGCTCCTACGATGGACATCAGTTCCGTTCCTTTTTCCTCCAAGACTCTGCGTGAATCTCCCTCGACGAGAAGCAACAAGTCGTCTGCATATGCGCTGAGCGGGCAGAGTGGCTCCAAGCGCTGGAGAAGCACGTCCATCATGAGGTTCCATATGAATGGGCCACTGATGGAGCCCTGTGGGCAACCTCTTGTCACCGGAACAGTGTGCTCTCCATGCCTGCTGACGATACTTGCGCTCCTGCCGCAGAAGAAGCTTCTCCATAAGCTGGCTTCCTGGCATCCAACGTCGACAAGTCTTCTAAGCACCGCATTCCACTAGACATGATCGAAGGCACCCCTGAAATCAACAAAGATTCCAAGGATGTGCTTCAACCTGCTGGCTTCTACCGTGCTCTTAACGTGCCTCCAGGCATCTTCCACGCAGTGTCCTGGTCGAAATCCAAATTGCTATCTGTTGCCAGCTGGTAGCACATCCTTCATCCGGTTCACCATGAGTCCCTCAAGCACCTTGCCAAGGACTGGCAGCAGGCATATACCGCGATATGAACTCGGACCGCTCCTATCCTTATCGTGCCCCTTGAGCAACGCAACCACTCGTGGGCGTTTCCACTCGTTGGGAAAGTAGCCTCGTTCCATACAACGGGAAAACAACGCTGTGAGGTGGATTGCGGAGGAGCACTCCCGCACAGTCTCCGGGGTACAGTAGGGTCCAGCTTCCTCTTTACCATAATTTTTTTTGCGAGACAACAGAGAAAGCTGATGCCGAGCCCTTTCGAAGCCGAACACCGCCGCCGTGTCTCAGTCTATAACACAGCAACCGCGCAGCGACATAGCCGAGCCTAGACCAACGCGCTTACCGAGCCGAGGAGTAACGACACAGCGGCAGAGGCACATCGCAACGAAGCCACCGGCATCATCGAGCAAGTAGTGCGATCACGCTGGGCATATGAGGCAGCGCATTGACCAGAACTAGGCAGTCACCGACACGGAGTCATCGGAGAACAACGTAGGCAACGCGCAAGAAATAAAAATCCTTCGAATAAAATGAAATAAAAAAAATCCTTCGGAAAAATAAAAATTCTTCGGGAAAATAAAAAACCTTCGAATAAAATAAAATAAATAAAATCATTCGGAAAAATAAAAATTCTTCGAATAAAAATTAAATAAATAAATTCCTTCGAATAAAATAAAATAAATAAAATCCTTTGGAAAAATAAAAATCCTTCGAATAAAATAAAATAAATAAAATCCTACGAATAAAATAAAATAAATAAAATCCTTCCAGAAAAATAAAACCAAAATTATAATTAAATCCTGTGAACGTGAAACCAAATATAACGACGATCAAGACAATAATTCAGTGACAATATATAACACAACGAGCTAAACCAAACCAACAAGCAGCTTAGACATGGGTGTAAAATGCATCTCCTATCGCCGCAAGGACGAGTTGCAAAACTTAGCCGACGAGTTTGGTCTGGGAACCACGGGCACCGTCGAGAACCTGCGCGCCCGGATCTCCGCCTTCGTATCCAGGGGAGAGCATTCGGAGACAATGCGCGACCGCTTGCAAGAATTGGAGGTAAGCTACGGGGATGCCGCCAGCCCTCGAGATGCCAGCTCAGCAGCCGTTTCCCCGAAGCGCACAAGGAGGAGTACCGACTCAAAGTGCCAGTGCACACTCTGCCGGGTCTAATGCAGGAACGGGCCGTTACCCATGACACCGGGCCAGGTTCAAGAAGATAGGCCGAGAGGAGATATCCTGCTGGCCAATAAGCTACGTAGTTGGGGTGTCGTATTCGATGGCATCTCGGACCCACTCAGCTTCGTGGAGAAACTGGAGGAGCAAGCAACCTCATACAGGGTGAGTGCCGACCAGCTGCTGCGCACAATATCCGGTCTCTTTACCGGTCGGGCTGAAGGATGGTTCCGGACATACAAGATGCAAGACGAGCTTTGGTAGCCGTTTAAGAACGAGTTTCTTGACTTCATCTTACCCCTACGGTACTTCCAACGCTTGGTTGGCAGGGGTCGTCGGAACCAAGGATAACATTCTTGACATCAAGGATCGGATAATCCTTGCAGATGGCTCAGCCCCCCCGTTATCGAAGAACCCGAATCTTGACACTTTAATTTACTATGCCATAGATTAAAACATTTGCTAACTTTCAAATCGCTAGCTTAAGTAGAGGTAAGCAAAATGAATTTGTACTGTTTAGTTATTTTAGGAATTATATTCAAACATAAGAAAGGTAAAACCTAGCTTTTATACCGGGGAACAAGTAGGCAAACGAACCAGTGATGCGCATCACTATTATCAGTGCTCATCACTGATAGCGGTGCGTATCACTGGTTTATAACGGGATCATGTGCGCTCTCGCGCGCAAGAAACAAACAGTAAAGCAAAGCCCGGCAGCAACGAAAAGGGACCAGACGTGACGCTGGCAGAAATGTAGGCATCAGAGCGAGATCGGCGACGGCAGACAACACGGCAGAAAGGCCCAGCGACAGAGGTCACGACAGAGGCCCAGCGGCAGAGGCCACGGCAGATGTTTAAGCAGCCAACAGTCACCGAAGACGGCCGAGGCCCCGGCAGAATGATCAGCGGCAGAGGCCACGACAGAGGCCCAGCGACAGTCGCGGTGTCAACGTTAAATGCAAAACCAGGAAATTAATAAATACATGGCATAGCAACAACAACTGGCTAAAATGAACAACAACAACGACGAACAACGGCCGCACCAAAGCATGGGACAGGGGTAAGCTGACCTTAAGTCTGCGGGGTTTTAAATGGGCGGGAGTGTGGTCTTTTTTGTGATTTGCGGTGTGGTAGGCAGCAAGAGTAGGCGCCAGTAAAGAATGATAAAAGCATAAAGAAATAGAAAAACGAAACTAAGTGCATTTGTTGATTTGGGTGCGCGCACAAGTGGGTTTTTTATCCCCCCCTTTCTTTCTTAGCAAAGGCATGCTGTACAGTTCGACCGCGCGTTCCGAGTGTTTTCTGCACGCGTTCGTAACTGTCCGGCATTGCCCGGACACTCGCAAGGGTTAACAAAACGCATTCCGAGGGTTCTCTGTGCGTTTTGGTGAGTCTTGCCCGTGCATTTGCCACTTTTTTAGTTATCGGCCGAGGGCGTGCCGTACGGTCATAGAGCGTGTTCCGAGCGTTTCTCTGCACGTTTTGTGGCTATCCGGCATCGCCCGAGCACCACGGGGTTCAGCAGGGCGCGTTCCGAGTGTTCTCTGCGCGCTTTGGTAAATCTTGTGGTGTCTTACCGCCCTCTGGTCTGGGCACATCTCGAGCGATTTCTCGATGTGCGTAGTTTTACCAAACAGGGGTTATCGAGATGCTCTCTGAGTCTCGGTATTTTATAAATTTTATTGTGGAATGACTCTGGACTGGACAGAGTTTACCCCAGCCTTAGATAACTTCTTTACAGTTGGTGGCGAGCAGGGACTCTGAGATTTAGGCATTTCGAGCATCTTTTCTGTTAGTCAGTAGAAGCGGCATTTCACTCCATTCCTAACCTTGAAAATCATAGGCAAAAGGGAAAGCGTTTTAAGAAAATTTTAAAAGAAGTATATTGTTTGTATCTCATTAGAAAAAAAAATATATAAAATTTACTGGAGTTGCACACATGTTGTTTGTCGGAAGAATAAAGGCTGAAAAAAAAATTTGGAAAAAAATATGGAGGGAACGCGGCCAGCGACATGTGGAATAGTTTTTTTTTTTTTTTTTTGCTGATTACAACGTTATTCGATATTCCGGGTACAGTCGTGTATTTTTTTCATTCTGTTTGTTATTTTTACTGACCAACCGCACAAAAGAACGCTCCCAAACTTTTACTCTCCGGGGTACAAGCGGACTAGGTTAGGTTAGGTTAGAGCGGTAGTGAGCAGTTTGAGACAAAACCCCCCACTCACGTAGGCCATGTATTGGCCCATTGTGATGCCGCGTCTTGGACATAGTCCACAGACACCGTCTACCCAGACGTAGAGTGTGTTACACCGTTTACGAGGGCGTGGTCCCAGCCCGAGGCTCGAATAAAAGACAGGATATTTTTCGGTTTAGTGAGAGAGGTCCGATAAGAAGAAAGAACCAAGGTATCGCTTGCTGTTCTTGCAGAGAGCTGGACAGTCGCAGAAGAGGTGGGAGACTGTTTCCTCTTCCTCCTCGTCTCGGCAGCTTCTGCAGAAGTCATTGAAGGGGGCTAGAAGTCTCGCTGCGTGAGTCCCCACTAGCCAGTGCCCCGTAATGGCCCTGATTACGGCAGCACAACCTAATCTGTTTAAGTGAACAAGGCCTAAGAACCGCTTTTTACAGCGCGTTGGCCAGGTTTGCCTGGCAATCCTACCCGTGGCGGTGGTAAGTTGCCATCTCTTGTTTGCTTCAAGTTCCAAATGCGATCGGACTCTAAGCTTGCAGCTGGCAATGGGGATACCCATGCTCTCCTTAACTGTTAGGAGAGGCACGGTAGTACCATGCCTTGCCAGCTCGTCTGCTTTGTCGTTGCCCTCGATGCTTTTATGTCCGGGCACCCATATGAGGTGTATTTCGAACTGCTCTCCATCTCGGCCATCTCCTTCAGAAATCTGCGTCAGTTTGTGACAGATATCAAGTTAGATGATATCGCCTTGAGAGATTTGATAGCCGCCTGGCTATCAGAAAATATGCAGATTCTGGCTGCAGAGCAATTTATTTCGGAGATGCAGGAGAGTGCCTCGTGTATTGCAGCGATTTCAGCTTGAAACACACTGCAATGGTCAGGGAGGCTGAAAGATTTGTTAATGGATAGCTCATCGCAAAAGACTCCGCCCCCTACCCGGTCGTCTAGCTTAGAGCCATCAGTGTAAATTTTTATTGAGTTTGTCGGCCCTGGCGTGCCTGAGCACCAATCGTCCCTGGAGGGGATAAGTGTATGGAATGGAGTTTTGGGGAATTCCTGAGGACGGCAATAGTCCGTGTTTTTGGGAATAAGTAAGTTTCCCACAAGAACCTTGGAGTGTCCGTAAGTCTGTTCGGACCACGGCTTTGTTTCCCTCATGCGTAGGGCAGAGAGAGTTGCTAGTAGCCTCCCCATTTGGTCTATTGGTAGAAGATTAAGTATGTTGTCAAGAGCTTCAGTTGGGGTCGTACTGAGGGCTCCTGTTGTGGTCAGTCCAGCGGCACGCTGTACCTTGCCAAGCTTGTGGACTAATTTCTTCTTTGATAGAGCTGGCCACCATACCGATACTCCGTACAGTAGGATAGGCCTTACGATGGCTGTATACAGCCAGAGGGTGATGTGAGGTGCCATTCCCCATTTTAATCCAATGGATTTTCTGCATGTATATAGTGCGACTGAAGCCTTCTTCACTCGTTCCTCCGAGTTGAGGTTCCAGTCTAGTTTGCTATTCACTCGTTCCTCCGAGTTGAGGTTCCAGTCTAGTTTGCTATCAAGAGTGAGCCCTAGGTATTTGGCTGATTTACTGAAGGAAAGTTTTACCCCTTTCAACGACGGTGGCCTGAGGGGGGGAATCTTATACCTCCTAGTGAAGAGGACTAAGTCAGTTTTGGCTGGGTTCAGCCCTAGTCCATTTGATGAGGCCCATGAGGACAATGTTTGAAGTGCAGTGGTCATGCATTCGCACAAGGATTGGGGATACTTGCCCGAGAAGGCTATGGCAACGTCATCTGCGTAAGCGATCACTCGACAGCCCCCTCCCTCCATGGAGCGCAGCAGGTTGTTTACCGCCACGTCTCAAAGGAGAGGGGAGAGGACACCTCCTTGCGGTGTGCCTCTATTAACAGATATGGATATGGTTGAGGACCCCAGAGTGCCCCTGACTGTCCTGCTCTTGATCAGTTGATCAATCAGTCCCACAATGCGGTCCCCCACCCCCAGTCCTGAAAATGCTTCAGTGATCGCCCACGGTACGACGTTATTGAAAGCGCCCTCAATGTCTAGAAAGGCTATAGGGCAATACTCCTTGTGGTGGAGTGCTGCTTCTATTGTGGAGACAACAGCATGAAGTGCTGTCTCGGTAGATTTACCTTTTTGGTAGGCATGTTGTGCTTGGGAGAAGTTTTCGGTCTTGATCGTATCTCTAATATATAAGCCCAGCACCCTTTCTAGTGTCTTGAGTAGGAAGGATGTTAGGCTTATGGGTCGGAAATCCTTGGGGGTCGTGTGTGAGGCTTTTCCCGCCTTGGGAATGAAGACAACTTGAGATTCGAGCCATGGCTTGGGGATCGTTCCTGTTGTCAAGGTGTCTGAGAAAATTTTCTGAAGCCAGTTTATGGCGATGTCCCCTGCATACTGAGGTTGGGCTGGGATAATTTCGTCCGGCCCAGCGGACTTGAAGGGTGAGAAGCTACGAATAGCCCACGAGATGATATCTCTGGAAAATAAGTCGGTGGAAACGTGTTCCTAATATTCTCTTTGGATAAGGGGTAGTGGTACTTCAACTGAGCATCCGGGCAAGTGGGTTGCCATCAAAAGTTCTAGTGACTCTAGACTGGTCGTTGTCCATGAGTCATCAGGTTTTTTGAGGTAGCCTATGGTTGCTTGAGTACTTGAGAGAACCTTCCTGAGCCTTGCTGCTTCTGCAGTGCTCTCTATTTTGGAGCAAAAGTTTTGCCATGAGGAGCGTTTAGCTTGTCTAAGATTCTTTTTGAAAGTGGATAGGCTGGATTTGTAGAGACTCCATGATTGGTCGTCTCCCTTCGACATAGCTCTTTTAAAGAGCTTTCGCGAAGTTTTACGAAGCTCGCCTAATTGCGAGGACCACCATGGTGGTTTTGTTTTGCCTCTTGGTTTGCTCTGGGGGCATGTCATGTTTAGGTCCGACTTGCATGCCTCCGTGAGCTTGCTTGTGAGTAACTCTGTGTACTCGGTAGAGGGGGATCCCACTGGGGGATGCTCTGGGATTAGCCTTTCGAGGCATTCTTTGAATCTGGTCCAGTTTGTACGTTTAACGTTTCTGCACCATTTGGGTCTGGGTATGTCAAGACAGAACTCTTTGTCGATATACCTATGGTCGGAGAAAGAGTGCTCTACGAGTACCCTCCATTTTGTCAGTTGTTGGTAGAGGGAGGTTGTGGCTAGCGTCATGTCTAAGACCTCTTCCCTATTCTTTATAATAAAGGTCGGGTCGTTACCTATATTACAAATGTTTAAGTTTGTTGTTAAGATATAATTGAAGAGTAACTCACCCCGTTCATTTATATCCGAGCTGCAATTAACGCCCGTAGTCGTTGCTGTGGTAGGGGCCCCTGGTGGTCGTGGGCCATGTAGGTGGAGCTAAGTCTGACCTGTCCAGACTTTAGCTCAAGGCATACAGCCGTGTTGTCACCATCGCTGAAATCAGGAAGCAGAAAACTGTCTAGATGTTTTCTTGCTAGAATGCAGGTGCGGACTTTACCTTCGTTGTGGGCTCCAACCCTGACGGCTTGCTGGCTGCATCCGAGCGATAGACTTTTATCGCGATAGGCTTGAAGCCATAGTGAGCCGCCCCGTTTGTCGCGACAAGAGTCTCAGCCGACTCATCATTTATGACGATGATAATTTGTCGGCTGTTGCCTTCAGGCGCCTCGACTTTGGCAATCCTCCAATCCTGAGTAACCAAGTCTGGGTTACTCATCTGGAGGAGCTTGAGGATTCGCTCGGGCTCCTCTGGCTTAACAGAAACCCAAGCTCTCGCTCTGGGCCGACTTGGCACGTCCTTCCAGTCGACCGCCTCGAGTTTCGCCCCGGGGTAGACTTCCCCCAGCAAGGCCACCGCTTTTTTGTAAAGCTCTGCCGATGAGTCGTCCTCGCAGGCTATCGCTTTGATGTTGCCCTGATGCCACCCAGCATCAGAGCAACGAGGCGGCGGTCCACCAGACCGCTCCATTAGGTCAACCACCTTGTCTTGGAGCTCATTCTCAATGGCCCACCACTGGTTCCGCGGGATATGGCCCTCCTTGTGGCCCCTGTTGAGGACCCCAATTAGAACCTTCCCCTTTGCGGCTTCAGCGAAGGACCGAGTGAATGGCTGTGGACGCGGTGGCTGCTTTATCCGCTTGGCTTGCGGAGTCTGCTCCTCCACGGAGCGTTGGCACTTCTGCTTGGCTTTTGCAGAAGCGGCCGGGATTTCTGGCTTGAAATCCGGCAGTATTGTCTTGGCCCATTCAACGAGCTTGAGTCCGTCGGGAGACGACTGCTGGCCGCTCAGGTTTAGTTGCAGAATTTCTGCAGCCCGCCTCCGGTCTGGTGTTGGCGGTTTATTTGCTGCCGTTGAGGCGGACCCCGGGGCGATCGCCTGCGTCGCGGACCTGGAAGCTGGTGTTGCAAACTTGTGTTGCAGCCTCCGAGCTCCAGGAGCCGTTCCAGGTCGGCGTCCGGGGTGTGAGGACGAATGGCTTGTCCGTCCTGCACCCATGCCGCTTGCGGCGTTACGAGCACCTGCTGGCGTACCAGATGTCGCGGAAGAGGTGCAAGCACCTGTAGAGGGATTGGTGTTTCCCCCCGGGTTTTTGAGTGTCCCGGACACTCGGTTTAATGGTATTTTTGGATTCATATTTGGTCCCACGAGTAGACGGGTGTGGACAGTCACCCGCGGCATAGCCCGTGTACCGCGGGAAGCCTTGTTAAACTGGAGGTCGGCAGGTATCCAGAGTTCGCAAAGTAACGACTGAGCTCCCCCTCAGCCACGAGTCCCTCGGCACGATGCTGTTCCACCTTGGACTGGGGTAATTTTAAAGAGTTTTCTTCTCTCGCCCGACTACTATTCGTCAGCACCCTTGGCAGAGACATGACCTTACCAAGGGCCTACTTCCAGCCGCCCTCGCGTGGAGAGCGTAGTCTACCAGTTGTGAGTTCCAAGGACGGCACGCACCGCACAGGCGATCACTCATAATGGCGATATGAATGCGTTCCCCCACAGCGCGTGTTATTCCCCTTGTTTCTCCAACTGGCCGACGGCCTAAAAGCGGACTATATCTCTATAGATTTTGTTTAACGTGGCATGTTCCATTAAGGATTAAAACCACGGTGCACGTATATCCGAGGATATGGCACAGCGAGTCTGGTTTAAGCGCCAACTAACGCCTCTTTAACGGTACCAGTTTTTAAATACACACTGTTCGGGTGTGCATTATCCCAATTGGTGAAGGTTAGCAACTATCAGCGAAAACACAACCACCACGATACTCCCACAAGGGGGCCTACCTCAATGAGTTGCCTTGGAGGACAAACTCAACCCGTGGTACCGACTAAAGGACTCGGGTGGCCTCCCTATTTCAGTCCCGACAGACTCGGATCTAGGGCACCAGGAGGGTGTCACTTTTAGTCGCCTCGTACGACAAGCGGTGACATACTGTAGTGGATATTCTACTGCCCGCCAACCACACGGGTGAACCAGTTTTGACTAAGAAGCCCGGGACTGGTAACCCAAGTGTCTCTTTTAGTCGCCTCATACGACAAGCAGTGACATACTGTGGTGGATATTCTCCTGCCCGCCAACCACACGGGTGATACCAGTCTTGGTTTTAACCCGGGACTGGAAACCTTACACCTCACCCAGCAGCTGCAAACGAAACCTTGCGAACCCAGCGTCAGCGAACAATCCAAGCCGCTTGATCGTCTCCAGCGATTCCGTCACTCCAGCAACATTCCAGACGCCATTTTCTAGGAAAACTCCAAGTCTATCAAGGTTCCGCAGATCTGCGTACAGCGGGCACACACATAGCACGTGTTGCCAGTCCTCCAGCACCGCGCCGCACATACATGCAGGCGAGGTACTGATACTCCTTGCATGCAGATTTGCATTCAGCGACCCATGGCCAGTCAGCAAGAATCCAGCGCGTAGGTTGAAACCGAAGTCTTGCCTGCTGAAAACGAAGCTTGCGTCCGGGAAAAATTGGTGTGTAACACGTCCGTTACTGGCACCATCCCACCTGAGCTGCCACTCTCGCAACAAGCATTCGTCCAGCAGCGCTATCTTCTGCCTCCAGTCAAGACCTGCCAAGTCCTGACCGAACAGCCAATCGCCAGAGGGCAGAGTGGCTCCAAGCGCTGGAGAAGCACGTCCATCATGAGGTTCCATATGAATGGGCCACTGATGGGGCCCTGTGGGCAACCTCTTGTCATTGGAACAGTGTGCTCTCCATGCCTGCTGACGATACTTGCGCTCCTGCCGCAGAAGAAGCTTCTCCATAAGCTGGCTTCCTGGCATCCAACGTCGACAAGTCTTCTAAGCACCGCATTCCACTCGACATGATCGAAGGCACCCCTGAAATCAACGAAGATTCCAAGGATGTGCTTCAACCTGCTGGCTTCTACCGTGCTGTTAATGTGCCTCCAGGCATCTTCCACGCAGTGTCCTGGTCGAAATCCAAATTGCCATCTGTTGCCAGCTGGTAGCACATCCTTCATCCGGTTCACCATGAGTCCCTCAAACACCTTGCCAAGGACTGGCAGCAGGCATATACCGCGATATGAACTCGGGTCGCTCCTATCCTTATCGGGCCCCTTGAGCAACGCAACCACTCGTGGGCGTTTCCACTCGTTGGGAAAAAAGCCTCGTTCCATACAACGGGAAAACAACGCTGTGAGGTGCTGAGGGATGGCATGCCACAACTCCTTGCATATCCTACCGGTGATGCCGTCCATGCCGGGAGAGCGCCTGCTCTTCAACCTGGCGATACATGCATCCACCTCGAAGGCATCGAGCGGTGGCGGTGGGACGTCCGGAACGGCCGTAGGTGTAGTCGACCCCGCAACCGGGAAAAAATTGCGGAGGAGCACTCATGCACAGTCGTGCCATGTTACGACCAGCTCGCCGTTCGATCTGAGACACCCAAACTCGATGTTCTTCTTGCGTGCTCGGAAAATCCTGTAGACATGCCCCCATGGATCATCTTTGTGCTGTCCCACGAAGCGGCGCCAATCTTTCTCCTTCTCCGACAGAATTAGCTTCTTATACAACGGATATCCGTAGCTCAATAGCAAGTCGCTCGGCGTTTGGTACTAAGGTCGGCATTCCAACAGACCACTTTCCGCGGGGCTCTTGGAGATCTGCGTCCAAGCACTCTGTCACACACATCGTGCATGCATCGTCCATGGTCCTCTGGCAATTCGGCTGCAAGCCTTGCCACTTCATCACCGAACACTCGCCAGCGTGCATTCGCGAGATTCCAGGACGGCACAGGAGCAAAGCTCTCAACTGCGTTCTCGGGGTCACGAGTAATCACAACAGTAATAATGTTGTGATCACTGACGTCCCATTCGTCCACTCTCCAGTCATATGTAGCCCACATAGACGCTGCTGCGCTGGCGATTGTCACGTCGATATCGCTTTGCGCTCGGCACGTTATCGAACGTGTACACATCACTGGCCACGTTAAGTACCCCGGCTCGACTTCCAAGAATCCAATCTACAAGCAGCTCGCCGCGCTCATGGTTCGACGATTGCTGCCTTCCGAGCTCGATGTTAGTAGCTCGGCCACGGCCACAATTCGCTTGGATGAAGCTAAACATTAATGTCTAGCCTGCACCCTCGCTAGCACTGCACCGTAAAACGGACATACCTCCGAGAGCATGTAATGCCCCGAGGGGAGCCCCTTAAAGCGGCAGTTCCGGCAGTCCACCGGGCTAGTGCATTTTGCTGCGGTGTGACCGGACTGGCCACATTGGCGGCAGACTTCGCTCTTGACGCGGCACTGGGCAATCTGATGATCGAACCCGACGCACCTGTGGCAGGCATAGGTGCGGACGAGCAACCGGCATCGAAAAGCAAACCACTTGACATACACCCGTCCGGTCTTGTCAAGCGTGACTAGCGCTTCATCGTTCACTTCTAGCGTCAGATGTACTCTGGGGCCGTCCGTGACGGACCACGGCTTGGTCACCAAATGAACCGCGCTCCTGAACGCAGCTGGGCTTAGTTCTTCCTTAAAGTGGTTTGCGTACAGCTCCTCCATAAACTCCGCCGGCGAGATGTTGGTGTCCACATCCAGAACGCTGACCTTTGGGCGAAGTGCTTTGTTTTTCCTCACACTGAGTCCCACCTTAGTGAACTTCGCGTTTGCGATGACTTTCCTCATCTCATTGGCTTCGCTTCAGCTCACGCACCTCGTGCACGCGGACGCCAAGCGAGGGTGCCACCTCCTTCATGATCTTTTCGGCCACTTGTTTGCCTGACAAGTTGGCGCCTGAGCTGGTGACTACTGCCGACCAGGTCTCAACTGCCTTCCTGGCTTGTGGAGCGGCAGTGGGAGCGCACGCTGCAGGGGTCGCAAAGACCGTGGTCAGTTGCGCTGGCGTGGCTGGAGTCAGGCTCATCGCCACCGCACCGCGTACCACAAGCTTTGCCACTAATGCGTCATATTTCGCGGCAGCATCAAATATTAGCATGGCTGCAGCTGGCTCCAGCCCTGCGTGCAGCACGGCGTCCTTAACGTCTCGCTGAATTTCGGCAAGCTCGTGCAGCGATGCATCTGATGCGTTTTCGGCGCTCAACTGCCGGGCGTTGCGCGCATTGGCAGCGCGAAACTCACCAAGCGTGTCGGTAAGCGATTTGCGTGTCGTGACAGCAGTGGGATCGACGGCGGGAGGAGGAGCGGACTCGGCTTCGAACAGGGTGGACGCGAGACCGGAGGCGGCTGAAGCGGTGGAAGCGGAACGGGAACGCGTGGCGTAACCGGCTGTGGAGCTTTGGACGGCGTTTACTCGGGCGGGGGTGGCGGGGGCAGAAGCAGCGGTGGCAGGGGTAGCGCCAGTGTGGGCGGCATCGGCGGCAGCATCCATGGCAGCGTATTTGCTCACCCTTCCCTCGTCGGACCATTCGCTGCGTCTTTCCCGCGCCTTCCTGGACTTCAGGGCCTTACGCTCCTTTTTGGTGCCTTTTGTTGACGCCTTCGACGCATCCGACACCTCACTCACCTCGCTCTGGTCGCTGCTGACGTCCATCGCGCTAGAGCAGTAACACTCTCTCCCGAGAAAACGCAAAAACTAATTTTTCTAGCGCCACCTGTTGCTGCACTGCTTTCTGAACTGCTTGCACTTTTGTATTCACTGCTTGGGGACTGCTTCTAAGTTAACTGCTTGTTCACTGCTTTTATTGGCACTGCTAGTTTCACTGCAGTTTGAGCAGCTTTGACCAGGTGTTGCTGCAGTTTGACTAGCTTTGAACACGTGTGCATTCACACGCGCGCACGCACAACCAAACTCACACTGTGTCTTAATCCACTTGTTTACGCTTATTTAAGTCGAAAACAACAAGTGTGCAGCACATACACACACTTACGCGTGCGTTATTTCGTCAGAACGAAAACAACAATAACGAAACAGAAAAACAATTTCGTGCGCGCAAACAAACAATACGTCCGCTCGCGACGTCAATTAAAGTCAAACTCAGTAGGGTCCAGCTTCCTCTTAACCTAAATTTTGTTTGCGAGAGAACAGAGAAAGCTGACGCCGAGCCCTTTCGAAGCCGAACACCGCCGCCGCGTCTCAGTCAATAACACAGCAACCGCGCAGCGACATAGCCGAGCCTAGACCAACGCGCTCACCGAGCCGAGGAGTAACGACACAGCGGCAGAGGCACATCGCAACGAAGCCACCGGCATCATCGAGCAAGTGGTGCGATCACGCTGGGCATATGAGGCAGCGCATTGACCAGAACTAGGCAGTCACCGACACGGAGTCATCGGAGAACAACGTAGGAAACGCGCAAGAAATCAAAATCCTTCGAATAAAATGAAATAAATAAAATCCCTTCGGAAAAATAAAAATCCTTCGGGAAAATAAAAAACCTTCGAATAAAATAAAATAAATAAAATCATTCGGAAAAATAAAAATTCTTCGAATAAAAATTAAATAAATAAAATCCTTCGAATAAAATAAAATAAATAAAATCCTTCGGAAAATAAAAATCCTTCGAATAAAATAAAATAAATAAAATCCTTCGAATAAAATAAAATAAATAAAATCCTTCCAGAAAAATAAAACCAAAATTATAATTAAATCCTGTGAACGTGAAACCAAATATAACGACGATCAAGACAGTAATTCAGTGACAATATATAACACAACGAGCTAAACCAAACCAACAAGCAGCTTAGACATGGGTGTAAAATGCATCTCCTATCGCCGCAAGGACGAGTTGCAAAACTTAGCCGACGAGTTTGGTCTGGGAACCACGGGCACCGTCGAGAACCTGCGCGCCCGGATCTCCGCCTTCGTATCCAGGGGAGAGCATTCGGGGGCAATGCGCGACCGCTTGCAAGAATTGGAGGTAAGCTACGGGGATGCCGCCAGCCCTCGGGATGCCAGCTCAGCAGCCGTTTCCCCGAAGCGCACAAGGAGGAGTACCGACTCAAAGTGCCAGTGCACACTCTGCCGGGTCTAATGCAGGAACGGGCCGTTACCCATGACACCGGGCCAGGTTCAAGAAGATAGTCCGAGAGGAGATATCCTGCTGGCCGATAAGCTACGTAGCTGGGGTGTCGTATTCGATGGCATCTCGGACCCACTCAGCTTCGTGTAGAAACTGGAGGAGCAAGTAACCTCATACAGGGTGAGTGCCGACCAGCTGCTGCAAACAATATCCGGTCTCTTTACCGGTCGGGCTGAAGGATGGTTCCGGACATACAAGATGCAAGACGAGCCTTGGTAGTCGTTTAAGAACGAGTTTCTAGACGTCTTCTTACCCCCACGGTACTTCCAACGCTTGGTTGCCAGGGGTCGTCGAAACCAAGGGTAACATTCGTGACATCCGGGAACGGATAATCCTTACAGATGGCTCACCAATGGAGATAACAAAGCCAGTGCTGGCGTCGATAAAGCTCGACGAGCAAAAAACCGTGGTGCCTCTACTAGTTTTGCCTACGATCTTGGATGACGCTATTCTGGGCATTGACTTTTTGTGTGGAATTCACGCAAAAATTCAGTGCGGGCGAGCCTTCTTACAAATGACACAGGCGCCCGATCCTCAAACACGCCCGATGCTGATAACCCCAAAAACCGACACCGCTACGCAGGACGCACAAAACACCGAGGCAGACCCCACGGAGACAGCGCAGGCTAGTGTTGCAACAACGCAGGATGCAAATAACACTGCGCCAGCCAACTTCGTAGAGACTGGGCTGGCCGGCCTACAACCAACGCGGGACGCACACAGCACTGAGCCAGCACAGGCTTGTGTTACAACGAAGCAGGATGCACGTAACACTGCGCCAGCCAACTTCGTAGAGACTGGGCTGGGCGGTATACAAACAACGCAGGATGCACACAGCACGGAGACAGCGCAGGCTAGTGTTACAACAACGCAGGATACAAGTAACACTGCGCCAGCACACTTCGTAGAGACTAGGCTGGCCGGTCTACAGCCAACGCAGGACGCACATGGCACTGAGCCAGCCGACCCCACGGAGACAGCGCAGGCTAGTGTTACAACAACGCAGGATGTACGTGACACTGCGCCAGCCAACTTCGTAGAGACTGGGCTGGCCGGTCTGCAACCAACGCGTTAGGCACACAGCACTGAGCCAGCACAGGTTAGTGTTACCACAACGCAGGATGCACGTAACACTGCACCAGCCAACTTCATAGAGACTAGGCTGGCCGGTATACAACCAACGCGGGACGCACATAACACCGAGCCAGACCCCACGGAGACAACGCAGGCTAGGGTTAAATCAACGCTGGATGCAAGTAACACTGCGCCAGCCAACTTCGTAGAGACTGGGCTGGCCGGTCTACAACTAACGCGGGACGCACACAGCACGAAGACAGCGCTGGCTAGTGTTACAACAACGCAGGATGCAAGTAACACTCCACCAGCCAACTTCGTAGAGACTGGGCTGGCCGGTCTACAACCAACGCGGGACGCACATAACACTGAGCAAGCCCGGCAGCAACGAAAAGGGACCAGACGTGACGCTGGCAGAAATGCAGGCATCAGAGCGAGAGCGGCGACGGCAGAGACCACGGCAGAAAGGCCCAGCGACAGAGGTCACGACAGAGGCCCAGCGGCAGAGGCCACGACAGAGGCCCAGCGACAGAGGCCACGGCAGATGTTTAAGCAGCCAACAGTCACCGAAGACGGCCACGGCCCCGGCAGAATGGTCAGCGGCATAGGCCACGCCAGAGGCCCAGCGGCAGAGGCCACGACAGAGACCCAGCGACAGAGCCCACGCCCAAAAAAATCAAGGCGGGCGATCGGTAAGCAAATCAGCGCGGGAGTGTCAACTCGAATCAGAAGAAAACTAAGTAACGCAAATATTTCACGCGAGCGCGCCGAGGATGTAAAAGACATACTTACCAGACACAAAATTTTAGTTTTAAAAGTTTCACCACGGCACGGTGTCAACGTTAAATGCAAAACCAAGAAATTTAGAAATACATGGCACAGCAACAACAACCGGCTAAAATGAACAACAACAACGACGAACAACGGCCGCACCAAAGCATGGGACAGGGGTAAGCTGACCTTAAGTCTGCGGGGTTTTAAATGGGCGGGAGTGTGGTCTTTTTTGTGATTTGCGGTGTGGTAGGCAGCAAGAGTAGGCGCCAGTAAAGAATGATAAAAGCATAAAGAAATAGAAAAACGAAACTAAGTGCATTTGTTGATTTGGGTGCGCACACAAGTGGGTTTTTACCCCCCCACCCATTTCTTTCTTAGCAAAGGCATGCTGTACAGTTCGACCGCGTGTTCCGAGTGTTCTCTGCACGCGTTCGTAGCTGTCCGGCATTGCCCGGACACTCGCAAGGGTTAACAAAAGGCATTCCGGGGGTTCTCTGTGCGTTTTGGTAAATCTTGCCCGTGCCCCTGCAAACATTTTTGTTCCGTTCATATTTTTTTTCGCTAGGGCAGCCAAGGCGTGCTGTACAGTTCGACCGCGTGTTCCGAGCGTTTCTCTGCACGTGTTCGTAGCTGTCAGGCATTTCCCGGGCACTCGCAAGAGTTAACAAAGCGCATTCCGAGGGTTCTCTGTGCGTTTTGGTCAGTCTTGCCAGTGCTTTTGGCACTCTTTTAAATTCTAGGGGAGTCGAGGGCTTGCCCTACGGCCATAAAGCGTGATCCGAGCGTTTATCTGCACGTTTTGTGGCTATCCGGCATCACTCGGGCACCACAGGGTTCAGCAGGGCGCGATCTGAGCGTTGTCTGCGCGTTTGGTGAAATCGTGTGGTGTCATACCGCTTTCCTAGTCTGGGAACATCTCGAGCGTTTTCTCGATGTGCTTAGTTTTACCTAATAGGGATTGCCGAAATGCTCTCTGAGTCTCGGTATTTTATTAATTTTATTGTAAAATGACTCTGGGCTGGACAGAGTTTACCCCAGCCTTAGATAACCTTTTTTACAACTCGATGATTTTATGTAATCTTTAAAGTGGTTTCTGATTTTCTTAGCATTATCTCTTGTTCGACCAAGTGCGAAGTATGCATTTGCGTCAATAGCACTTTCAGCTCTTATCAACTCCGTCGTGCTGCCATAGGTGTGTGGACTTCTCTTTATCAGAAAGTTGTGCAGCAGACTAGCCGTCAAAATACCAGTCATATTTTCAATGCGTCGGCGAGCTCGACTCAACCGATAATTTTTAAGTAGAAACGTTGCAGTTGGACTCAACCGACTGCGGTATACTCGAAACAAGTAATAAAACCGATAAAAAAAGACATGATTGCAATGGGGTGCGGGTACGGCAGGGATGTAAGCTGCCTCATTGTCTGATGCAGATAGGAATGCCAAAAAGCTATCGTCCTTCCAAATTTGATGACTCTAGCTCAAAGTTAGTTAAAGGTATGGAAACGGGGACTGGTGGCTTTATGGGGGCGTGGCATCCAAATTTTTGCTGAAGATCTGTGTATCATGTCAATTGCTATCCTCACACAAAATTTCGTGACTCTAGCAAAAAGTTTGTAAAGGGTGTGGGAAGGGGAGCTGGGGGAGGTATGGGAGGGCGTGGCATCCAAATTTTTGCTGCAGATATGTGTATGATGTGAATTTCTTTCCTCCTATCGAATTTGGGGACTATAGCTAAAGCTTTGTAAAAGGTGGTGGAAGGCGGGCTAGATGCGGAATGGGTGGGGCGGCATCCATATTTTTGCTGAAGATCAATATGTGTTATTAATTGCTGTCCTCCTACCAAATTTGGTGACCTTAGCCCAAAGTAAGCCGAAAAGTATGCAGTGACATCTGCAGCTCCCCACCCTAACAGAGTATGAAAGCTCGCGCTCTTTTCTCCAAGCTTTGTAATGTAATAAGCCTGTTAACAGCCTGCTGAGCATGCTCAGTAGGTTTTCTAAATCAGTACTCTTTTCAAAGTTCAATAAAGAAGTTCTAACTAAAAAAACCCGCGTGTCATATTTATTTTCAACCCGTAAAATCTTAGTAATTCGTCGTGTGTGAAAATGAATTGTAAATCCACCCCTCCACATTTTCATGGTCCTTCGAGCCGGATACTATTTCGATTACAATAATTATCGCTCGCCCCAGCAAGCTACGGTGGCAACACATCTATATATATATTATTTATATGCGCAAGTAACTTTATTAAGTATTAAACGTAGCCCGTTTAATGTTTCCTAATAAAATAATTACTTGCACATTTTCCATTTATATTTTGTCCGTGTTGTCTACTTACATATATGTACGTACATACATACAAATTTTTAAGAGAAAGAAAAAAAAAGTTCAATTTTTGGCGGCAACAAAGTAAAATTAATATATAATAAACCTAACAAGTGTTTCGAACTCCATTCTCCGCCACCACTTATTGTGTTATATCCATATTTAAATCCAATAATAATTTTTTTGACAAATTTTAAATTGTGTAAATTATTTGTCTTAAAAAATCATTCACCAAAAGTGTAAGACATATATACATATGTTGGTCACTGACTCCGTGCCGTTCCAATTCCACTCATCACAGCATAAGCAGTAACCAACGAATCAACTTGTAACGTCAGCGTTTTAAATACGCTTCCGCAAGTGGGGCATATCCGACTAAGCGTATAATGCTAGTATATTAAAATATATACACATAAAAAAATATATATATATATTTATATATATATACACTTCCAATATATATACTCTTCCAAAATATAAACACTTACAAATATTTATACACTTACACTCAAAAAAAAATCTATATAAAAAAAATATCTATATATTTACCTACATAACCTATGGTTTTCTTCTCTATATAATATCCACTTAAAAAAAAAAAAATCTTTTGTGTAAAAAAAAAATATTTACCTACACAAATTCTAAAAAAAAGGAGGGGAAATAAATTAAAAAAAAATAAAATAAATTTAGTTGTTTTTGTAATTTATTTATATTTATATAAAATATAAATACAGTTTGGTATTTGCTCCTGTTGTTGCCTACTGCATAAGATTCCGGCTCCATAGAGAGCCTACTATGCCAAAGGACAAGGAGCATCAAGCGAAACCACGTCCTTCATTGTTCACCGTTCGGCGTTCGTTATCAAGCGCTCGTAGCCTTTCCGTGTCACCTGTGTCCAAATCAGAACCGTCCGCTCCTCTATCCAAGCCCAAATCAGTGAGTTTGGCAATTCCACCGTACACACGTGTAACTAGAGCCAAGTCGCAAAAAGTTGACTCCAATATTGCTGTGTCCGACAGGCTTAGCCAATTTGAGGCAAGATTCGCAGGCTCGGCAGGCGCATCCCACTTCACAATGCAAGTGCGTCGGGACCAGATCCGATCCATATGGGAGAAAGTAGAATTAGCTTTCGAACAAGGGTCCGAAGGCACCGGGTCCAGCGACGATTTTGAAGTGATGCGTGCGAAGTATGAGCATTGTTATTCAGTTTATGAACGCTGTGTCGCTCAACTAAGTGAGAGTATCGACGCTGTTTCGAACAAAAACAAGCAAAAATCGTTGACTCCCTCCATATCCAGGGGCTATAGTCTCCCTCCAATTGACACAGAGGTCTTCGACGGAGACTATCTGCGGTGGCCGACATTCCGTGATCTGTTCACAGCAATCTACATAGATAATCCACGATTAACTCAAGTCGAGAAATTGTTCCACCTCAACGCTAAGACTAGCGGCGAGGCGAAAGGTATTGTTTCGAAATCTCCACTGACTAATGATGGCTTTTGTGAGGTAGGCCCGGCGCGAGCCTCCCACACATTGAGTTATTAACAAAGAGATTATATAGATATTACTTATCATCACTTACATACTCACGCTGAAATATGAATTATTACCTAAATACTTATTACTTATCATTACTTACATACTTAAGCTGAAATACGAACTTACTTATGAATTAGTATTTACACACTTGTTACTGAACTATTTACGAATCATTACTATTACTTTCGATATGTATGTATAAATTAATGTAAGACAGACGCGAGAGCGAGCAGAGGTTTAGAACGCAGCGCAGCAAGAGGGCCGGGCAGCGAAGCCGGCGACAAAAGAGCGAGGGCAACGCTCGCGACACGCGACCCAATTGTCGCGTGCAAGGGCAGACAAAGAAGCGCGCTGACCTCAAGTGCGAGACCGGCGAGGTAGTTAGAAAAGGAGCACGCAACTGAGCAGACGCGATCGCGGATTAGCAAACAAGAGCAGGCAATAAGATTAGAAAAGCTAAGTTGTAAGTAACATGAGAGTGTCCGAATAATAAAAAAGGAAATGAAACAACTCCAAATCTACATGCGTTTAGATTAGAAGGTTAGTCGACTTCGTATCCCCCTAGCCATCGAGGTGCCTGCTTTCCCCAGTTCCTGACGAACGTTGCGACATTTGCCTCCACTTCGCGAACGTCCCTGATTTTCAATACAAATATCTTGTGACGTGGACCGTGGACAGACTGAGATCTGTACCCGGGCAAAATAACTACTTTACAAGTGGCGCCCGAGCAGGGACTTAACGTGAAAGAGGTGTAGTGCAAGTTGGGAGCAAAAACCCCAAACGCACTACTAAAAGTGAATCGTGAGAGTCGGGCATATCCGGTCATACCACGCGATCGCGCGCGCGTTATAAACAAAAGAACAAAAAAAACTGAATGTAACGGCGAGGGCAATAAAACGGGAACAGAGTCATTGGTGAAAAAGTGATCACAGCAGAGCAACGCGAGCGCTGACCGTGAAAGCGCAGCACACGCCAAGACCCGAAGGTTGGAATTGGTTTTTGCGCGGTAGCTGATTGCGATACAGTGGGACGAGAGTGGAAAAATTTTAAATAAACAAAAATTTAAAAAAACTAAATAAAATTTAAGTAAAGTAAATAAAATTTAAATAAATTAAATTGCGACCATGGAGCACAACCTGAGTTTAGAAGAAAAAGGATGCGACAACCCGGGCGTGGGTCTAGGATGGGTGTGTTACTGCCAGAAGGAGGATCTGGAACGAATCGCCAAGGAGCTCAACATAGAAAGCGCCGGCAAGGTAGAAAAGTTGCGGAAACGGGTATGTGATACAATAAAATTGGGGGGCCATAGCTCGTCAACCTGGAACCGGTTGGGCGAATGGGAGCGGAAGTTCGCCAAGAGCCGAGGGTCACCCGTCCCGCCCAATGTCATCGGTGAGGGGATGCGCCCAAGACAAAAATCGGAATCCGATTTGTTGGCGTCATCAGGGTCACTCGTGGAATTGCCACCACCACCCGGTTTGCACCGGCCGTTGGCGGATACATAACTGGATTGACCCCGATTGTACATGTTGTGCCGCCCGAGCGGATTAAGGGACGTGACGTGGGGAACGGTCAAGAGGGAATTCTTAGGATTCTTTCTGCCTCCCCAATACTTTGACAAGCTAGAGGACGAAATCAAGGCCCGCCGACAACGCGTATGGGAAGGGTATAAAGAATACTTAGTCAACCAGATGAGTTTAATGCGGCACGCCAGTTATAATGGCTAATCCGTTTAGGAGCCCGCCAGCACAGGTACCGTTAGCGCGAAATGAGACTGGTAGTCATCCCGTCACCAGGCGTGACGAAATTTCGGACAAAATGATGGGATATGAACAGGTTAGGTCGGCAGTCGTGAGTCACGTGTGCTATAACTGCTCCAAAGGGGGACACTTTGCCAGAGAATGCCCGAATCCCAAGGTTTTATTCTGTAGACAGTGTGGTGCTCAAGGCGTGAGCGATTTGGCATGTTGCGGTAGGAGAGCGGGAAACGGGCAGCCGCGTCATCCGGATCGGGATCGGATGGACGCCGGCGCGAGTCAGTCCCGGAATTAGAATGTCCTCTCAGAGTCGAGAATAGTCGCATAGTCGCCAAGGTGAAGGTCGGGGACCGAATGGCGAAGGCCACGGTCGACACCGGGGCATCACGAAGCTTCGTGAGCCAAAGTTTTTTTGAGGAGATAAAGGCAAAGGGGGAAGTATTCGCAGCGACCGCGAATACTCACTTAGCAGACGGTTCGAAGGTGGCAATTAGTAAGTTGTTAAGAACCAAAGTCAAGCTGATTAGCAAAGAGGTGACAATGGACATGCTCGTAATGCCATCCATGTTAGACAGTCTTATCCTGGGGATGGATTTTCTATGCAAGATGGGTACGACTATGCAGTGCAGTGAGGCGATGCTAATTCTGAAGTGCGCCCACTTGCCAGCTGAGGCGATCGAAAGAGCCGAGTCATGGCCAGAGGGGGAGAAGGAGAAGGAGCAAGACAGACGTGGCACCGGAGGCAAGAAGCGAAAGACTGTCCTGGGGACGCATCGCAGCAAGGATACCACGCTAGCCAAGCAATGGGCCGGCCGAGACGCAGTTACAGTCGTCAAGGAGCCATCGCTAGGCCAGGTGGAAAGTGCAGGAGCCGAGGCGCCGCAAGGAGGAGACCCCAAAGCAGGAAAAAGACGCTGCGCAGGAATCGGTGTGGCCAGCGGACTTGGAACCAGCCACGCAGGAGTTTTTAAGGACAAAGTTGCAACTCTCCTGAAGGGCGTATGCAACGTAGCCGAGCATCGGATCATCATGAGGGATGACAAGCCGATCAAGCAGAGGTACTACCCCAAAAATCCGGCGATGCAACGTGTGATCGACCAACAGGTGAACGAACTGATAGAGACGGAGGCAATCGAGCCGTCACGCAGCCCACACAGCGCGCCCATAGTGCTCGTCCGCAAGAAGACGAACGAGTGGAGGATGTGCGTGGACTATAGACAGCTCAACGCGCACTCTATACCGGATGCATACCACGTACCCAGGATAAATCATATACTGGAAAAAATGAGGCACGCACCTTACATCTCGACGCTGGACTTGAAGCACGGGTACTGGCAAATCCCAAAGGCAGCAAGCAGCAGGGAGTAAACTGCACTCACAGTGCCAGGTCGAGGACTGTTTCAATGGCGAGTCATGCCATTCGGTTTGCATTCGGCCGGTGCGACTTTTCAGAGAGCATTAGATACGGTGATAGGCCCGGAGATGGAGCCGCATGCGTTCGCCTACTTAGACGACATAATAGTAATCAGCGCAACAAAAGAGCAACACATAGCAGACCTGAGAGAAGTATTCCAACGGCTGAGAGAGGCCAACCTCAAACTTAATCAAAAAAATTTTCGTTTTTCCAGAAGAAGCTAGTATACCTAGGGCATCTGGTGAGCTAAAAAGGAATCCAGACGGACCCCTCAAAGGTGGAAGCCATGAAAAATCTTAAGGCACCCACAAACCTGAAAGAGCTTAGACGATGCCTAGGGATGGCGACGTGGTACCGCCGATTCATGCACAATTTCACGACAGTGGTACAACCGATGACAGAGCTGTTGAAGAAATCCCGGAAGTGGTCGTGGAAGGAGGAGCAACAAGCCGTATTAGACAGTCTCAAGAAGTGTCTAACGTCCGCGCCTGTCCTTGCATGTCCGGAGTTTGGAGAAAATTTCAGGTTGCAGACGGACGCGAGCGACCACGGCCTCGGAGCGGTCCTAACGCAAACCATTGATCAGCAGGAGCAGGCCATAGCGTACGCCAGCCGGAAGCTGCCAAAGGCCGTTTCGAACTATTCGGCTACAGAAAAGGAGTTCTTGGCTATCGTGTGGGCGATCAGTAAACTCAAATGCTACCTGGAAGGATACCGATTTGAGGTGGTCACCGACCACATGGCATTAAAATGGTTGGATTCAATCGAGAGCCCCACAGGAAAGATAGCGCGCTGGGCTTTAGAGCTACAGCAATACCAGTTTGACGTCAAATACAGGAAAGGCAAGCTCAACGTGGTGGCAGACGCTCTGTCACGAGACCCGTTGGAGCAGCTCCAGCAAGCCGTTGTCCAACAGTTCCCCGGAGGGTGGATTCCAAAGATGCTGGAGAAGGTAGCCAAGGAACCATCGAAGTATACAGACTACGTGAAAGAAAACTAACAGCTTTACCGGCACCTGGGTCACCGCGCGGATGACGAAGACTACATCCCGTGGAAACTCTGTGTAAGCGAGGAACAAAGGAAGAGAGTACTACTGGAATGCCAAGACGCGCCGACGGCCGGGCATCAAGGAGTTCGCAAGACGATCATGAGGCTGTCCCAACGGTACTACTGGCCTGGGATGTTCAGAGATGCAGTCAGGTATGTCAAATGTTGCGAAAAATGCCAATTGTTCAAGACCGAACAAAAGAAGCCAGCCGGACACATTCTAACCCGCCAGGGGGCGGAGCCAATGGCAATACTGTGCGCGGACTTCGTGGGACCCCTACCACGATTGAAACAAGGTAACACAATGTTGTTGGTGTTTCATGACGCTTTTACAAAGTGGGTTGAATTGGTTCCCATGAGACGAGCAACAGCGGCCACGTTGCAGAAGGCTTTTCGAGAGCGTATCTTATGCCGGTTCGGAGTGCCAAAGAGGTTCGTTTGCGACAACGGAGTGCAGCTCACAAGTCGGATTTTCAAAGCGTATTTGAATTCCCTAGGCGTAGAGATGGAACACACCGCCCCATACTGCCCTCAGGAGAACCCAACAGAGAGAACCAACAGGACGGTAAAAACGATGATCGCACAGTATATCTCCGGAAATCAATGTTCTTGGGACCAGTTGTTACCCAAAATATTGTAAGCCGTTAACTCTAGCATCGCAGATTCAACAGGATTTTCCCCAGCATTCTTGATGCAGGGAAGGGAACATCGTTTGCCCGCAACGTTGTACGAAGAGAAAACGCCAGGTACAGGAAGCACACCGCAAACGCCAGAACAAAAGGCAAACAGGCTAAAGGAGGTTTTCGACATAGCGCGAAGCAACCAGCAGCGAGCTTCAAAGAACCAATGTAGAAATTACAACCTGAGACAAAGGGAATGCAGACCGACGATCAACGAACTGGTATTGTTAAAGACGCACCAACATTCGAAAGCCAGCGACGGATTCGCAACTAAGTTAGCACCGAAGAATGAGGGACCATATTGGGTGAAGAAGTTCGTCTCACCAAATGTAGTGCGCTTGGCAAGAGACGGGGAACAAAAAGCCGAGTTGCAAGCGTAGCACAGCTAAAACCTTTCCAGCAAGAAGGAAAAGAGGCCAAAACGAGTCAGGAAGAAGCGTAACCAGAGAAAAACTTCAAAAAAAAAAAAAAAGCAGCGAACCTCTTATACTCACCCGAAAATTTTCAAAAATATACATCTAGAATTTCAAGATTTATTTCGTATTAACCAACAATTACGTTTCTCTCAACAGAAAATGAGCAAGAAAACGGTTTTGAAGATTGAAGAGGGCTGGCGAAAAAAATTAACGAAGGTGGAAGAGGCTTTGGGCGCAAACGGACCAGCCATTAAAAAATACGTGCACGAAGACACGGTAACAAACACGGTGGGAGGCGTCCACGTGATGCAAACGGTCGTCACAAAAACAACATTTATAAAAGCGAAGGAAGAAACGTGCCCCAACGACGCGGACGAAACAGAGATAGAAGCCAATGACAAGGAAAGCGAGGAAGAAGGCATCCTTGGATGGGAAGAAGGGCTGGATGAGTTAGTAACAGAGACAACCCAAAAATTAAACTCACGCCGAGTATGGGCCCCGGAACAATCGTCGGAGGAGAACTTCACCCCGGCAGGTGCCGATGAGAATGCAGGAGCACCACCCGAAGTACCGGAGAACTGGACATGCCACCCAGACAGAAGCATCGTGACCCAACAGGTGGTCGAGGAGATTATACGGGAGCTGCGTCCCCGGAGAAGACGGACATTGCGGGACCGACTCAGGGTGACGGTAGGCGAAGTGGTCTACTCCGTGACCAAACACCCGGATGGCAGGGTCGCGATCACGAAGAAAGGGGGGGTGTGAGGTAGGCCCGGCGCGAGCCTCCCACACATTGAGTTATTAACAAAGATATTATATAGATACTTATTACTTATCATCACTTACATACTCACGCTGAAATATGAATTATTACCTAAATACTTATTACTTATCATTACTTACATACTTAAGCTGAAATACGAACTTACTTATGAATTAGTATTTACACACTTGTTACTGAACTATGTACGAATCATTACTATTACTTTCGATATGTATGTAAAAATTAATGTAAGACAGACGCGAGAGCGAGCAGAGGTTCGGCAAGGCATTAGAACGCAGCGCAGCAAGAGGGCCGGGTGGCGAAGCCGGCGACAAAAGAGCGAGGGCACGCTCGCGACACGCGACCCAATTGTCGCGTGCAAGGGCAGACAAAGAAGCGCGCTGACCTCAAGTGCGAGACCGGCGAAGTATTTGTTACGAGAAGACGCAACTGAGCAGACGCGATCGTGGAGTAATAAGAAAGGAAAGAGGATGATTAGGAATAAGATTAGAGAAAGACTAAAGTATAAGTATCGGGAAAGGATTTAAAGAATAAAAGGAAAGTGAAACGACCCCAAACCTGCATGCGTTTTGTTTGAGGTTATTTGTAATAAGAAAGGCGTAGACTATAAATGTGTCAAATAAGGCTGCTAGCAAAAGCGCCGCTGCGCGATCAGAAAGTTTAGTCGACCTCGTATCCCCCCTAGCCGTCGAGGTGTTTGCTTTCCGCGCTGCCTGACGAACGTCGCGACATTTACCTCCATTTCGCGAGCGTCCCTGATATTAAATACAAATATCTTGTGACGTGGACCGTGGACAGACTGAGATCTGTACCCCGGCATAACTACTGTACACTTTCAATCCGCGTGGCAGAATCTTTCAGAAAGATTCGAAAATAAACGGCTGTTGGTCAACAGCCAGCTTAAAGTCCTTTTCAGTCTGCCGTGTGCATAAAAAGAACTACAAAGTACGATTCAGGGGTGTTTGACGGCTTCCAAGTTGGCCAAGGTCAGCGTTGAAAATTGGGATTGCTTACTGGTCTTTCTTTGCTCGTCCAGACTGCCGAAACTTTTCCTTTCCTTATGGGAACAATCCCTCCATAATAAAGCCGATATTCCGACTTCGGTTGAATGCGATAGTTTCCTTACTGAGCGTCACCACACGCTGTCAAGGTCAAGTCAATCGCAAGGAACCAGCCAAAAAACACTTCCAGTCATTCGAAACAAAGGTCAAAGTACATGCGCAATCTTCCAAGAAGTTTTCGACCTGCAAGCTGTGTTCAAAAGAGAACCACCCCATCCGCTCATGCCCTAAGTTTCTGCAAATGGCAGTCAACGAAAGGGCCTCCTATATTAAACAGCTCCAACTCTGTTTAAATTGTTCGCTCGGGGGCACCAGCTTAAAGAATGCACGAGTAGATTTAATTGTTTCACATGCAAAGTGTCTCCAAAATCGGCCAGGTAACGGACTGTCAAGCCTGGGCGCACGTGCGGTCTGAGGACAATCCTGCTGATTTAGCAAGCCGGGGAGTATCACCACAAGAGCTGAAAGGTAGCCATCTGTGGTGGAACGGTCCTGACTGGCTACGTCTTCCCCAAGGACAATGGCCCGCTCCATCGGACTCCAATCTTGTGACTGACCTAGAGCAGCGTCCAGTTAAGGTCCACATAGCGGAACTAGCACCATCGAGGGATCCTTTAGAACGTTTTTCCAATTTCAGTCGGGCCTTGAGAGTTATTGCATATATGGTCAGATTCGCTAAGCGATGTCGCCAGTCCTCGCTGTCGTTTCCAACACAGCAACTCCAAAAAACTTCTAGAAGCTCAAGAGTGACTCGTAATCCTTATTCAGCGAAATTCCTATCCAAAGGAATATAAGTGCCTGTGTGACAAGCGTAGCTTGCCAGCATCTAGCCACATTTCAAACTTCAATCCGTTTCTTGATCCAAAAGGGATCATGCGAGCTTCCGGTCGCACCTGCAAATCCAACAACCTGAACTATGACGAACGGCTCCCTGTAATACTTCCGTACTCGTGTTCGTTCAGCCGGCTTCTTGTCAAGTTCACGCATCAGATCTCGCTGCATGGCGGAAATCAATTAATGATGCGCCTCATTCGATCCAGATTCTGGATCCCTAAGCTCAAGACATTGATCGCATCCGTGACCAACTCCTGTCTAGCCTGCGTACTATTTAAGAAAAGACTCCAGAATCAGCTTATGGGTAGCTTACCGGAAGAAAGATCGACTTTTTCACGTCCTTTCACACACACTGGCATTGACTTTGCTGTTCCGTTCGACATTAAGGTCGTGCTTGCCTCATCACCAAGGGCTATATGTGTGTCTTTGTGTGCATCAGCACAAAGGCAATCCATCTTGAAGCCACCTCTGATCTGACTACGGACAAATTCCTAGCAGCCTTTGCTCGCTTCATAGCAAGACGCGGTTGCCCGTCCAAAGACTACTCCTCATTACTCGTGACTTCTTGGAGGCTTCAAAAACGCGTGTCGAGACTATGTATAGTCACCACTGTCTATCGTGGCACTTCAATCCACCAAGTGCGCCACACATGGGCGGCTTGTGGGAAGCTGGTGTCAAAAGCTTCAATGCGCTGTTTTATAAGTCGACCTGAACCTTCAAGTATACTTTCAAAGAACTCTCCACCCTCCTCGCGAAGATTGAAGCCTGCCTTAATTCCAGACCGATTTCCCCATTATCAGAGGGTGTGACTGACTTGTTGGCTTTAACACCAGGGCACTTCCTGGTAGGAGGTCCACTCCTCGACGTCAGTGAGCCAGAAATCGAGGGTAATGCAGCGTCAATCCTTAATAGATGGCAACGGCTCAAGGCTCTCTACCAACACTTCTGTTTCCGTTGGAAGGAAGAGTACTTGAAAGAGCTCCACATAAGGACTAAGTGGCAACTTCCCGAGAGGAACCTGCAGCAGGGCGACATGGAAGTTATCTAGGAGGATAACCTTCCATCAACCGAACGGCGCTTGGGACACGTCCAGAAAACCCACGTGGGGCAGGATGCCCGGGATCGAGTAGTCGATGTACTCACGAACCGCGGCGTTATTAAAAGGCCAGTGGCCAAACTTATCTTTCTTCCGGTCCAGTCCAAACCCACAATTCCAAGCTCCTCTCAAAAGTCGTGAGTAAACGTTTTGTTTCCCAAGAGTATGTTGTCTAATTCCTGTTTTGTTAAGCATCAAGCTGGTCGTCCTCGCGGTGTGACATCTTTCCGCTGCCGGGTTTGTCGGGGTGTCCACGCGCTTAAGAAGTGCCAGCGCTTCATGCACGTCAACGCTAAGACAAGGACTGCAACTTGGAGGTCATCCACGACCTCAACTTCCGGAAGCCAAAGGCGCCAGTTGAGTAACGCTTCAGTAAAAGCGTTCCCAACATTGTGTTGGCGGATGCAGGATGGTTTAAGCCATCCACAGTTTGGTATTGGGCGCCGATGTCTAAGGCTATATTATTCAGCCAGGAGTGCTTCCGAGCGACCAGGGGCCAGTGGCTCACAATACGACGTTTGGGTGGATCCTGTCTGGAGTCTGCAGCCAATAAGGTCCGCTCCCCAAGCTCCAATCCACTTCATTTGCAAATATATTGCAAGGGGGGCGGAATGTTTAAGCCGAAAAGTAGGCAGTGACATCTTCAGCTCCCCACCCTAACAGAGTATGAAAGCTCGCGCTTTTTTCTCCAAGCTTTGTAATGTAATAAGCCTGTTAACAGCCTGCTGAGCATGCTCAGTAGGCTTTCTAAATCAGTACACTTTTACAAGTTCAATTAAGAAGTTCTAACTAAAAAAACCCGCGTGTCATATTTATTTTCAACCCGTACAATCTTAGTAATTCGTCGTGTGTGAAAATGAATTGTAAATCCACCCCTCTTCATTTTCAATGGGTGGGCGTGGCTCTAAAAATGTTGATGCAAGTTGTTGGGGGCTGTTAGTAACTATCTTCTCCCTAATTTTGGTAGTTCTAGCTGTAAGGGCGTGCGAAATAGGAGGACTTGTAGATTTTGAGTTATCGAATGTATCGATTTCCCAGTTATCGTTGACCCTCAATCTTGACACTTTAATTTTTATGCCATAGATTAAAACATTTGCAAACTTACAAATCTCTAGCATGAAGGGTGTGGAAAAAAGTTGCGTTCACCGGACGCACATAACAAAATATTTATTATTACAAAAAGAAGCAAACCAAGCATATATAAAAGATTATCATAAATGAATTAAACAATTGCACATTGTATGTTTTTATTATATTTTATTCTGCAATTCTAGCTGACTCGTACTGCCGAGGTACCGATCCACTAGATGAATTTATGTAATCTTTAAAGTGGTTTCTGATTTTCTTAGCATAATCTCTTGTTCGACCAAGTGCGAAGTATGCATTTGCGTCAATAGCACTTTCAGCTCTTATCAACTCCGTCGTGCTGCCATAGGTGTGTGGACTTCTCTTTATCAGAAAGTTGTGCAGCAGACAGCATGCATACACAATTTTCAGGTCTCTTCTAGGGTGGCATAAAAGCGTCCGTTGCACCGAGACCCACCTAGCCGTCAAAATACCAGTCGCATTTTCAATGCGTCGGCGAGCTCGACTCAACCAATAGTAAACAAATAGAAACGTTGCAGGCGGACCCAACCGACTGCGGTATACTCGATACAAGTAAAAAAACCGATAAAAAAAGACCTGATTGCAATGGGGTGCGGATACGGCAGGGATGTAAGCTGCCTCATTGAACTACTTAGCTACGGAAAAGGAATGCTTAGCGATTGTCTGGGCGATAAGGCAGTTACGTTGTTATCTGGAGGGCTACCACTTTGAAGTCATCACTGACCACCTCGCTTTGAAAAGGTTCAATTCGATCGACAACCCAACTGGAAGGATCGCGCGCTGGTCGCTGGAATTGCAGCAGTACCAGTTTGACATAACATACAGACGCTGCCGATACAACCTTGGAAACCTTGCAGCGCACGCAAGGAAAAAGCCACCAAGTGTCCATGGCTATTACGACTAAGCAGACGGATGGAAAAAGAACCCGGGAAGTTCACCGAATACATATGCGAAAACGGGCCGATCTACCGGCAAACGGGCGTTTGGCCTCCCGAGGAGGAACAGGTGACTTGGAAACTTTGCGTAGCCAACGACAACCAACAACGGATCTTGGAAGAGTGCCATGACCATCCGACAGCAAGACATTTGGGAATTCGAAAGACGGCGACCAGGATACAACAACGATACTACCCCACGGAGAGGGCGAACCGGACTATCAAGACAATGATAGCGAAGTACATCGATGGAGATCAAAATACCTGGGACGAACTACTGCCGGCAATTAACTGAGTCTGGCAATTAACAGCAGCACCTCAGACACAACAGGATTTAGCCCCGCATTCTTAATACAGGGTCGGGAACCTACTCTACCAGGAGCCCTCTATGGAGGTCACGACGGGACCTGACTGACCTCAAGGAATTCAACGCAGACGACAACGCCACCAGTGACAACGACACCAGTGACAACAACACCAGAGACAACGACACAAGCAACGGATGACCAGCCACAGCAAAGTCACGGAGGCCACTGGTATTGGTGAGCCAATATAACGTCCCCGCCCTAAGAGGGGGCAAACGCAAAAATTATACGTAGGAAGTAAGAGTTAGAAATTTGAGTCACCACACCGCAAGGCTAAGTCAGTTGGGTAGCATAAGTAGTTAAGAAAACACGCAACATAGTTGTATTTTCTAATCTAGTACGACATCCGCTGACAGCCCGCCACCCGCATACGGGTCATGGCTGGCGGAGGATCAGAGCGTTTTTCGGTCCAGCAATTATTCCGACATAACGGAGGCGGCCATCGAGTCTAGCAGCGACCCACAGCCGGTAGGAGACCAAGGGGACGGAGCCAGCCCAGACACCACCCCGCCGCTCGATAGGAAGGTCGCCGACTGGCTGATGCATGTGCTGAAGGAGCACCCGACCGTCGGTGAGGTCTTGGTAGATACCAGCCCGGGGGAAGAGACGGCCGCGGACGAGGAGTAGGCCACAGCCCCAGAAGGGTGGCGAGTCGGACCCGAACCCCGACAGCTTCCGAAACAGATGATCTGGTTCATCCAGGAGTATATCAGCGACCCAGACGCGAGACTTGGGGTTCGAAACCTCAAGAGGATGGGGCAATACACCATGCGATATAGCATCAACCGATCGCGCGAGGTGATCGTCGTTTTATTACCCCGAAGTAGGGAGGGAGTGTGAAGCAGCAATAAAGCTCCCCCACAACTCTTAGACTTAAGAAGAGGTAAGCAAAATGAATTTGTACTGTTTAGTTATTTTAGGAATTATATTCAAACATAAGAAAGGTAAAACCTAGCTTTTATACCGGGGAACAAGTAGGCAGACGAACCAGTGATGCGCATCACTATTATCAGTGCTCATCACTGATAGCGGTGCGTACCACTGGTTTATAACGGGATCATGTGCGCTCTCGCACGCAAGAAACAAGCAGTAAAGCAAAGCCCGGCAGCAACGAAAAGGGACCAGACGTGACGCTGGCAAAAATGCAGGCATCAGAGCGAGAGCGGCGACGGCAGAGACCACGGCAGAAAGGCCCAGCGACAAAGGTCACGACAGAGGCCCAGCGGCAAAGGCCACGACAGAGGCCCAGCGACAGAGGCCACGGCAGATGTTTAAGCAGCCAACAGTCATCGAAGACGGCTGCGGCCCCGGAAGAATGATCAGCGGCAGAGGCCACGACAGAGGCCCAGCGGCAGAGGCCACGACAGAGGCCCAGCGACAAAGGCCACGGCAGAGGCTTAAGCAGCCGAAAATTTGGCACGCGCCGAAAAAAATCAAGGCGGGCAGTCGCTATCGGTAAGCAAATCAGCGCGGGAGTGTCAACTCGAGGCAGAAGAAAACTAAGTTACGCAAATATTTCACGCGGGCGCGCCGAGGATGTTAAAGAAATACTTACCAGACACAAAATTTGAGTTTTAAAAGTTTCACCACGATACGGTGTCAACGTTAAATGTAAAACCAGGAAATTTAAAAATACATGGCACAGCAACAACAACCGGCTAAAATGAACAACAACAACGACGAACAACGGCCGCACCAAAGCATGGGGCAGGGGTAAGCTGACCTTAAGTCTGCGAGGTTTTAAATGGGCGGGAGTGTGGTCTTTTTTGTGATTTGCGTTGTGGTAGGCAGCAAGAGTAGGCGCCAGTAAAGAATGATAAAAGCATAAAGAAATAGAAAAATGAAACTGAGTGCATTTGTTGATTTGGGTGCGCGCACAAGTGGGTTTTTTCAGCTCTTATCAACTCCGTCGTGCTGCCATAGGTGTGTGGACTTCTCTTTATCAGAAAGTTGCGCAGCAGACAGCATGCATACAAAATTTTCGGATCTCTTCTAGGGTGGCATAAAAGCGTCCGTTGCACCGAGACCCACCTAGCCGTCAAAATACCAGTCACATTTTCAATGCGTCGGCGAGCTCGACTCAACCGATAATTAACAAGTAGAAACGTTTCAGTTGGACTCAACCGACTGCGGTATAATCGATACAAGTAATAAAACCGAAAAAAAAAGACTTGATTGCAATGGGGTGCGGATACGGCAGGGATGTAAGCTGCCTCATTGTCTGAAGCCAAAAAGCTATCGTCCTTCCAAATTTGGTGACTCTAGCTCAAAGTTAGTTAAAGGTATGGAAACGGGGACTGGTGGCTTTATGGGGGCGTGGCATCCAAATTTTTGCTGAAAATCTGTGTATCATGTGAATTGGTATCCTCATACCAAATCTCGTGACTCTAGCAAAAAGTTAGTAAAAGGTGTGGGAAGGGGAGCTGGGGGTGGAATGGGAGGGCGTGGCATCCAAATTTTTGCTGCAGATATGTGTATGATGTGAATTTCTTTCCGCCTATCGAATTTGGGGACTCTTGCTTAAGCTTTGTAAAAGGTGGTGTAAGGAGGGCTAGAGGCGGAATGGGTGGGGGCGGCATCCATATATTTGCTGAAGAATAATATGTGTTATCAATTGCTGTCCTCCTACCAAATTTGGTGACCTTAGCCCAAAGAAAGAAAAATAAGGCTGTTTAAGCCGAAAAGTAGGCAGTGACATCTGCGGCTCCCCACCCTAACAGAGTATGAAAGCTCGCGCTCTTTTCTCCAAGCTTTGTAATGTAATTAGCCTGTTAACAGCCTGCTGAGCATGCTCGGTAGGCTTTCCAAATAAGAACTCTTTTACAAGTTCAATAAAGAAGTTCTAACTAAACAAACCCGCGTGTCATATTTATTTTCAACCCGTAAAATCTTAGTAATTCGTCGTGTGTGAAAATTAAATGTAAATCCACGCCTCTAAATTTTCAATGGCGTAAGGAGGGGGTGGTATGGGGGGAAGTGGCATCCAAATTTTTGTAGATCTGTGTAAGTTGTCAATTGCCATCCTCCTTCCAAATTAGATGCCTCTTACCACAGACAGTCTAATATATAGACTGTGCTATTGCTAACAAGAGCTTTAAGAGCTTTCGCGTCTCGCGTTTTTTTGGGTCTTTAACAAATCTTGGCCTACCACATTTGGTGACTCTAGCTCAAACACTATGGAAGATACACGCATTCCCGTTTTATGCGAAGGCGTTGAGGCGGTTTGGGGTCGTCACCTATCTTAGCACCAAATTTGGTGGCTCTAGCTCAAAAACTGTAGAAGATATGGAATTTTTGGTTTTACACTGTGTTTGGGGGGGGGGGGGCGGGCAGAATGGGTGGGCGTGGCTCTAAAAATGTTGATGCAAGTTGTTGGGGGCTGTTATTAACTATCTTCTCCCTAATTTTGGTAGTTCTAGCTGTAAGGGCGTGCGAAATAGGAGGATTTGTCGATTTTGAGTTATCGAATGTATCGATTTCCCAGTTATCGTTGACCCTCAATCTTGACACTTTAATTTTTATGCCATAGATTAAAACATTTGCAAACTTACAAATCTCTAGCATGAAGGGTGTGGAAAAAAGTTGCGTTCACCGGACGCACATACACCATGACGGACATTGCACAAACCCAATATACCCTTTACCTTCAGTATCGAGTATAAACATTTATTTATATAGAAACCAAAGTGTGCAAAAAAGTGTAAGGTTGCACACGATGACCAGTTGTTTAACGACATGCCGGTGTCGTAATAAATGTTGTGGATAAAATTGCTAGTCATACATAAATGGAGCCGCACTTAGCGTTTTGGCGCTTAATACTTGCCAAAATGGATGAGGAGACCAATGATCATGCTGTTACTCAAATAACAAAATATTTATTATTACAAAAAGAAGCAAACCAAGCATATATAAAAGATTATCATAAATGAATTAAAAAATTGCACATTGTATGTTTTTATTATATTTTATTCTGCAATTCTAGCTGACTCGTACTGCCGAGGTACCGATCCACTAGATGAATTTATGTAATCTTTAAAGTGGTTTCTGATTTTCTTAGCATAATCTCTTGTTCGACCAAGTGCGAAGTATGCATTTGCGTCAATAGCACTTTCAGCTCTTATCAACTCCGTCGTGCTGCCATAGGTGTGTGGACTTCTCTTTATCAGAAAGTTGTGCAGCAGACAGCATGCATACACAATTTTCAGCTCTCTTCTAGGGTGGCATAAAAGCGTCCGTTGCACCGAGACCCACCTAGCCGTCAAAATACCAGTCGCATTTTCAATGCGTCGGCGAGCTCGACTCAACCAATAGTAAACAAAAAGAAACGTTGCAGGCGGACTCAACCGACTGCGGTATACTCGATACAAGTAAAAAAAACCGATAAAAAAAGACCTGATTGCAATGGGGTGCGGATACGGCAGGGATGTAAGCTGCCTCATTGAACTATTCAGCTACGGAAAAGGAATGCTTAGCGATTGTCTGGGCGATAAGGCAGTTACGCTGTTATCTGGAGGGCTACCACTTTGAAGTCATCACGGACCACCTCGCTTTGAAGTGGTTCAATTCGATCGACATCCCAACTGGAAGGATCGCGCGCTGGGCGCTGGAATTGCAGCAGTACCAGTTTGACATAACATACAGACGCTGCCGATACAACCTTGGAAACCTTGCAGCGCACGCAAGGAAAAAGCCACCAAGTGTCCATGGCTATTACGACTAAGCAGACGGATGGAAAAAGAACCCGGGAAGTTCACCGAATACATATGCGAAAACGGGCCGATCTACCGGCAAACGGGCGTTTGGCCTCCCGAGGAGGAACAGGTGACTTGGAAACTTTGCGTAGCCAACGACAACCAACAACGGATCTTGGAAGAGTGCCATGACCATCCGACAGCAAGACATTTGGGAATTCGAAAGACGGCGACCAGGATACAACAACGATACTACCCCACGGAGAGGGCGAACCGGACTATCAAGACAATGATAGCGAAGTACATCGATGGAGATCAAAATACCTGGGACGAACTACTGCCGGCAATTAACTGAGTCTGGCAATTAACAGCAGCACCTCAGACACAACAGGATTTAGCCCCGCATTCTTAATACAGGGTCGGGAACCTACTCTACCAGGAGCCCTCTATGGAGGTCACGACGGGACCTGACTGACCTCAAGGAATTCAACGCAGACGACAACGCCACCAGTGACAACGACACCAGTGACAACAACACCAGAGACAACGACACAAGCAACGGATGACCAGCCACAGCAAAGTCACGGAGGCCACTGGTATTGGTGAGCCAATATAACGTCCCCGCCCTAAGAGGGGGCAAACGCAAAAATTATACGTAGGAAGTAAGAGTTAGAAATTTGAGTCACCACACCGCAAGGCTAAGTCAGTTGGGTAGCATAAGTAGTTAAGAAAACACGCAACATAGTTTTATTTTCTAATCTAGTACGACATCCGCTGACAGCCCGCCACCCGCATACGGGTCATGGCTGGCGGAGGATCAGAGCGTTTTTCGGTCCAGCAATTATTCCGACATAACGGAGGCGGCCATCGAGTCTAGCAGCGACCCACAGCCGGTAGGAGACCAAGGGGACGGAGCCAGCCCAGACACCACCCCGCCGCTCGATAGGAAGGTCGCCGACTGGCTGATGCATGTGCTGAAGGAGCACCCGACCGTCGGTGAGGTCTTGGTAGATACCAGCCCGGGGGAAGAGACGGCCGCGGACGAGGAGTAGGCCACAGCCCCAGAAGGGTGGCGAGTCGGACCCGAACCCCGACAGCTTCCGAAACAGATGATCTGGTTCATCCAGGAGTATATCAGCGACCCAGACGCGAGACTTGGGGTTCGAAACCTCAAGAGGATGGGGCAATACACCATGCGATATAGCATCAACCGATCGCGCGAGGTGATCGTCGTTTTATTACCCCGAAGTAGGGAGGGAGTGTGAAGCAGCAATAAAGCTCCCCCACAACTCTTAGACTTAAGAAGAGGTAAGCAAAATGAATTTGTACTGTTTAGTTATTTTAGGAATTATATTCAAACATAAGAAAGGTAAAACCTAGCTTTTATACCGGGGAACAAGTAGGCAGACGAACCAGTGATGCGCATCACTATTATCAATGCTCATCACTGATAGCGGTGCGTATCACTCTCGCGCGCAAGAAACAAGCAGTAAAGCAAAGCCCGAAAAGGGACCAGACGTGAAGCCGGCAGAAATGCAGGCATCAGAAAGAGAGCGCCGACGGCATAGACCACGGCAGAAAGGCCCAGCGACAGAGGCCACGACAGTGGCCCAGCGGCAGAGGCCACGACAGAGGCCCAGCGAAAGAGGCCACGGCAGAGGCTTAGGCAGCCGAAAATTTGGCACGCGCCCAAAAAAATCAAGGCGGGCAGTCGCGATCGGTAAGCAAATCAGCGCGGGAGTGTCAACTCGAGGCAGAAGAAAACTAAGTTACGCAAATATTTCACGCGGGCGCGCCGAGGATGTAAAAGAAATACTTACCAGACACAAAATTTGAGTTTTAAAAGTTTTACCACGACACGGTGTCAACGTTAAATGCAAAACCAGGAAATTTAGAAATACATGGCACAGCAACAACAACCAGCTAAAATGAACAACAACGACGAACAACGGCCGCATCAAAGCATGGGGTAGGGGTAAGCTGACCTTAAGTCTGCGGGGTTTTAAATGGGCGAGAGTGTGGTCTTTTTTGTGATTTGCGGTGTGGTAGGCAGCAAGAGTATTGCCAGTAAAGAATGATAAAAGCATAAAGAAATAGAAAAATGAAACTGAGTGCATTTGTTGATTTGGGTGCGCGCACAAGTGGGTTTTTTCAGCTCTTATCAACTCCGTCGTGCTGCCATAGGTGTGTGGACTTCTCTTTATCAGAAAGTTGCGCAGCAGACAGCATGCATACAAAATTTTCGGATCTCTTCTAGGGTGGCATAAAAGCGTCCGTTGCACCGAGACCCACCTAGCCGTCAAAATACCAGTCACATTTTCAATGCGTCGGCGAGCTCGACTCAACCGATAATTAACAAGTAGAAACGTTGCAGTTGGACTCAACCGACTGCGGTATACTCGATACAAGTAATAAAACCGATAAAATAAGACCTGATTGCAATGGGGTGCGGATACGGCAGGGATGTAAGCTGCCTCATTGAACTTCTCAGCTACGGAGAAGGAATGCTTAGCGATTGTCTGGGCGATAAGGCAGTTACGCTGTTATCTGGAGGGCTACCACTTTGAAGTCATCACTGACCACCTCGCTTTGAAATGGCTGAATTCGATCGACAACCCAACTGGAATGATCGCTCGCTGGTCGCTGGAATTGCAGCAGTACCAGTTTGACATAACATACAGACGCGGCCGATACAACCTTGGAAACCTTGCAGCGCTCGCAGGAAGAAGCCACCAAGTGTCCATGGCTATTACGACTAAGCAGACGGATGGAAAAAGAACCCGGGAAGTTCACCGAATACATATGCGAAAACGGGCCGATCTACCGGCAAACGGGCCTTTGGCATCCCGAAGAGGAACAGGTGACTTGGAAACTTTGCGTAGCCAACGACAACCAACAACGGGTCTTGGAAGAGTGCCATGACCATCCGACAGCAGGACATTTGGGAATGCGAAAGACGGCGACTAGCATACAACAACGATACTATTGGCCAGGCAGTTTCCGGGATGTGGCACGGTACATCAGAAGGTGCACCCAGTGTCAAAAGTTCAAAGTGAGTCAAACCAAGCCGGCAGGGCATATGCACACAAGACAAGCCAGGGTCCGTTCGACATACTCTGCGCGGATTTCATGGGGCCACTCCCGAGGTCCAAACTCGGCAATACCAGCCTCCTGGTCTTTTCCGACGTGTTCTCCAAATGGATGGAGCTATTGCCCTTACGGAAGGCTACCACTGCCCTATTGGAAAAGTCGTTTAGGGAGAGGATACTTTGCCGATTTGGCGTGCCGCGGAAGTTTGTGTGCGATAACGGCACACAATTCACCAGCGAGTCGTTTAAAAGGTTCTGCAAGACGGCTGGAATGACATTGGAACACACGGCCCCGTACACTCCGCAACACAACCCCACGGAGAGGGCGACCCGGACCATGAAGACAATGATAGCGCAGTACATCGATGGAGATCAAAATACCTGGGACGAACTACTGCCGGCAATTAACTGAGTCTGGCAATTAACAGCAGCATGTCAGGCACAACAAGATTTAACCCCGCATTCTTAGTACAGGATCGGGAACCTAAACTACCAGGAGCCCTCTTTGAGGAGGTCACGCCGGGACTCGGAGAAAACACCAAAGAACCAGAGACCAAGGCAGCCAGGCTAAAAGGCATCTATCAGGTCGTTCAGCAGAACATTCAACGAGCGTCACAGGAGCAAAGCAGGAACTACAATTTTCGGCGGAGGGAGTGGAGACCTACACTAGGCTCACTGGTACTAGTGCGACAGCATCACCTTTCGAAGGCTACAGAAGGGTTCGCAGCGAAGCTAGCCGCAAAGTTCATCTCCCCGAACATAGTGCGACTACAAAGCTTGACCGGGCGACAGCGGAAAATGGCGAGCGTGACCTACCTCAAGGAATTCAACGCAGACGACAACGCCACCAGTGACAACGACACCAGTGACAACGACACCAGAGACAACGACACAAGCAACGGATGACCAGCCACAGCAAAGTCACGCTGGCCACTGGTATTGGTGAGCCAATATAACGTCCCCGCCCTAAGAGGGGGCAAACGCAAAAATTATACGTAGGTAGTAGGAGTAAGAAATGTTAGTCACCACACCGCAAGGATAAGTCAGTTGGGTAGCATAAGTAGTTAAGAAAACACGCAACATAGTTGTATTTTCTAATTTAGTACGCCACCCGCATGGCTGGTGGAGGATAATGGCGTGTTGCGGTCCAGCAATTATTCCGACATAACGGAGGCGGCCATCGAGTCTAGCAGCGACCCACAGCCGGTAGGAGAAGAAGAAGACGGAGCCAGCCCAGACACCACCCCGCCGCTCGATAGGAAGGTCGCCGACTGGCTGATGCATGTGCTGGAGGAGCACCCGACCGTCGGTGAGGTCTTGGTAGATACCAGCCCGGGGGAAGAGACGGCCACGGACGAGGAGTGGGCCACAGCCCCAGGAGGGTGGCGAGTCGGACCCGAACCCCGACAGCTACCGAAACAGATGATCCGGTTCATCCAAGAGTATGTCAGCGACCCAGACGCGAGACTTGGGGTTCGAATTCTCAAGAGGATGGGGCAATACACCATGCGGTATAGCGTCAACCGATCGCGCGAGGTGACCGTCGTTTTATTACCCCGAAGTAGGGAGGAAGTGTGAGGCAGCAATAAAGCTCCCCCACAACACTTAGACTTAAGTAGAGGTAAGCAAAATGAATTTGTACTGTTTAGTTATTTTAAGGAATTATATTCAAACATAAGAAATGTAAAACCTAGCTTTTATACCGGGAAACAAGTAGGCAAACGAACCAGTGATGCGCATCACTATTATCAATGCTCATCACTGATAGCGGTGCGTACCACTGGTTTATAACGGGATCATGTGCGCTCTCGCGCGCAAGAAACAAGCAGTAAAGCAAAGCCCGGCAGCAACGAAAAGGGACCAGACGCGACGCTGGCAGAAATGCAGGCATCAGAGCGAGAGCGGCGACGGCAGAGACCACAGCAGAAAGGCCCAGCGACAAAGGTCACGACAGAGGCCCAGCGGCAGAGGCCACGACAGAGGCCCAGCGACAGAGGCCACGCCCAAAAAAATCAAGGGGGGCAGTCGCGATCGGTAAGCAAATCATCGCGGGAGTGTCAACTCGAGGCAGAAGAAAATAAGTTACGCAAATATTTCACGCGAGCGCGCCGAGGATGTAAAAGACATACTAACCAGACACAAAATTTGAGTTTTAAAAGTTTCACCACGATACGGTGTCAACGTTAAATGCAAAACCAGGAAATTTAGAAATACATGGCACAGCAACAACAACCGGCTAAAATGAACAACAACAACGACGAACAACAGCCGCACCAAAGCATGGGGCAGGGGTAAGCTGACCTTAAGTCTGGGGGTTTTTAAATGGGCGGGAGTGTGGTCTTTCCTGTGATTTGCGGTGTGGTAGGCAGCAAGAGTAGGCGCCAGTAAAGAATGATAATAGCATACAGATATAAGAAAACGAAACTGAGTGCATTTCTTGATTTGGGTGCGCACACAAGTGGGTTTTTTACCCCCCCCCCCCCACCCTTTCTTTTTGATTAAAGGCATGCTGTACAGTTCGACCGCGTGTTCCGAGTGTTCTCTGCACGTGTTCGTAGCTGTCCGGCATTGCCCGGACACTCGCAAGGGTTAAAAAAAACGCATTCCGGGGGTTCTCTGTGCGTTTTGGTGAGTCTTGCCAGTGCCTTTGCCACTCATTTAAATTCTAGGGGAGTCGAGGGCGTGCCGTACGGCCATAAAGCGTGTTCCGAGCATTTCTCTGCACGTTTTGTGGCTATCCGGTATCACTCGGTCACCACAGGGTTTAGCAGGGCGCGTTCCGAGCGTTGTCTGCGGGTTTGGTGAAATCGTGTGGTGTCTTACCGCCTTCCTAGTCTGGGCACATCTCGAGCGTTTTCTCGACGTGCTTAGTTTTACCTAATAGGGATTGCCGAAATGCTCTCTGAGTCTCGGTATTTTATAAATTTTATTGTAGAATGGCTCTGGGCTGGACAGAGTTTTCCTAGCTTTAGATAACTTCTTTACAACTCGATGATTTTATGTAATCTTTAAAGTGGTTTCTGATTTTCTTAGTATAATCTCTTGTTCGACCAAGTGCGAAGTATGCATTTGCGTCAATAGCACTTTCAGCTCTTATCAACTCCGTCGTGCTGCCATAGGTATGTGGACTTCTCTTTATCAGAATGTTGTGCAGCAGACAGCATGCATACACAATTTTTAGCTCTCTTCAAGGGTGGCATAAAAGCGTCCGTTGCACCGAGACCCACCTTGCCGTCAAAATACCAGTCACATATTCAATGCGTCGGCGAGCTCAACTCAACCGATAATTTTTAAGTAGAAACGTTACAGTTGGACTCAACCGACTGCGGTATACTCGATACAAGTAATAAAACCGATAAAAAAGACCTGATTGCAATGGGGTGCGGATACGGCAGGGATGTAAGCTGCCTCATTGTCTGATGCAGATGGGGATGCCAAAAAGCTATCGTCTTTCCAAATTTGGTGACTCTAGCTCAAAGTTAGTTAAAGGTATGGAAACGGGGACTGGTGGCTTTATGGGGGCGTGGCATCCAAATTTTTGCTGAAAATCTGTGTATCATGTCAATTGCTATCCTCATACCAAATCTCGTGACTCTAGCAAAAAGTTAGTAAAAGGTGTGGGAAGGGGAGCTGGGGGTGGTATGGGAGGGCGTGGCATCCAAATTTTTGCTGCAGATATGTGTATGATGTGAATTTCTTTCCTCCTATCGAATTTGGGGACTCTAGCTTAAGCTTTGTAAAAGGTGGTGGAAGGAGTGGGTGAGGGTGGCATCCATATTTTTGCTGAAGATCAATATGTGTTATCAATTGCTGTCCTCCTACCAAATTTGGTGACCTTTGCCCAAAGTAAGAAAAATATGGCGGAAGGATGGCTGGGGGTGTTATGGGGGGTTGTGGCATCCAAATTTTTGTAGGAGATCTGTGTAAGTTGTCAATTGCTATCCTCCTTCCAAATTTGGTGCCTCTTACCAAAGACAGTCTGGTACCGATGAACTAGTGAGATGGTTCTGAGGTGGGCAAGCTGAGGCCACCGGACGGGTCGCAGGTTGCGGATTGCGCGAGGCCTCTAGAAGAGGTTACTTGCGAATAGCGACTTGTCGTAAATAAGCAGTCCCGGACAACAGCGGGTACCACACTGCTGTGGGACCGACAATGCGCTTGTCTGACCGCCTTCTAAACATAGTCTTACACACACCCTTCTCCTTCATGCGCGCCTACCCAATTTTCTATCCCTCACTTCTCACACAGGGCAGTGGTGACGTCCTGAGGCAATGGTGCCAATTCACCCCCCTAATGCCAGAGTGTTAAGTGGTCCGTGCTCATTGGCTGGTTTGCAGTCATGGGTAACCGACTGTATTTGAACGGAACTTCACCGATACCTGGCCGCCTCGGTGAGCTAACTTGGCCCCGGCGTGTTAGTGGGGACTATGACACGCCGGTACTACTTTCCCCCACACTCGTGGGATTCATTTATGAATAAAAACTTGCAAAAAAACATGCGGGGCTTAACCGCAACACAAGCAGCAGAGCGGATGGAAGTGGCGGCTCTGGACGAAGGCGGCAAGCTGACGCTGCGCAGAGGCCAGGCCCCTCACTCCAAGAGCACTGCTCGGCCGAAGGGCTCGTCCCCGAAGCCGAGCACTTCGAAGAGTGCAGAGACTTTCAAATCTCTAGTGGCTGTCAAGGAGGCCGCTACACTGACGGACGTAGGGGGTGGGGCTGCAGTGCCTGGCACTGCACCGGTGGCTGCCCTGCGGGCTACCACAGCATGCGGGGGAGACGCCGCAACACCCTTTTCTGCTCCACAGAGGAGGAAGCAGAACCCAAAAAAGCCATCTCTACCGGCACCAGGCAAGCCTGGTGGCTCTGGCGACCCGCTAAGGCAGGGCCTCAGCGGAGCCGGGCGCAAGTGGTACCTCAGGTACCTCGAGCGTGGCTTAAAGCCGGAAGTGGCACGCATGCGAGCACTGTAGCACCGGGTGCCGACCGCGTCGCCAGTGGAGCAAACCGACGGCCAGGCCGTGGCGGGAAGAAAGCGACAGCTCCAGCACACGTCACCAACCGAACTCCCCAAGGAGGGCCACAAGAGGTCGAAGGGTAGAGGTGATATCACAGCTCCGGAGGGCCAAGATACCTCAGTCAGCTCGAAGCGACCGAAGGCGGCCACGTATGCCAGTGTAGCCAAGGGCACTAACCTAGCTATACTGGCTTGTGACTTCCCGAGGAAGCGGCTGAGCAAGGAGGAGCTGTCGGCGGTGGAGACAGCCCTTGTTGAAGAGATGAGGAAGGGTTGGACCGCCAGCCTCAATTTCAATGGCATCCAGTTCAGGGATGGGCTAGTCCTAGTGGACTGTCTGGACGAGGATGCCAGAAGGTGGCTGGAGCTGAAAGTGCCCAGCATGAGTGCCGCAGTAGGGGTAGAACTCCGCACTTGCACGCAAGCGGACATTCCGCAATCAAACATCGTAACAGTATACCTGCCACGCACGGCTGGGAGACGGTGGAAAGATCCCTGGGGCTGCTCACTGAGCAGAATAAGGGTCTTCTTATTGAGACATGGCGGGTGCTCAGGCGCCTTGAGACCAAGGGAGGCAAGGTGCTGACACTTGGGATGGAGGACGAAGCGCTCTCTCGTCTCAAAAATATAGAGATGTCTGTGAGCTTCAGGTTTGGCCAACTGAAGTGCCGGCTGCACAAAAAGCAAGAGACGGCTGCAGTGGTGCTAGCAGACGACGTGCCTGGCACTTCCTCTGCTGCAGCCAAGGCAGCACCCACCTGCCCCTCCGACCTGCATCACGCGAGGGCAGCTTCGGCTGTCATCAGCAGGTTGATCTCCAGGTCTGACCTGGGGCTGGTGCTCATCCAGGAGCCATCGGTCGTCAGAGGCAGGATTTCGCAATTAGTTGCAGACATGAGGGAGACATCGCCAAGAGCGTGCATCTTGGTGCGAAAGAATACTAACTTTCTTTGCCACAGGCAATAACGGTAGAGGTGAGTGCTTACTTGACTATCTTGTAGCTAGTGACCTTACGGTGTTTAATTTGGGGGGGCTGAACCTACTTTTATCACCAAAAATAGAGCCGAAGTACTTGATATTACTTTCGGCAACGGGGGGCCTCTGAGCTGGTTAACAATTGGAGGGTCTCAACAGAACCGTCAATGTCGGATCACAGGATCATCCTCTTCGACATTAGCAGCAATTTCAGGTTTTTTAAAGTCATCAGGAATCCCCGGCGGACCGAGTGGCCGCTCTACCAGTAATGCCTGGGTTTCAATCTGAGCAGACTGAACCATAGTAAGAGGGTCTCTTCCCATGAAGAGCTAGAGCAACTCTCAGTAGAAGTTGGCGAGACGATTCTGCATGCCTATCATGCAAGTTGTCCAGCCAAATCCACAGAGTCCAACAACCCTTGGTGGAATAATAAGTTAGGGATGCTTCGAGCAGAAGTGAGGAGGCTGTTTAATACATCCAAAAAGAATAGTGACAGATGGGACTTATACACCAAAAAACTAACAGAATACAACAAAGAAATCCGGTACAGCAAGCGTGCTCACTTCCGGAGTTTTTGCTCTAACCTAGAACAGGTCTCACCAGCTACTAGGGTCTTTAAGGCAATCTCGAAAGGCAAAGCTCTATCCGAACTCTGTCTAAAGAGGCCAGATGGTTCCTTCTCGGAAAACGAGGTGGAAAAGGCAGACCTTCTCCTGCAAACTCACTTTCCGTCTTGTAATACCATCCCCAACATTGCTAACTGTTACGAAACGGTCCCCAACTGGAGACCGGACTGGAGTGTGCCTGCAGCCATAGTATCAGAGCAAAAGATTAGATGGGCCATTGGTACACTCAGTCCCTACAAGGCCCCAGGTGCGGACGGAATCCTTCCCGTCCTTCTTCAAAAGGGGATGGAACAGCTAATGGTGTTCCTCATTCGCATGGGCTACATTCCTAGAGCATAGAGAACGGCCAGGGTGATTTTTATCCCGAAGGTGGGGAAAAAAGACCCTTTTCACCCCAAGTTCTTCAGGCCGATCAGCCTGACATCCTTCCAGTTAGAAACCCTCGAAAAGATAGTCGAAAACCACATTAGGACCTCGCATTTAGTGTCCAGTCCCTTGCATGATCATCAGCATGCCTACAGAGAAGGAAAGTCGACAGAATCGGCTCTCCTAGACTTAGTAAACAGCCTGCAATGCTCAGTGAAGGCCAAAGACGTCGCTCTATGTGCCTTCATGGACATTGAAGGTGCCTTCGATAACACAGCACACGATGTTGTGGCCAGGGCGCTTCGGGACAAAGGGTTGAGTCAGGACTCATTTTTTGGCTTGGCAAACTCCTTGACACGAGAATAGCGGAAGTCACTTTCAATAATTTGACGATCAGGGCCCAAACCACAAGAGGTTGTCCACAGGGGGGTGTCCTATCACCTCTTCTCTGGAGTCTCGTGGTGGACGAGCTACTAGGTAAACTAACAGACAATGGTTTTGAATGCCAAGGCTACGCCGATGACATCACTATTGTCTGCATAGGTAAATTTGTGAACACGTTATGTGATTACTGAGGATTAATGAGGATTACACTGGGTCTTAGTCTTTGCTTGGACTGGTGCTTCGACGTGGGGCTGAATATAAATCGAGCAAAAACCACAATTGTCGCTTTCACCAATCGATACAAGTTAAAATCCATAATACCCATATCTATTGGGGGTACGGTTATCCCACTCTCTACGGAGATAAAGTATCTGGGGATAATCTTGGACAAGAGGCTACTTTGGAATTAGCATGTTGAGCATGCGGTACGCAAGGCCACACTGGCCCTAATGAGATGCAGATCTCTCGCAGGCAAAAATTGGGGGTGTCCCCTAAAACCCTTCTGTGGATGTACACAGCAATGGTGAGGCCCTTAATCAGCTACGGCGCTGTGGTCTGGGCGAGTCGTGTAGACCTAGATGTCACTAAACGGCAACTGGGCAAACTCCAGAGAATCGCCTGCATGTGCATCACTCGCGCAATGCGTACGTGTCCGTCCTCAGCGCCTGACGTACTACTAGGACTTCCGCCTCTGCATGTTTTCATCAAGCACAGCGCGATTAGGTCTATCATGAGAATGGCAGGAGCGAACGCAATTGCTTCTGTCACGAGTGCTACTGGCACACTATTGGCATTTCCGCAAGATGCGCAGTTGGCCAGTTTTAGTTTCGAGAAGCTCTTTAAAACGGAGCTCAGTATTAAAGCAGAGTGGACTAGTCTGTCGACCACCTATAAAGTGAAGCCACATGCTATCAGATGGTATACGGACGGTTCACTTACAGATGAGGGTGCTGGAGCTGGAGTCTGCGGACCCCGGCTCAAATATCATGAACCCCTTGGCAGATTCGCTAGCATATTCCAAGCGGAAGTGCATGCGATTGAAAGATGTGCCTCCCTTAACATCGAGAGGGGATACGCTCATAGAGACATTGCCATTTTCTCTGACAGCCAGGCAGCGATCAAAGCACTCAGTGCTTACAAGATCATCTCCAAGCTGGTCTGGCAATGTAAAGAAGCACTCAACAGGTTGGGTAGTACCAACACAGTCACCATCTATTGTGTACCAGGACTTGCGGGTATTCCCGGCAATGAGGTTGCCGATAATATGGCCAGGAGAGGAGCTAGCACCCCTTTCCTCGGCCCTGAACCTTTCTGTGGGCTAGGACCAGGGACAATTAGGTAGAGCAGTCGCATCGATCTGCTCATTGCATGCGAGGATGCGTGGCGGTTTTCGCAGGGGGCAAGACAGAGCAAGCGACTGCTAGGTGGTTACAACAAGAAGAGAACTGAGGACTGTCTGAAGCTGAGCAATAGGATCTCTTCGGATAGTTACGGGTTTCTTGACCGGGCACTGCAGAATGCGTAAGCATCTGCACACTCTCAAGCTAGGGGTAGACAGTCTTTGCAGAACGTGTCTGAAGGGGGATGAGACTCCAGAACACCTGCTTGAGGAATGTCCCGCCATTTGTCGTCTGAGGCTCTCTCTTCTGGGGAGCCTCTCTCTGTCTACTGAGGAGATGAGGGCTCTCCGACCATGCCACATCGTCGCATTGCTGCGTTCGATTGGGCTGTAACTCACAAATCTCTAAGAGGGCACAATAGATCCTAGTGGTCGCAGTGCACATTCCTCAACCCATTAATAATAAAAATAATACCACCGACAGTCTAATATACAGACTGTGCAATTGCTAACAAGAGCTTTAAGAGCTTTCGCGTCTCGCGATTTTTGGGCCTTTAACAAATCTTTGCCTACCACATTTGGTGACTCTAGCTCAAACACTATGGAAGATACACGCATTCCCGTTTTTAGCGAAGGCGTTGAGGCGGTTTGGGGTCGTCACCTATCTTAGCACCAAATTTGGTGGCTCTAGCTCAAAAACTGTAAAAGATATGGGATTTTTGGTTTTAAACTGTGTGGGGGGGGGGGGGCGGAAATGGTGGGCGTGGCTCTAAAAATTATGATGCATGTTTTTGGAGGCTGTTAGTAGCTATCTTCTCCCCAATTTTGGTAGTTCTTGCTGTAAGGGCGTGCGAAATAGGAGGACTTGTCGATTTTGAGTTATCGAATGTATCGATTTCCAGTTTTCGTTGAGCCTCATAGATTAAAACATTTGCAAAGTTTCAAATCTCTAGCTTGAAGGGTGTGGAAAAAATTTGCGTTCACACAGACGGACAGACAGACGGACGGACATACACCATGACGGACATTGCACAAACCCAATATACTCTTTACCTTCAGTATCGAGTATGAAAATTTAAAAAAAAATGTTGTACAAAAAAGAAAAGCTATATCAGATATTTGAATATATAACGGTATAGAAGTTAAGTGTGTAGTTGGCTGCGAAAAAAACTAAATAAGATCAGCTGTTGTCATCAAATGAAGTTACTTAGTGAACGACCCAATAAATAAGCCGGTCGATCTTTTATTACAGATCGATCCTAGTTTATACTTTTGTTCCAATTTTCAAAAATAACAAAAAAGGTTTTTGTCGTGTCTTTTATATCTTTACAATCATTCCTGTTATACTTTTCGGTTCCAAGAATAAATGGATCGTTTTGAAATCGAGTGACAATTAGCTGAAAACGATTTTGCTTATAAGGAAACTAATTTGTGTGTTTTTAAACCCTGAAACTATTTTTCACTTAATTTATATACTATTGGCAATATTATTATTATTTTTAAAATTAACTATAATACATTATTAATAATAATTATATTCTAATTAATTATATGGAACGAGCGCTAGCGTCGAGGCCTTCAGCTCTAGTTTACAAAGTTACTGTTTCTAAATTAGGTCAATTAAATTACATTTTTTTATAAAGTCGTAAATTCTATTTATATTAGCTGTTGAAGCTGTAGAAAGGTATGTTGACGGAAAAGAGTTCGAAAAATGGGCTTCCCTGATACTTTCCAATTTAGGGCAAGTATCCAAAATATGGGTGGTGGATAGGTCTTGTCCACATAGATGGCAAGGGGGCTTGGTGACTCCAGTGAGTAGGTGGGCATGAGTGGCAGTGCAGTGTCCAATTCGGAGACGGATGAAGATGCGAGTTTTTGGTCGGTGACAGTTTATAGGGTATCGAAACCTTTCCAGGTTTGGGGTAAAAATTTTATACCAGTGCTGGAAGGATGCCCAGTTGTCGATCATCTGAGATTGAAGGTGCGGGTAGAGAGCTTTTTGTATGTCTTTTTGGACGGATGGGATGACGGTGATTGTTGGTGATTGTGATGTATTTTTCGCTGCAGCATCCGCTAATTCGTTCCCTTTGATACCTTTATGACTAGGTACCCAGAACAGTTGAAGTTTAGATGGGGTCTTAATTAAAGCATCTCGTATTTGGCATATCGTTGGATCCATATTTCCAATGTTGAGTATGGCTTCCATTGCAGATAAACTGTCAGAACATATAACGTAGCTTCCGGGTCTTTCTTGTGCGTAGGTTATGGCTTTTTGAATAGCTACTGCTTCAGCTGAGAATATTGAGCAATATTCCGGGAGCCAGGCTTTTGCAAGTGTTCTACGTTCCTGATCAACACACGCAAACGCTGTATTGTGCTGTGTTTTCGTTCCATCAGTAAGCAACCAGGTTCTGTTTTTATATATTGGCTTGGCCGACACTTCGGCAAAAAGTTTGCGGAAAGAATCCCCGCTGGTGTTGTCCTTGGGGAACTCCCGAAGTGATGTATGGATAGACGATGGCCGTAGAAGCCACGGTGCTGATTTTGCTTTGTACAAGACTGGTGGCAGACAGATGTTATATTCTTTTGAAAGAGAGGCACATCGACGGAGTGTAGAAAGGCACTTGTATTTCTTGCGTTGTTTTACCGCTTTCCGCATTTCGTTTTGCAGGAGTTTGTTCGGAGAACAAAAGAGTTTTGGGTCGAGTTTAGCTGTGGCTTCTGTGATTTTGAGCTCAATGGATGGCAGGCCAGCTTCGGCCAAAATGCATTTTGTTGGTGATGTTGGGAATGCATTAATGCTACGTCGAACTGCAGTGTGGTTAGCAGGTTTAATCAGCTTTAAATGTGACTTTGCACACCATCCAAATATTGGAAGCGCGTATTCGATTTTGGAGAGTATCAGGGCCCTTGTGACATTGATTAAAGAATTTACATTTATAAGAGAGTGTTTGGATGTCAGGTATTTTATTACATTTAGTTTTTTTTCAAGACTGTCCCTTAAAAATAAACAGTGTTTTTTAAATGTCATTTTCTTATCAGTATATACACCAAGTATCCTAAGAGCCTCGACGCATTCAATGGGGAAAGTATTAAAATTTAATATAGGATATGTACACCGGATTTTTTTGCAGATGTGTAGGATCTTACATTTGCTAGGAGAGAGGGTTGAACCAGAGCTCAGACCCCATTTATGTATGTCATCTAAGATTTTATTGAAAATTATGTTAAGTTTTACTAGATCTTTGACTTTGCTTACAATAATAGCATCGTCGGCATACATTAAGAGTTGAATATGTTTATATTCCAAAATAATTTGATTGATTTGCTTGAATGCAATAATAAACAAAACGACCGATAACGGCGATCCCTGGGGGATGCCGTTATATAATTTTTGATGAAACGAGAGTACGTTGTTAAACCTATCTCGAAATGAGCGCTGAGTCATAAAAGTCTTCACCAAATTAAAGACTTTCATACCCACCCCCCATGTTACAAGTTGTTGAAGAACAGTATGAACGCCCACGCGATCAAATGCTTTTTCGAAATCAGTCGCCAGAAGGGTGACATGATTTTTACTATTGGCAATAGTTTTGCATTATTCTTCGTAGGGAATGCAAATTATTTTTCGTTTGCTTTATTTTTAGTTGTACACCTAAAATTTACGTGCGCTGGCAAAGCCAAAGCGATCGGAATCAGTCTTATAATACAGGGGTGTGCCAGAAACCTCTAGAGATTTTGGATCGAGCAGGTTTTCAAATCTCTAAAACAAACCGTAGGTGTGCCAGAACAAAGGGCCCCCATTTTTACACTTTTCAAATTCTATATTTTTTTATAATCGACTCTATGTGTATATCGTGTTAAGTAGCTATTTTGCCGGGGTACAGATCTCAGTCTGTCCACGGTCCACGTCACAAGATATTTGTATTTAAAATCAGGGACGTTCGCGAAGTGGAGGCAAATGTCTCGACGTTCGTCAGGCACTGCGGAAAGCAGGCACCTCGATGGCTAGGGGGATACGAATTCAACTAACCTTCTAATCTATACGCATGTAGATTTGGGGTTATTTCATTTCCTTTTTTATTATTTGGACACTCTCATGTTACTTACAACTTAGCTTTTCTAATCTTATTGCCTGCTCTTGTTTGCTAATCCGCGATCGCGTCTGCTCAGTTGCGTGCTCCTTTTTTAACTACCTCGCCGGTCTCGCACTTGAGGTCAGCGCGCTTCTTTGTCTGCCCTTGCACGCTACAATTGGGTCGCGTGTCGCGAGCGTGCCCTCGCTCTTTTGTCGCCGGCTTCGCTGCCCGGCCCTCTTGCTGCGCTGCGTTCTAATGCCTTGCCGAACCTCTGCTCGCTCTCGCGTCTGTCTTACATTAATTTATACATACATATCGAAAGTAATAGTAATGATTCGTACATAGTTCAGTAACAAGTGTGTAAATACTAATTCATAATGTAAGTAATGATAAGTAATAAGTATCTATATAATATCTTTGTTAATAACTCAATGTGTGGGAGGCTCGCGCCGGGCCTACCTCACACCGCCCCTTTCTTCGTGATCGCGACCCTGCCATCCGGGTGTTTGGTCACGGAGTAGACCACTTCGCCTACCGTCACCCTGAGTCGGTCCCGCAATGTCCGTCTTCTCCGGGGACGCAGCTCCCGTATAATCTCCTCGACCACCTGTTGGGTCACGATGCTTCTGTCTGGGTGGCATGTTTAGTTCTCCGGTACTTCGGGTGGTGCTCCTGCATTTTCATCAGCACCTGCCGGGGTGAAGTTCTCCTCCGACGATTGTTCCGGGGCCCATACTCGGCTTGAGTTTAGTTTTTGGGTTGTCTCTGTTACTAACTCATCCAGCCCTTCTTCCCATCCAAGGATGCATTCTTCCTCGCTTTCCTTGTCATTGGCTTCTGTCTCTGTTTCGTCCGCGTCGTTGGGGCTCGTTTCTTCCTTCGTTTTTATAAATGTTGTTGTTGTGACGACCGTTTGCATCACGTAGACGCCTCCCACCGTGTTTGTTACCGTGTCTTCGTGCACGTATTTTGTAATGGCTGGTCCGTTTGCGCAACAAGCCTCTTCCACCTTCGTTAATTTTTTTCGCCAGTGGGTGCCCTCCTCAATCTTCAAAGCCGTTTTCTTGCTCATTTTCTGTTGAGAGAAACGTAATTGTTGGTTAATACGAAATAACTCTTGAAATTCTAGATGTTTGTTTTTGAAAAGTTTCGGGTTAGTATAAGAGGTTCGCTGCTTTTTTTTTTTTTGGAAGTTTTTCTCTGGCTACGCTTCTTCCTCACTCGTTTTGGCCTCTTTTCCTTCTTGCTGGAAAGGTTTTAGCTGTGCTACGCTTGCAACTCGGCTTTTTCGTTCCCCGTCTCTTGCCAAGCGCACTACATTTGGTGAGACGAACTTCTTCACCCGATATGGTCCTTCGTACTTCGGTGCTAACTTAGCTGCGAATCCGTCGCTGGCTTTCGAAAGTTGGTGCGTCTTTAACAAGACCAGTTCGTTGATCGTCGGTCTGCATTCCCTTCGTCTCAGGTTGTAATTTCTACATTGGTGCTTTGAAGCTCGCTGCTGGTTGCTTCGCGCTATGTCGAAAACCTCCTTTAGCCTGTTTGCCTTTTGTTCTGGCGTTTGCGGTGTGCTTCCTGTACCTGGCGTTTTCTCTTCGTACAACGTTGCGGGCAAATGAGGTTCCCTTCCCTGCATCAAGAATGCTGGGGAAAATCCTGTTGAATCTGCGATGCTCGAGTTGACGGCTTACGATATTTCGGGTATCAACTGGTGCCAAGAACTTTGATTTCCGGAGATATACTGTGCGATCATCGTTTTTACCGTCCTGTTGGTTCTCTCTGTTGGGTTCTCCTGAGGGCAGTATGGGGCGGTGTGTTCCATCTCTACGCCTAGGGAATTCAAATACGCTTTGAAAATCCGACTTGTAAACTGCACTCCGTTGTCGCAAACGAACCTCTTTGGCACTCCGAACCGGCATAAGATACGTTCTCGAAAAGCCTTCTGCAACGTGGCTGCTGTTGCTCGTCTCATGGGAACCAATTCTACTCACTTTGTAAAAGCGTCATGAAACACCAACAACATTGTGTTACCTTGTTTCAATCGTGGTAGGGGTCCTACGAAGTCCAAGCACAGTATTGCCACTGGCTTCGCCACCTGGCGGGTTAGCATGTGTCCGGCTGGCTTCTTTTGTTCGGTCTTGAACAATTGGCATTTTTCGTAACATTTGACATACCTGGCTGCATCTCTGAACATCCCAGGCCAGTAGTACCGTTGGGACAGCCTCATGATCGTCTTGCGAACTCCTTGATGCCCGGCCGTCGGCGCGTCCTGGCATTCCAGTAGTACTCTCTTCCTTTGTTCCTCGCTTACACAGAGTTTCCACGGGATGTAGTCTTCGTCATCCGCGCGGTAACCCAGGTGCCTGTACAATTGTCCGTTTTCTTCCACGTAGTCTGTATACTTCGATGGTTCCTTGGCTACCTTCTCCAGCATCTTTGGAATCCACCCTCCGGGGAACTGTTGGACAACGGCTTGCTGAAGCTGCTCCAACGGGTCTCGTGACAGTACGTCTGCCACCACGTTGAGCTTGCCTTTCCTGTATTTGACGTCAAACTGGTATTTCTGTAGCTCTAAAGCCCAGCGCGCTATCCTTTCTGTGGGGCTCTCGATTGAATCCAACCATTTTAATGCCATGTGGTCTGTGACCACCTCAAATCGGTATCCTTCCAGGTAGCATTTGAGTTTTCTGATCGCCCACACGATCGCCAAGCACTCCCTTTCTGTAGCCGAATAGTTCGAAACGGCCTTTGGCAGCTTCCGGCTGGCGTACGCTATGGCCTGCTCCTGCTGATCAATGGTTTGCGTTAGGACCGCTCCAAGGCCATGGTCGCTCGCGTCCGTCTGCAACGTGAACTTTTCTCCAAACTCCGGACATGCTAGGACAGGAGCGGACGTTAGACACTTCTTGAGACTGTCTATTACGGCTTGTTGCTCCTCCTTCCACGACCACTTCCGGGATTTCTTCAACAGCTCTGTCATCGGTTGTACCACTGTCGTGAAATTGTGCACGAATCGGCGGTACCACGACGCCATCCCTAGGCATCGTCTAAGCTCTTTCAGGTTTGTGGGTGCCTTAAGATTTTTCATGGCTTCCACCTTTGAGGGGTCTGTCTGGATTCCTTTTTAGCTCACCACATGCCCTAGGTATACTAGCTTCTTCTGGAAAAACGAAAATTATTTTGGAATAAGTTTGAGGTTGGCCTCTCTCATCCGTCGGAATACTTCTCTCAGGTCTGCTATGTGTTGCTCTTTTGTTGCGCTGACTACTATTATGTCGTCTAAGTAGGCGAACGCATGCGGCTCCATCTCCGGGCCTATCCCGTATCTAATGCTCTCTGAAAAGTCGCACCGGCCGAATGCAAACCGAATGGCATGACTCGCCATTGAAATAGTCCTCGACCAGGCACTGTAAGTGCAGTGTACTCCCTGCTGCTTGCTGCCTTTGGGATTTTCCAGTACCCGTGCTTCAAGTCCAGCGTCGAGATGTAAGGTGCGTGCCTCAACTTTTCCAGTATATGATTTATCCTGGGTACGTGGTATGCATCCGGTATAGAGTGCGCGTTGAGCTGTCTATAGTCCACGCACATCCTCCACTCGTTCGTCTTCTTGCGGACGAGCACTATGGGCGCGCTGTGTGGGCTGCGTGATGGCTCGATTGCCCCCGCCTCTATCAGTTCGTTCACCTGTTGGTCGATCACACGTTGCATCGCCGGATTTTTGGGGTAGTACCTTTGCTTTATCGGCTTGTCTTCCCTCATGAAGATCCGATGCTCGGCTACGTTGGATACACCCTTCAATCCCTCGAAGATTTGAAACTCTGTCCTTAAAAACTCCTGCGTGGCTGGTTCCAAGTCCGCTGGCCACACCGATTCCTGCGCAGCGTCTTCTTCCGATGATGATCCTGCTTTAGGGTCTCCCTTTTGCGGCGCCTCGGCTCCTTCACTTTCCACCTGGCCTAGCGATGGCTCCTTGACGACTGTAACTGCGCCTCGGCCGGCCCCTTTCTTGGCTAGCGTGGCATCCTTGCTGCGATGCGTCCCCAGTACAGCCTCTCGCTTCTTGCCTCGGGTGCCGTGTCTCTCTTGCTCCTTCTCCCCTTCTGGCCCTAACTCGGCCGTTTCGATCGCCTTGCCGGGCGCATCGGCGCACTTCAGTACCAGCATCGCCTCACCGCACTGCATGGTCGTCCCCATCTTGCATAGAAAATCCATCCCTAGGATAAGACTGTCTAACATGGATGGCATTACGAGCATGTCCATCGGCACTTCTTTGCTGATCAACTTGACCTTGACTCTCAACAATTTACTAATTGCTACCTTTGATCCATCTGCTAAGTGAGTATTCGCGGTCGCTGCGAATACTTGCCCCTTTGCCTTTATCTCCTCAAAAAAACTTTGGCTCACGAAGCTTCGCGGTGCCCTGTATCAACCGTCGCCTTCGCCACTCGGTCCCCGACCTTCACCATGGCGACTATGCGACTGTTCTCGACTCTGAGAGGACATTCTAATTTCGGGACTGACTCGCGCCGGCGCCCATCCGATCCCGATCCGGATGACGCGGCTGCCCGTTTCCCGCTCTTCTACCGCAACATGCCAAATCGCTCACGCCTTGAGCACCACACTGTCTACAGAATACCACCTTGGGATTCGGGCATTCTCTTGCAAAGTGTCCTCCTTGTGAGCAGTTGTAGCACACGCGACTCACGATTGCCGACCTAACCTGTTCGCGCCCCATTATGTTGTTCGAAATTTCATCGCGCCTGGTGGCGGGATGACTACCAATCTCATTTCGCGCTAACGGTACCTGTGCTGGCGGGCTCCTAAACGGATTAGGCGTTTTGGCGGGTGTATCCATGCCACCGGACCTACCCTGATACCCAAGAACCCTTGTCTGGTTGTACCCCGTCTCCCCCTGGACCTGACCCGGGATGCTTTCAAACTCTGAGGCTATCTGTGTTAGCTGAGACAAGTCTGTAAAATCACTCCGTCGAATATATAGGCGGTACTCCCGAGAAAGATTCTCATATACTCTTTTCAGCTCCTGCTCAGGATTATAACTGGCGTGCCGCATTAATCTCTTCAGATCGACTAAATATTCTTTATACCCTTCCCCTACGCGTTGTCGGCGGGCCCTGATTTCGTCCTCTAACCTGTCAAAGTATTGGGGAGGCAGAAAGAATCCTAAAAATTCTCTTTTGAACCTGCCATGCCTGTCAAAGCCTCGCTCATCGCTCTCGGTATGCGATTCAGATCTATATCGTACGTTTGGGCGCGTTCTTCTAATGTTTCTATGAACGCAAGTGGGTCAGAGTAACCGTCAAACTTAACTCCCCATTTCCTAACCTGATCAGGGACGACCATGTAATGCCGGTGACTGTTGGCGAGCTCGTACATTTGCCTGTAATCCGCCTGGCCCTCCTGGGTACTAGTCATGGGCGGTCCTACGGGCGGCACTACATGTACGTTCGGGGTCAATCCAGCTATGTATCCGCCAACGGCCGGTGCACACCGCACGTGGCTGGGTGATGGTGGCAATTCTCCTGATGACCCTGATAACGCCAACAAATCGGATTCCGATTTTTGTCTGGGTCGCGCCCTTTCACTAATGACAGTGGGCGGGACGGGTGACCCTCGGCTCTTGGCGAACTTCCGCTCCCATTCGCCCAACCGGTTCCCGGTTGACGAACTATGGCCCCCCAATTTTATCAAGTCACATACCCGTTTCCGTAAATCTTCTACCTTGCCGGCGCTTTCTATGTTTAGTTCCTGAGCGATTCGTTCCAGATCCTCCTTCCGGCAGTGGTATATCCATCCTTGACTCACGCCCGGGTTGTCGCATCCTTCTTCTTCTACGCTTTTGTTGAACTCCATGGTCGTTGCTCGTGAAAAAAATTTTTTTTTTTAATTTATTCAATTTTTATTTAATTTATTTCAGTTTTATTTAATTTATTTAAATTTTGTTTATTTAATTTTACCTTTTAGCTGTATTTAATTAATTTTTTTTTTTCATTTAATTTAATAAAATTTTTATTTAATTTATTAAAATTTTTTTTTATTATTTATTTAAATTTTGTTTTATTAAATTTTATTTCATTTATTTCCTTTCCTTTATTTAATTTATTTAAGTTTTATTTAATTTTATTTAAATTGTTGTTTATTTAAAATTTTTCACTCTCGTCCCACTGTACCGCAATGCGCTAACACGCCCAATACCAATTCCAACCTTCAGGTGTTGGCGTGTGCTGCACTTTCACAGTCGGCGTTCGCGCTGCTCCGCTGTGATCACTTTTCACGACCGACACTGTTTCCCGCGATTTTAGCCGTTTTCTAGCCGAACGCTCACGTCTGTCTTTTCGCTATTCCCGTTCGCTTAGTTGGTGCGTCTTCTTTCACCGACAACTTCGCTGCACGTGCGCTCTAAGCTTCCACCGATTTGCTGCTTAACACATACGAAAATAACCTTTTTTGCGACGACTGTACGTTTGGCAAATTTTCTCAGCGCCAACTGACCATCTGGCACCTTTTATTGCCCTCGCCGTTACTTTCAGTTATTTTTGTTCTCTTGTTTATAAAGCGCGCGCGATCGCGTGGTATGACCGGATACGCCCGACTGTCACGATTCACTTTTAGTAGTGCGTTTGGGGTTTTTGCTCCCAACTTGCACTACACCTCTTTCACGTTAAGTCCCTGCTCGGGCGCCACTTGTAAAGTAGTTATTTTGCCCGGGTACAGATCTCAGTCTGTCCACGGTCCACGTCACAAGATATTTGTATTTAAAATCAGGGACGTTCGCGAAGTGGAGGCAAATGTCGCAACGTTCGTCAGGAACTGGGGAAAGCAGGCACCTCGATGGCTAGGGGGATACGAAGTCGACTAACCTTCTAATCTAAACGCATGTAGATTTGGAGTTGTTTCATTTCCTTTTTTATTATTCGGACACTCTCATGTTACTTACAACTTAGCTTTTCTAATCTTATTGCCTGCTCTTGTTTGCTAATCCGCGATCGCGTCTGCTCAGTTGCGTGCTCCTTTTCTAACTACCTCGCCGGTCTCGCACTTGAGGTCAGCGCGCTTCTTTGTCTGCCCTTGCACGCGACAATTGGGTCGCGTGTCACGAGCGTGCCCTCGCTCTTTTGTCGCCGGCTTCGCTGCCCGGCCCTCTTGCTGCGCTGCGTTCTAATGCCTTGCCGAATCTCTGCTCGCTCTCGCGTCTGTCTTACATTAATTTATACATACATATCGAAAGTAATAGTAATGATTCGTACATAGTTCAGTAACAAGTGTGTAAATACTAATTCATAAGTAAGTTCGTATTTCAGCTTAAGTATGTGAGTAATGATAATTAATAAGTATTTAATTAATAATTCCTATTTTGCTGCAGATTTGTGAATGATGTGAATTTCTTTCCTCCTACCAAATTTGGTGATTCTAGCTGAAAGTTTGTAAAAGGTGTCGGGAAGGGGGGCTAGAGGCGGTATGGGAGCGTGGCATCCAAATTTTGTATTTTGTATCTTTGTGGGATGTCTATTGCGATCCTCTTTCTCTAACTATGGTGAAAGGAGAGTTGGGGTCGGTATGGGTGGTCGGCGGCATCCAATTTTTTTGGGTTTCTTCATCACCAATCCTGGCGCCAAATTTGTTAGCTCTAGCTCAAGAACTGTGGAAGATATAAGCATTTCTGTTTTTCAACTGCGGGTAGGCTGTGGAACGGGGTGTGAGGGGCTCTAATACTTTGATGCTTTTTTTGGGGGTCGTTACCAGTTATCTTTCTACCAAATTTGGTGACTCTAGCTCAAACACTATGGAAGACACACGCATTACCGCTTTAAGCGAAGCGTTGGGGCGGTTGGAGGTGGTCGTGGGTTTCTAGGGCAGTATGGATGGGTGTGGCATCCAAAGTCTCTAAGATTTTGTTTAGGTGTCGTCAGCTCCTATCTTAGCACTAAAGTTGGTGGCTCTAACTCAGAAACTGTGGAAGATATAGGCATTTCTGTTTTCCAACTGCGTGGGGATTGGAGCGGAATGGGATACAATATTTTTGGGGTTTTAAGTAACTATCATCTTCCCAATTTTAGTATTCATAGCTGTAAGTGCGTGCTAAATAGGATTTATTGATTTTAAGTTATCGAGTTTATCGATTTGCCAGCCCCCCAGTTATCTTAGAACCCTAATATTGACACTTTGATTTACTTTGCCATAGATTAAAACATTTGCAAACTTTCAAATCTCTAGCTTAAAGGGTGTGGAAAAAAGTTGCGTTCACCGGACGGACTTACACCATGACGGACATTGCACAAACCCAATATACTCTTTACCTTCAGTATCGAGTATAAACATTTATTTTTATAGAAACCAAAGTGTGCGTAAAAGCGTAAGATTGCACACGACGACCAGTTGTTTGACGACATGCCGGTGTCTTAAAAAAATGTTGTGGATAAAATTGCTAGTCATACATAAATGGAGCCGCACTTAGCGTATTGGCGCTTGATACTTGCCAAAATGAATGAGGAGACCAGTGATCATGCTGTTATTATTATTATTTTTTTTGGGGTGAATACACTGCGACCAGAGAGATCTATTGTGCCCCCTTCTTGGCCTATAGCTCTGCCATCAGACCCTGGTCTTGTATGAAGGCAAGTATTTTTGTTGGGTCAGTGGTTTCTAAATCGCTAAGCTGCACAATGTGTTTTCCTATAAAACTGCTTCTTTTCCTTACTAAGGCTACACATTCTGCTATTATGTGCAAGGAGGATTCTCCTTCCATTCCACAGAATCTGAAAATCTCGCTGCTGGCTTTACCTAGCTTTGCTAGGTGTACTGTCAGAAGACCGGTGAGTACTCTAAGCCTTTTTTTACCCATTGATATAACTTGCTTAAGCCGTTTGAGGTTATAGCTACCCAAGAGAAGCTTTGCTTGTCTGAGTCCTGGTGTCCTTGCCCAGCTCATACTGCGAAGTCGTCTCTCTTCGCTCCTAAGCTCCTCACGTATTGTGCTTCTTCCTACACCACAGTACGGCTCGGGGCCTATTACGGGTGTCGCTGCCCCAAGTCTTGCTTGCTTATTTGCCTCTTCGTTCCCCGCTATGTTGACATGGGCAAGCCTATTTTGTGATCCCAGAGTGTCTAGCTGGTTCGTACCTCACGAACTACCTTTGACCTAATTTCAGTCTTACTAAGTGCCATTATAGCTGCTTGGCTATCGGATAAGATGGCTTTATCTCTATTCCGATAGGTGCGCTTTAAATTAAAGTCCACACACTTCCATATTGCACATACCTCAGCTTGGAATATGCTGGTGTGCATACCTAGGGCCTCATGGTAAATTAGCCGAGGGCCCACCACACCAAGACCGGAGCCTTGTTGTGTTTGGGACCCATCAGTGTACCATTTAATAGTGTGCGGCTTCATGTTGTGGACCTCTTCTAGAGATGTCCACTCCTTTTTGGTGCACAGGTGAACTTGAAACTTTTGCGCGAACATATGTTCGGCATTCAATTCACTTGGCTGTGCCAGTAGGGAAACTTCACCCGATAGCATATCTGCATCTACTCGACTAAGAATATGTCCTCTCCCAACTCCTTCAACGAACATTCTTAAAAGGGCTGCCTTCTGTTGTAGCCTAATTGTGTGATGGAGTGGTGTAATCTCCAACAGAACCTCAAGCGCTGATGTGGGACAGGTCCTCATCGCTCACGTGATTATTACACATGTCATTCTCTGTAGCTTTTGAAGCTGCTTCTGCACTGTGATTTGCTGTGCTTTATCCCCCCATGCAAGCACTCCGTACGTGAGCATGGGCCTTACTACCATAAGGTATAGCCATCTTATTATCTTTGGTGATGTTCCCTTAGTAGTTCATTTACCAGTATACTCCATTAGAGAGGTGATAAAACCCCCCTTGCGGACAGCCCCTTGTGGTTGTTACTGTTACGTACTATCTTGTATAGATGCCGTAGCCTGTCTGGACCCTAGTAGGGATGAAATCCATCTACTGGTTGTGCTGTCCAGCCCTCTTCTATTCAAGGTGTCCTGGACAGCATCGTGAGAAAAATGCACAGACTGCTTCTTCTTTATTTACTACTGCGGCTCGCAAAGTGCGGTGCAGCTCATACAGGGCAGTGTCCGTAGACCTACCTGTTCTGTATGCATGCTGCGTTGCCTGCAGTGGACTCTGTGTAAGCAGAGTACTCCTAATATAATAGTCCACCAGCTTTTCCAACGTTTTCAACAAAAACGATGTTTAGCTGATGAGTCTGAAGGACTTTGGGTTGGTGATATCTTTCATCCCAATCTTCGGGATGAAGACCACCCTATCTCTACTTCAAGTGCTTGGTATATGACCTAGTGCTAGGCTACTGACCAGGATTTTCCTTAGAGTGGGTAGGAGTATTTCCAGTCCCTGCTGAAGGAAACCCGGTGATATGCCATCCAGACCAGGAGATTTGAAAGGCTGGAAGGATCCAATTGCCCACTTTATTTTCTCCATCGTTGCCACCAAATTGGGCCATGTCCAGGCAGGGGATACTCCCTGGGAAGTGCGTCTCAAACAGAAGCTCTAGCCTTTACATACTTGTGCTCGTGTATGAATTATCACTTCGCTTCAGGGCTAGATTAGCCTCCGGTGCCCGCTATGATAATGCTCTATGCAGCCGGGCACCTTCTGTCGTACTTGCTTTGCTTTCGCAGAAGTCTCTATAGTTCTTACGCTTGGCCTTCCTAATCTCCTTGCTGTAGTAGGTGAGGCTTTCGCGGAATGTATCCCATGAACCGTCTCTCTTGGTTTTATTGAAAAGGTGACGAGTGGTGAGCCGCAGTCTCTCAAGACTGTCGTTCCACAATGGGGCATCTTTTTCTTTACGCGTTCTCCCTACTGGGCAGCTTTCTTCATATGCATTTCCAATGCTACTATTAATATTTCTAACACGTCTTTCTAGCTCATCTGTGTATCTGGGTGTTCCAGAGTTTTTGGTGACTAGGTTTAGTTCTAGGGTAGACCTAAATTTTTCCCAGTTTGTTTTTCTGGGGTTACGAGTTGGTACGCTACTATCCGTATTAACCTGAAGTTTAAATAGGATAATCCTGTGATCGGACATGGATTCTTCTGAAGAGACATGCCATTCCCTGATGTGTGGCCTAATAGACCGACTAATCAGAGTAATGTCTAACACCTCTTCTCTAACTCTAGTTACAAAAATCGGTGTCGATCCAACATTGCCCATTTCTAAATTATACTTGAATATAAATTTGGTAAGGCACTCACCCCTTTTGTTGATGTCCATGCTACCCCATATGGAATGGTGCGAATTGGCATCGCAACCGATTATAACCGGCAGCTTATTTTTCCTGCAGTGATCCATCAGCTTCTCTATTTCGGTTGGCGGGCAGTCCATATCACCGGCGAAATAGGCAGATGCCACTACAATAGGGGGGGCGTTTCCTCTTGATCTTATGGCAATCGGAACGCAGTCCCTAGTGAGGAATTATAAAAGAATAGTAAAATTAATACATTTTCTCACCATGATGCATGCTCTAGGTAGAGGATCTCTTTGATCCCAGATTACCTTCGAGTCAGCGGTGTACAGGCCTTTAATGCAATTGTTGACCGATGGCTCCTGTACCAGGGCTAGCCCAAGATGTTGGGTGATAAACATCCTGTCTAAGACACCCAAGGATGCTTTAGCACGATGGAGGTTTATCTGGGCTAGCCCAGTGGCGGTGACGTTTGGCGTCACCATCACTCATCCGCCGCTCCGGCTCCTAGTGATGCAGGTTGGGAGCTACTCACATCACCGCTGCCCGTCTTGGTGACATCAGCTGCTTCCTCTGCAATTAGCAGTTCCTCCGCCAGCTCCTGTTATGACATCGGCACCACCCCATCCATCCCCTCCAGCTCTTCTGGACCGTGCGTCATGTCGGCCAGCTCCTCATCTTCAGCCAGATCCTCTGAGGGATCGGCCTTTTCCGGATGATCAGTGGCGGTGGGAGGTGTGGGTGCCGAGCATGCGGCTGCCGGGGCTGACTGTTGGGTGGGGGCAGATCTCGCGCCAGCATTCCTCTTCTTCAGACCGCTAACGGGGTGGTCCCGTAACCGAATGAGACCTGGTGGTCTTTCGCCATTATTGCGTCCTTGGAAGCTTAATCGATGCCGATCTTCATCAGCGCACCTCCGCCTTCCGTCCTCCACGACAGCACCGTCCACGAGTTTGTCTCGATCCTGTTCTGGTTCCTCAGCAGAGCTAACAAGGATTCGGTTGACCGATCCGCGCTTCTTGGGCAGAAGATGGTAATGTTGTGAGGTGATGGAATGTCATCACCTATGTTGCAGTAAAGTGGAGAACCTTTCCACGATCGCAGTCTCGACGCCACGGTCCTCAGCCACTCTGCTGAGTGTTCATCGGAGCATTCAATGACCAGGAAACCAACCCGGAAGTGAATCCATGCAAACCCTACCGCGGTGTCCCATCCTGTGAGGATAACGTCATCCAGGATGGCCTCCTCCAATGAGGACAAGTCCCCATTGCTGAGCATCACCTGCGGGTATTCCACAGGTAACACGGCCACCTTGACCCTTTTCGCAATCGCAGCCTACGAAATGCGAGCCTCGGTGGGCATTGAAGACGAAGACCTCACTGCTGCTGCCGTGGCGGCTGCCGACGTGCTCGGCCGTTCTTAATGGCACACCCTCTTGAGGGGGGGGGGGGGCAGTGGGTGGCGTCACCGTACTGCTGAGACGTTTGGGGGCTGGTCCCTGTGCCTGGCTCGCCAAGTCCCTCCCTGCCATTGCCCTGCGCAGTGCCTCAGCTGGGGGAAGTCTCTGCTGAAGGTACCTTAAGTACCATTTGATCTTTGAGCCGTTCAGTTTTTTCCGGTTTGGGACATCCAAACCGCCCGGCTTTCCCAATTTTGGCATCTGCGCCTTGGGCTGCTGGCGCTGCACGCCATGTCGCCGAACTGCGTTTAGATTCAGTCGCATCGGCTGGGATAGTCCAGCCTTGCTTCCTCATCCTTGTGCAGCTGAGACACGGTGACTCGGGGTTTCCCTCGCCGCTTGTGCGCGCGCTGTGTTTGCCGCTGCCTGCGGCCTTCTTCGTTGTTGCCGTGGGGGCATTCCCACGTTTGAGGGCCGCTCACCGTCAAGCAAGCGGTCCTCAAAATGCCTCGCGGCACTGGCAGCAGGGATATCCTGCTGCACTTTAAGTTCTTGTTTTTTGTTACTTTTCATGTTCCCACGAGTTGCAGAGAAATAAGAGGTCCACCCGGGCAGAGATCTGCAGTACCCGGGTAAGGCTGAGTAGAACAGGCGGTCGCCATCTGCTGAGCTCACCGTAAGTGACTGGGCTAGTTTTTAATCCGGGCCCCCAACCAAGTTGACTCTCGGCACGGAACGAGCAACACCTTAGTCCGGCCCGGAGTGAGATGTGGGGGTAGGGATGAGGTAGGTATGTATGAGGGTGTTGGGAGTGTGTGAGGCTATGCTTTAAAGACGGCGACACAAGCGTCTTGTCCGTGCGTTGAACTGTACCGCACCCGCTGTTTGTCCGGGACTGCTTATTTGCCTTAATCTTGACACTTAGTGAACGACCCAATAAATAAGTTAGACGATCTTTTATTACACATCGATCCTAGTTTATACTTTTGTTCCAATTTTCAATACAAATAAAAATAATTCTATGTTTTTGTCTTGTCTTTCATATTTTTACAATCATTCCTGTTCTACTTTTCGGTTCCGAGTATAAATGGATTGTTTTGAAAACGAGTGACAATTAGCCGAAGACGATTGTGCTTATAAAGCAACTAATGTGTGTTTTTAAACCCTGAAATTATTTTTTGCTTAATTTATATACTATTGGCAATAGTTTTGCATTATTCTTCGTAGGGCCTGCAAATTATTTTTCATTTGCTTTTTTTTTTTTTTAGTTGTACACCTAAAAGTGCGGTGGCAAAGCCAAAGCGATCGGAATCAGTCTTATAATTTACTTACATTACATTAATTTAGTCTTACATTTACTCAAACTGCTGTTTGTATTAATACAAAATTGGTATCGAAATTGAGTATACAAAGATATAAGTCGATCGAAGTTTGGGAATGCATTTAGAATCCATTTCGTTTCCGTTTTGACTCGGAATTTATAACAGGCCCCATAAACAAAAATCTTTGCAATATTTAGCGTGACTATCCTGAATTTAGTCAAAACTAAGTTTCTGAATTTCCGTTTAGGGCATACGGAGACATAAATTTAACGTAGGCCAGAGTGCCGGCTAACATTTGGGCTTTATTAAGGGGCCGATATAAATATCGCTAAAACCATCGTTAGACAAACAGCTGACTCAAGCCGCCACTTGCATTGTATTTATTTTATTATTATCCAAAATATTTTGATTTGACTCCACAAGAACATCAACTGCATGCTCCTCAGCAACCAAAAGGTTTTTCGCACCATGTCGTTTATATTTTTCAGCCGGGCTCGATCAAAAAGGTATTTTACGCATATAATTTAAATCATAGTTGTACATAACGAAGGTAATGAGTATATTGGGTTTGTGCAATGTTCGTCATGATGTCTGTCCGTCCGTCAGTCTGTCCTTCTGTATGAACGCAACTTTTTTTCGTATCCTTCAACTAGAGATTTGAAACTTTGCAAATGTCTTTATCTATGGAATAGTAAATCAAAGTGTCTCGATTGGGGTTCTACGATAACTGGGGGGCTGGCAAATCTATGAATTCGATAGCTTAAAATCGAACAGTCCTCCTAACTCGCACGACCTTACAGCAAGTACTACCAAATATAGGCAAGAAATAGCTATAAGCAACCCCAAAAAAAAAGGTTGTCTGTATAGTTGGTATACGAACGATAGTTTAGCGTAAAAACGTTATAATAAAACATTGATGAAATGTTTGAAAACTTTTACGCGCGATTGGGGTATCGTCTAGTCGAGAATCTAGCAGAAAGTTTCTTTGCATGCTTATACCTGAAATTTATTGAACAAAGAATAAATGCCTGAAAATATACGAGTTATCAGATTTTTTAAATTCAAGAATAATAAACCTGAATTGCCGAAATTGTTGTTGCTACTTCAAAACAAATGAAATTTAAAATTAAAAACTAAAAAAAAGTTATATAAACATATTCATAAAATTCTGACGCAATGTTGAACCTGGGTAGTCATGCATCAAAACATCAAAAAACAGAGCGCCTGTATAGCATCGCCACGACTATCTTTTCGTTGTGGTGGCTTAGAAGCCTAAAAGAGTTTTTGTAACGCATGTGGCTTTCTCGTTTTTGAACTTGCTACCCTTATACAAATCAATTTTATAGACGTTATCACTTCAAAATTTTTTTGGAAAATGGCGCATACTTTATTTCTGGATATAAGGCTCGATATGTTCAATTTATAAAAATAAAACTAATTGAAATTAGAAAAAAAATATAATGAAATATCACATATTTTTATTTATAAGTAAAGCTTTGTCAAGATTTTCTGGTAACATCCTGGTCCTTCTCTCTTCTTAAATTCTGCTTGGAACGGAAAAAAACCCTTTCGCTTGTATCGGAACTGGCTGGAATATTCAAAATATGCGGACTCAACTCAAAATATCGATATATTTTAGGAAGTTTTTGTCTACTGCTTTTTTTAATACCTGATTTCACGTGATTTACCTACAACTTACTTGAATATGAAATTAAAAAACTCCCGCACCAGTGCTGCCATAGCAGCCTTTTTCTGTCCTTTTTTGAACTTTTGAGCCGGAAAAATAACCAAACATCCCCTATCCGGAAATCTGTCTTAAAGTACCATCGTCTTTCTTTGAATTTACAAAATATTGCTTGTATTAAGGTGTATGAAAATAAGGCCATCTCTTTATACTTGTCTATCGATTGTATAGATGCCATTCACTTGTAAAATAATCGTATCGGCTATTGTTTGGTGAATTGAGCGGGAGTAACAAATATCAAAATGCTCAAGGAAATGTTCAAAGCAAAAGAATCGTGGTTGAACCACGCTGACTTCACAAATTGATTGTGCCGGGATTCTTCTGACCAATTAAAACCCTATTTAAGAATGTCATAAATTTGCATTTATACGAGATTTGTACAACGACGATGTCATCCATTTGTGCCTGTTATTTCACAAACCTATTTTTGAAGAAATGCAGCGCAACTACGTCTGCATTGGAATCTGTCATGGTGATGGGCGTAGTCGTTGATTCTTCTTTTTCAACAAAAACGAGTCGTCTACCTTTCAAACTTCGTAGATCGTACGGCCGTATACGCATAAAGTGCGCTGTTACTTAATTGTGAAATGCACGTACGTGTGTGTACGAAAATTCCACGGAATCAAGAGAACTTGCACTGGTTGAAGTTAAGCATGCTTTCGAATATCGGGGTCACCACTTTGGTGAACGTTGTCACCAATTACGTTTATTTCAACTCGTATATAACGTAGCTTATATTTAACAAAACTTTGTGTCTAGAACACTCTAATAGCCCAGTTACCCGAACGTGAACTAAATTGAACTTGAACTTAGAAAACAGCTGATCAGTTGAACTAAACGGCAAACACTGTTTGCTGGTTACCCAAAACTCGAACTGAATTGAACTGAACTAACAACCTGCAGAAAACAGAATTTTTAGTTCCAGTTCATATTTCAGTTCAAGTTACGATGCAATTACATTGAACAGCTGATCCGGCAATGACAAGATGAAGAACTGCCCAACAACTTTAGCAACAGTTTAAACAGTGGTTTGGACATTTTATTGTGCAGGAAAAATTGAGAATCATCTAAATTCTTGATTTTGCTGAAGGTTTTTCTGTAACAACCAGCGTTATTCCAATCCGTATTCATTGGCCGAACTGCCAAACGCCGCGTTCGCATTTCCGGCATTTCCATGATTATTAAACCGATTTGTACTAAGTAAATGTAATATATATTAACCATATCATCCATATTAAATTAATTTATTATTTTCTTTTGAAAACAGAAATTCGCACGCAATTGTGATAATCTTATAACAATGACAAACAGCTGTTCGATTATTCAATGTTCATGGTATTCGTTTCATTTTCATGTTCATATTCATGATACATGCCATTTCACTCTTTCTCATCGAAATTTAGCAAATCCTATATATGCCTTTGTCGCACATACTGAGCTCTTACGGTATCGAAAAAGGTTACCTCCAGTTTTCAGACGAGTTTTAAGAAGTTTAACTTCAAAAACTTTTTTGAGCGCAAATTCTTGCATTTTAAGTTCTGTATTGAGGTGGAGAAAGAGTCTTTTCAATACATGAGAAAGACTTATGTAGGTTTTAAATCAATGCATACTTCATTAAATAACCTTCATAGCTCATTTAAAGAGTTGGAACTTCAAAGATGGTAGGATGTTGAATGAATCGCCGAAGCGTAAAACGACTTCGGGTTCTAGTCCGCTGACTGCCAAGCATTAATCCCCCTACGGGTCCAATTGCTAGCCCGTTAATATTACTCAACTCGCCGGCAAGAAATCCGAACAACCAATCCGTAAATAAATTGCGTGCTTTCCGTTTCCACAGCTTGTGTGCCTAATAATCCTACTGTAGAACACCTAGAACCCACAAGCCTTTTGTTGTTGTTCCATTAAACAAACTAATTTTCGTGTCTAGTCTAGCATCCGATACTTCATTGGATGAAGTTAGGAGTAAAATAGACTCCCACTTATTACTGTTGAAAAGTTTAAATTCAAACAAGCCCGAACCTTTCTTTCAAATTGTATGTGAATAGGCGTAACAATAATAATAACGGCATTAGGATCAGAAGTGCGCCGCCTGTTACCCACCAAAACTTTGTATTCTTGTCCCTGTGAAGTTGATGAACCTGCAAAGCAAATGTCTCCAATTAGAGAAGATGAAGAACTATTTATATAGCTTAGATTTATCCTCGTATATAATGGCAAAGTCTAATTTTATCTCTGTAAACACTTTTTGTTATAACAATTATCTCAATCGTTGCAGATTAAGTATTTCTCGTGATCCAAAACAGCTTTATAAATTTGTTAACTTAAAACGTAAATCTTCTTGCTTGCCATCCTCGGTTTACCTTGATAATACAAAGCAAATTCCGTTCAGGCAGTGGCCGATCTATTTGCTGAGTATTTTCAATCAGTATACTCATCCTTTAATGATGATTCTCTATGTAACAAACTACAATCGGACTTGGGTGCACTGTCAGCCTGGTGACGTTGTAACTTATTAAATTTAAATTGCTCAAAATGTAAAGTCATGACTTTTTGTAGAGGTATCCCTCATAATGCTCACTACTTGCTTGATGCTTCGACACTAAACCGCGTTTCTGAAATTAAAGATTTAGGCATCACTCTTCATAGCAAATTTAAATTTGATTCTCACATATCGTCGATGGTCAATAAGGCCATTAATGTACTTGGCTTCATCAAGGAGTGGTCAAAAGAGTTTAATGATCCCTACACCACTAAAACTCTATACACACCTCTAGTACGTCCCATCCTTGAGTATGGATCTTGTGTGTGGTCCCCACAATACGGGATTCACCAGGATAGAATTGAATCTGTGCAGAAGAAATTTCTTCTGTTTGCGCTAAGAAGTATTAACTGGGTTCCTGGGATAGACCTACCCCCGTATTCAAGTAGACTTCTTTTAATTAATCTTCCTTCCCTCTTGAACCGTATAATTATGCATGGTTTAGTATTTGTCACTAATCTACGTAATGGTGAAATCGACTCATCAGTTCTATTAAGTCGAATAAAATTAAATGTTCCAATTAGATCTACCCGAAACTTTTTACCTCTTATCCTTGATCGTTGCTCAAGCAACTATTTAATTCATGAACCATTTCGAGTTATTTGTTCTGACTATAACAGGCTGCAGTACTTAACACTCGATTCTCACTAATCACTAATCTACCGCTGGTCTGATTGGGTTTTTCTGGGTTTTCCAACAAGAATTGATATAATAGAGTGTTCAAATGCAAAAATTCTGATATAGAGTTGGAAATTCGTTTAGCAGCTACCACGCTCTCAGAGAGAGAGATATCGCAGGCTAGTTTTACTTAAGCCGTGAGCCCTGAGCATATCGCGTCAGTCTGTTTGCTGGTTTCGCAGAGACATGAGCCATACTGTATTCGTGCGCATAGCTTGTTTGTTTCTCTTCTTGTGTCCCTTTTCTTTGTATACCTGCTTGCGTATCGCTTTTGCCGCTAGCCCTAAAGCAGCAAGGCACTAGTGCGTTTACCCAAATTACATTTACATATATATAGCATTATGAACTTATTTTGACCACTGTACGTGTCTGTAACATTATGAACATAGTTTGACCACTGTGTTTGCAAGACGCTGCTGCGCAATGAGTTTGGTATATTGTGAAATCATTCTTAGAATTTGACTACAACGTAGAATATGACTGGCGCCTAAATACCGAACGAGTGAGGCGGGGGCGTTGTCGCGCTGCGTGAGCAGAAAATGCGAGCAGTTGCATGCAGACGAGTTGTAATTCACTTCACTCTTAAAGTTTGTGTGTCAACATGGCAGACCAGTCACAAGAAAATAATAATTCTGCGACATCAGAAGTGGGATCTGCTTTGCCTACAAATATCACCGATGCATACTTGGCAGCTTTACAAGTGCAAAACAACAACCTATTGGAGATCATCAAAAATATACAGACACCAAGGGCATCGGCAACTGATGAAAAAGGAAAACATATAACTTTGCCAAAATTTTATCCTGCGGGAGCTGGTGCAGGTGCCTCAGCTTGGTGCACAACAGTGGATCTCATTTTTGCTGATAAAATGCCCGAAGGAAGCAGCCTGATGATAGCTTTAAGTAAGGCGCTAGAGAAAAGTGCATCACAATGGCTGTCCCAAATATGCTTTGCTGGCAAAACATGACCACAATTTAAAGAACTTTTCGTTCAATGCTTTATTGGCATCGAAACGTCTGCTGCCACACTAATGAAAATTTTGAACGGGCGACCAAAGTCTGAAGAAAGTTACACCGAATATGGGAGCCGAATCGTCACCTTACAAATGTCAAAATTTAAATCTAATGATCTGGAGGAAATTGCGGTTTCACTAGCTCTGGCCCACATGGCACAAATTGATGACAAATTGTCGCGCTGGATTTTTACAAACAATATTAAAACTCGAAATGAACTGCAACAACAACTACAAGCGCACACTTTTAAAAAACGGAACGTAGATGACGACCATTTACAACAGGCCCGGAGCGTAAAAAGCCTAAGTATCTCTCTCAAGTGAAATGCAATTATTGTGAAAAGTCTGGACATAAATATGCCGAATGTCGTGCTCGGCAGAGGTCACCAATTCAAGGAAAAAGCCACTATGGAAGTTTAACGCAAGGATCAAAAGACCGGTCATCTGTCAAATGTTTCAAATGCGACGAGCCTGGGCACTTCGCATCCGCTTGTCCAAAAGGACGATCACGAGGAAACGACCGAGTAATCGAGAAACGTGTAGACATTTGTACTGTAGCTCCACCATCAGGAACAATAAGTAGTTCAACAGGTGAGTCCGTTCAATTTTGCTTCGCCTCTGGCACTGAATGTTCGTTGGTAAAGGAAAGCGTCGCCAATAAATTTAGTGGTAAAAGAATTAATATTATTGTTAAATTGAACGGCATAAGTAATGATTCAATATTTAGCACTCAACAACTATTAAGTAATATAAATATTGATCAATGTTATTTTGAGATTTTGTTACATGTTATTATGGACAAGTATTTGAAATCTGACGTACTAATTGGTTGTGAAATTTTTAGCCAGGGCTTTGGCGTAACCATGGACGCTGACAAATTTCAAATTTACACAACAAAAAGAGTAGAATCGTTAGTAATTATCAATTATGAAGATGGCATAGAATAATATAGTGAACTTGATGATCTTAATAAGGCAGTCTTGATAAATATTTTAAAATGTTATTCAGACTGGTTTATTGATGGAATACTAGGGTCACCACAGGGCAGTTGGAAATTAGATTAATAGATCAGCAAAAGACCGTACAACGGCGGCCTTATGGGCATAGTGAAGAAGAGAAAAACAAAGTGCTGGGTAAAGTTGACGAATTACTAATAGCTGAAATTATTCGGCCAAGCTGTTCACCTAACGCTAGTCCCGTAAAGCTAGTTAAAAAAAAAAATGACCGATCGACTGTGTGTGGACTTTCGCATGCTAAACGAAAACACAGTGGCTGACAAGTACCCATTGCCCCTCATTTCAGATCAAATTGCTAGACTTCGTGGTGCTAAATATTTTTCGTGCATAGATATGGCAAGCGGCTTTTACCAAATTCCAGTTCACGAGGACTCAATCGAACGAACTGCATTTGTAACGCGCTAGTTAGATTGCAGACAGTATTGGAGACATTAAGTAAGGCTGGATTTTCATTTAAAGTCACTAAGTGTTCCTTTCTCACCACAAGAATAGAGTATCTTGGATTTGAATTAAGCAACGGAGAAGGCAGGCCAAATTCACGAAAAATTCAAGCTTTAAAAGGATTACCACCACCCCAAAATGTCTCACAGCTAAAACAATTCATTGGTTTAGCCACATATTTTCGGCAATTTGTGTTAAATTTCGCCCAAACACTTAGATGGTGGGCGTTTTTACAGGCATTTGATTTCAAAATAGAGTATAGAAAAGGCGAGCGAGTGGCGCATGTTGATTTTCTCTCTCGGAATCCAGTGCTTGAACAACAAGTTCAATAAGATACCTGAATTACGAATTAATTTGACTGAGGTATCTGATAACTGGTTGGTTTCGGAGCAACAGCGAGATTCCGAGATACAAGAAATAATTTTAAAGTTAAAAAATAATGAATTACCAGGAAATCTGGACAAAACATATGAATTGCGAAAGGGAATACTACATAAAAAAATACAGCGAAATAGTAAGACCAAATGTTTGCCGGTAATACCAAGAGCTTTTCGATGGGCCGTCATAAATCACGTTCATGAAGCTATTATGCATCTGGGATGGGAAAAGACGCTGCACAAAGTTTATTGTTATTATTGGTTTGAAAATATGTCTAAATATGTGCGTAGATTTGTAGAAAATTGCATCACATGTAAAGTATCGAAGCCACTTGTGGGAAAAGAGCTGCATCTGATTCCTAAACTTGAAATACCGATACGTATTCATATCACAGGCAAATTGAGTGGTAAAAATGATTTGAAGGAATACGTCATCGTCCTTATAGATGCCTTCACCAAGTTTGTTTGCTTTTATCACACACTTAATATAGAATCTGAAAACTGCATTAAGGCTGAAAAATCAGCCGTGTCCTAATTTGGTGTACCCACAAGAATTATAGCCGATCAAGGAAGTAGTTTCGCAAGTAAAAGTTTTCGCGAATTTTGCTACTCGCAAAAAATTAATCTACATTTAATCGCTACTGGTGCAAGTAGAGCAAACGGTCAGGTAGAACCGGTCATGAGTTCCCTGAAAGGTATGCTGACTGCTGTCGAAACTAGTCAGAGATCGTGGCAGGATGCGTTGGCTGAAGTGCAGCAAGCAATTGCCGCTAAACGAAGATAGCAATGATGAATTTAGACAAAGAAAATTTGAGAAAGGAGGCTAATAAGAATATGGAAACTCAAGCAAAATACGACAAAAATGGGTTTGATAAAAATAAAGCTAAAATAGTAAATTTCAAAGTGGGTGATCACGTTTTGCTCAAAAACGAAGAACGTCATCAAATTAAACTTGATCCCAAATTTAAAGGGCCATTTGAGATAATTGAAGTATTGGATGGAGATAGATATACACTAAAATCTTTAACATGTAATCGAAAGTATAAGTATTATCATGAATGTTTAAAAGCAATACCAAATAATCAGATACTCGATGAGTTATGTAAAGATAGAGACAGCACAATGGAAGTTGCGTCTGTTGCCCAATAGGGACACTGAAGACCGCACCATAGTAGAAGAGACTTGTTATGGCGGGGGTCGTATGTGTAAAAGGAACTACACGAAATATAAGTTAACTATTGTAAAAGGAACTACACAAATGATAAGTTAATTATGTTTAAAAGGATCTACACAAATTTGTTTGTTTAAAAAAAAAAAAAAAAGTGTTAATGGAATTACACGAATGATATGATTTATTAAATTTAAATTATGTTCATATCTAAGAACCATATTTATTTGAAGAAAAAAAACCCAGCCTTGTGGCAAACACTTGTTCCTCACAACTCTTTTTCATCCCTCATTAATGCGATTGGGTAAAAACAAACACAAGACTTTGTCTTCGAACGCAGTCAAATATCAGTTCTGCTGCTGCTGATAACTCATATTCTTCCCAATTTTTAGCCGATGACACTCTCTTACAACCTTTGCCGTACAATTATGCAAAGATGTACACAAATTACGAAAGTGTATTCAAATACAAATACTAACAAACTTCTTACCGTTCATGCTGACCCTTCGCCACTCCTTTAATCAACGGGCCGCTGAACGCAAAGCGCAAGTAAAACAAAACAACAATCAGCTGGCTTGTCTTTGCTGAGACGCTAGCGCTACTGCATGAAAAAATACCCTTTGTACCAATGTTCTATAATTGTTAATGAAGTTTCTCACGTTTAGCTATAGAGTTGCACGAGGTTCATATAAGTCCATACCACGATACCATCAAGTAAATGTCAAAAATAGTCAGTTTCATAATTTTAGAAAATTTTGTGACCACAACAAGAGAAATGAAGTGCGGCACACTTCGTGGATAATGGCTATTATGTTTACATTATCTAAGTCTATGATGTGCAATGCGGACAAATTCGCCCATAATTCACGAAACAACAATTGCCAGTCCACCGAGAGAGTAAAATCGCCAGATTCCAGAGCTGGTAAGTTAGTTGGGAAATCGCTGTTTGAACCCTCTTTATGTAAATGAACAAATTTATTTATTATTTATTCTTTATTTGTGGACAACTTAGTCCGAAGGTAAAATCTTAACTAACTGTAGCATACAAAATTACTTATTATTAAAACTGAATTTTGCGACCGCGCCAGTGGCAGATGCGGCGACGGAAGCAGCGGCAGAATGTTGACCTGGCGCCTCGTGCCCGTTTGGCTCGTCGACCGCGCCAGCGGCAGGTGCGGCGGCGGAAGCAGCGGCAGAATGTTGACTCGACGCCTCGTGCCCGCTGGACTTGGTCAGCGCTGGCTGGCGGGTGTCGGGTTCGACATTCTTTCCCATGCATGCAGTGCTTGCATGAACCGCGCGGCCAACGTCTGCGCAGCTGCTCGTGTTAACTCCTCCCTGAGTTAAGTGAAGGCCGTCCCCGGGATTCTGTATGGGCACCGCTTCGCTGAGCCGGTGATTACGGTGTAGGCGGCAGATGATCCCTTGGAGAACCATGTAACAGACGAGGGCTAGGGCAACAGCAAGGCAACTACTAAGCAGTGGTTTTGAGGTTAGCTCCGATTTTAAGTTGCCGATGTACTGGAGGTTTCGAAGACTAAGATCGTGGAGAAATGGTAGGCTTAAATGGTCCCGATGGGTGGTAACGTTGATTTGAGCTGCCGTAGAAACAGCGGGTTTTTTTGCCAGGATGCCACGATTGTTAACGTATCGTGTGCCGTTCAAGTCAATGTAGTCCTCAAAGGTTACCAAGTACGTTCCAGCGATCAGATGGTTGGTGCCATTGCTGTCCCTGACCATAGCAGTTGCGTCGTTGATGATCAGGATGCCGTCGTCAATTTGTGCAACTGGCTCCAGATGTCCAGGGCGAGTGGCGCAATGGGCGATGGTTCCAGCTACCAGTTGCTGAGCGCAGGTGACGGTCTTGAGGCGCTTGCAAAATGTTGTGCTCATGGTGATTTCACATTCGGAGAGGGCGAAGGTGCGTGCATCGCAATCGGCCACCGTGCTACTGGTTTCTAGATCTAAAATTTTTTTGTTATGCTGTACGGGGTAGACGTTTATTTTCTTACAAACTAATGTAGGTTTTGGATATTTAATTAAAAAGTGTAACAAGTCTGAATTTTGAAAGGCTTTGATGTTGGAAACTCTTAAAATGTCTGTAATGCTAAAATTTGTGAGGTGTTCAGTTGCCAGCTCCTTTAAATCAATATCATCTAAGATAAGAGGGCTTATTAGATTTATCTTAGCCAGTGTTATGGAAAGTATTAAACCTTCTAAGTTTGAAATAATCATTCTGTTTTTTGCTAATATAATTTCATTAAGGTGGTCAGTATCTGTATTTTCTGTTTTCCGGATAGAGTTTATAGCTTGAGATATTTCGTTAAGTCTTATCTGAAATTTTGTATTTAACTCTATTTGCCTGTTCTCTGAATCTATGAGTTGACCCTGCTTGAATTTAATAAGCTCCCAGTCATCGAAATCGGGTGTGCCCGCTATTACTTTTAACGCGCTCCCCAGAACGTTAATGCTGCGCGCGTGCCTGTGGTGAACTTTCAACGTGGCTATTAACGTTTCTATGTGTCCGAGGTCTGTCCTAAGTAGTCTTACCATATAGTCCTTGTTTGTGGGGTCTAGTGTCCTCCTAGTCTCGTCCAGGTACACCTCATATGTCGTCAAGTTCGTCGTGTGGCCTAAGTATCCGTATTCGTCCCAAATCGTCACGTCTCCGTCCATTATTGATAGGTAGTCGGCGTGAGAGTAGTCGTTGAGTCTTGCCGTCATTGTCTTTGCCGTAAATGTTATTATAAGCAGATATCCAAACCTAAAATTAAATAAACCCGACAACCTTTTTTAGTATTAAATAGACTGAAAATATAGAATTTAACTGGTTTTTATTTTAAGTTGTCCTTATGGACCACCCTCCCTTTAATAAGGACCGTTGTTCCACAATCCGCTTCTATTATTTCTTCTGAACAGAGGGGTGATAATTTATTTCCCAATCTTTTATTGGATTTGAGCCATACTTTTTCTCCAACTCTATAGGTTTTATAAGCTCTATCCCTATTCGCTCTTTCTAACTGTTTTTCCTGTGCTGTTATAATATTGTTTTGAATTCTTGACGTAAGCTCTATTGGTCTCGAGTGGATTACGTCTATTGGTTTTTCCTTGATTACTGAGTGAATTGATCTGTTGTATTTTATTGTAGCTAAAAGGATGATGTCGACAGTATCTGATAATTGTTTGTCTATTTTTAGGCAACGACCTATGTCTCCTAAGGTGCTGTGGAATCGCTCCACTTGACCGTTCGATGTGCTATGCAAAGGAGGCGCATTCGAAATTTCCACATTGAAATTGTTTCTTAGAACAGTCCTAATTGTTTCGGAATTTAGTGACCTTTCATTGTCGCAATAAATAGTTCTTGTTTTTGGAAATAAATTAATAAGTTGTAAGATTGGGGCTTTGATATCGACTATGGCGCGTGAACTGATAGGTTGAACCACTGCAAATTTTGAAAATTTATCAACGCAGGTCAGAAAGTATTTTTTATCCGTGGAGTACACATCGATATGCAGGATTTCTCCAGCGTAAGACGGGATTGGGGTCTTACCCATTTCCTGCCTGATGGGATGCCGATCGTACTTCCCCATGGCGCAAACCCTACAATTTGCAGCTATTTCTAAGGCAATCCGACTCATTTTAGGAAAGAAGTAGTCACAAAGCATCTGCTTTACGTTTTCTTGGGCTGCCCTGTGAGCTCGGTTGTGTTCTAATGTGGCGACTTCAATTTGTTCTGTTTTATTGGTAATGTCGATAACGAGTTTTTCAGAATACCAGAAAGTAGTTGAAGGAAAAGCTTCAATTAATTTATGTTGTATGAAAGCTAGGATAGGCAATTCACAATATATTGCGTTAGTCGCGTCTGTTTTGACAACATCGTGTAGTTTACTTATTAAATCTTCCCTGTTTGAAAATAGAATTATATGTCTTATTTTGGTTTTAAACAGAATATGAGTTTTTACCGAAGATTCACTACTTTCTTCAATGATTATTTGGTTTCCGTAACAATTCACAGGTTTTGTTGTTTTCTCTATTGTGTAGGTTAACGATTCTTCACTGTGTATTGTAGCCGCATCTGAATCCGCGGATTCTTCGAGTGCGTTAACGTTCTGGCGAGACAAGGCGTCGGCCACGAAGTTCTCTTTACCAGGTTTATAGATGATGTTCGCATTATGTTCGTCAATAAAGGCTTTCCAGCGCTTTATTTTTGCGTTTGGATTCTTATCCGATACTGCGAATGTCAATGGTTGGTGATCTGTAAAGATGTTCAACTCTTTGACACCGTATAGGTAATTGCGAAGTTTTTTTAATGCCCAAACAATAGCTAATAATTCTCGCTCGTTTGTGGCAAAATTAATTTCATTGTTACGCAATGCTCTGGAAATCATGGTAATGGGTCGGCCCGCTTGGGATAATACCGCTCCAAGCCCATGACCTGACGCATCTGTCGTTAGGTCGAAAGGCATTTTGAAATTTGGATACGAAAGTATCACATCCTCAGATGCTAGAATATCTTTGAGCTTGTTAAAGGCAGCAATTTGATTTTGTGTTAATTCAATTTTTATCTTTTTTGATTGGTTAGCGCTTACTTTGCCGTTTTCGCCTTTTAGGTTATCTGTAAGAGGTCTCGCGATGTTTGCGAATTTTTCAATAAAACACCTGTAATAATTTGCTAATCCTAGAAACGATCTCAGACCGAAAAGGGTTTTGGGAGGCTGGAAATTTTTAATGGCCTGCACTTTTGTAGGCGAAGTCTGTATTCCACCTCTGCTTACGGTGAATCCCAGATACTCTAAGCTCTTTTTGAAGAACTTAGATTTTTCTTGCGATAACCTCATGCCTGCGTCTCTAAGACTCGTCAAGACCCATTCAATATGATTGACATGTTCTTCTTTGGTTTTAGAGAAAATTATTACATCGTCAACGTAGACGAAACAATGCTTTCCGATCTGTTCACGGAGGACATCATCTATTGCCCTTTGAAAAATACTTGGGGCGTTTTTCAAGCCGAATGGGAGTCTGCAGAATTCATATTTCCCATTATTGATAGAAAATGCAGTTTTTTCTCTATCCCTCTCCGCCAATTCTATTTGGTGGAATCCTGATTTAAGATCCAAGGTAGAGAAATATTGGGCTTCGCCTATATTTGACAAAATTGTGGGGATATCCGGAATCGGATATTTGTCGTCAATTGTTTTCTGATTTAACTTTCGAAAATCGATAACAAGACGTTTTAGCTTGTGGCCACATGCGTCGACACCTTTCTTGTCGACTACCCACAGTGGGTTATTGTAGGGTGACCTGGATGGTCTAATTATGCCATTCGCTAAAAGTTGTTTAACCTCTGCGTTGACGAATTCAGACACACCCATTGGGTAAGGGTATGATTTAGAATATACCGGTTCACCATCTGTTCTGATAGTGGCGACGGTATTTATATTATACGGCAAAGACTAATTTACATCCGCAAAGGCTTTTACCATTTTTTGAATCATTTTGTTAAAAGGATCTTTGATTGCAGCTGGTACGTCTGCATCATCGATCAGAAGAAAATTCACATTTCTGTACTTTGTGAAATGTATTGGTTCTGAACCATGATCATGCTTTATGACATTTGATGTAAGGTTTAACTCCGCATTAATTTTTTTCAGTAGGTCTAGGCCGATTATGCCATCAAATTCTTTGAGGTGATCTAATACGAAAAAAAAAGATTTTGTGTTGAATAAATGTAGAGGACATTTCATTGTAATCTTAGAATGCCCGTGTATGGAGTTTACCTGAAATGGAGATTCGACTGGAACAAAGTGTTTCAGTACTGAAAGAGGTTTTATGTAGTTTTTGGAAGCTCCTGTATCAATGAGTAATTTGATCTTATGCCCTGCTACTGTACGTGATATGTACGGGAGCAGGGAGCATTCTCTAAAAAATTACAGCTTTCGTTTTCTAACAACTCATCGCCAATGTCTGCTACCTCTGCCTCTGCTTGTGCTTCATAGCTCTCGCTATCTTGTTCTTGTGGTAAATGATTTATTTTATGACGACCTTGGGACTCATTGCCATAATTTTGGACATTATTTTGTGCCTGAGTTGGCTGTCTGAATCTTGAGGATGTATCTACCTCCATTGGTTGTGGGTATTGATTCTGTGGCTTTCGATTATTAGAGCGTTGTTTTGAGCTACCGGGATTTTGGTTCGTACTTGATTGAGTTTTTTGAAAGTGAGGGTTTTTCCTCTGAGAGCTAGGGTCGTTCTCTTGCTCGTTATTTTGTCGCCAATTTTTTGGCTTTGGGTTGGTTTGTTTTTGCGCTTTTTCCTCATTGTGTTTTGACAGACTGGCAGCAAAGAAACTTCTTTCGTTGCTGTGCTCTGCATCCTGTGCTAAAGCTAGGGCTGAAGGCAAATCTCTAGGTTGTGCTGGGAAAACAGCCCACCTAAGTGTTTTCTTTAAACCGGAAATAAATGAATGGAGCGCGTCATTCCTAAATTTTTCATTGAGGACCGCTGCCTCCGCTGCGTCATGGGTCATTATAGTTTTATTGGTTAACAAAGTCAACTTCCGATCGACTTCATCATAGTATTCAAACAGAGATAAATCGCCTTGCCTGATGGAGTTTAGTTCTTGTTGAATCACATGAACCGGAGTCCTGTCGGCGTAGGTGAAGTCTAATCTAGCAATTATTGCTTTGAAGTTGAATGCAGTATCAAATGAGGATAAAACTCCGTCTGCCGTTCCTATGACTTTATTTCTAATAATGCCCAATGCGTGGTAATGCCGGGAGCTCCCATTATAGGGCTCATAAATCTGGTAAGCTATGTGTGCGGAACGCCTCCATGCAGTATAGGTTCCTGGTTTCCCTTCAAATGTTGACATTGATCTTACAATGTCTAAAGGTTCGCTGCATTCGATTTCTGGATCTATCCTAATATCTTTGAACACTTCTACCTGCGGTGTGTTAACTTTCAGGCTGTCATATTTTGCTGTTAGTTCTTTTAGTTTCTGTTCAATAAGTGTGTTTTGATTGGCAAGACAGGCGTTCACCTGAGCTTCCAAGTCTTTAATTCTGTCTTCCTTCATTTTTTCTATATAGGATGCTATGAGCTCTTCGCCACTACTGTCACTGTCCCTGTCTTTTGGTACTCGTGGTCTTAGCATAGATTCAGAAACACAAGGGAGAATTATTTAACTTTATTGAAGCCAAAACACTAACTCAAAAAAATGTTTTCAACGTTGGCAGAAATCAGAAATAGGACACCGAAAAAAATATTTTGTTTAATTCAATATTTATCATAACACAATTGTTGCAGGCAAAGATAAAACTTTCACTTTTTATTTCTAAAACAATTTGGTTTTATTCTGGAATTTATTTTTGGCAAAAAGAGAACACCTCACTTACATGATTTCGTAATTCATAATTAGTGTAGCCGGTGGTCGATGCAATTCGTTGTTGTCCGTTTCCTCCGCTTGTTCTTGATGTTCTTCTTTGTTGTTTTTTGTCACTCACGACGTTGTGTGGAGATTCTAATGTCTTCACTTTTTTTTTTTATTAACACTTTTGCTGTTTAGCAAAGTAGACTGAGTTAGATTATTTAGCGCGGCGTTTTAACACAGCGACTTGTTCGGTAATTTGGGTTGCTTTACTCGCGGTTGGGCGCCAATGAACAAATTTATTTATTATTTATTCTTTATTTGTGGACAACTTAGTCCGAAGGTAAAATCTTAACTAACTGTAGCATACAAAATTACTTATTATTAAAACTGAATTTTGCGACCGCGCCAGTGGCAGATGCGGCGACGGAAGCAGCGGCAGAATGTTGACCTGGCGCCTCGTGCCCGTTTGGCTCGTCGACCGCGCCAGCGGCAGGTGCGGCGGCGGAAGCAGCGGCAGAATGTTGACTCGACGCCTCGTGCCCGCTGGACTTGGTCAGCGCTGGCTGGCGGGTGTCGGGTTCGACATTCTTTCCCATGCATGCAGTGCTTGCATGAACCGCGCGGCCAACGTCTGCGCAGCTGCTCGTGTTAACTTGTATATTATCTTGTTGGTGCTACAGACTTTACGTGCTATTGCAATTGCGCCTCTCTCTCTCTCTCTCTTCTGTAATTTGGACACTTAAGTAAGAAGTCGCGAGCGAGGAAGTGCGGCTACCTTATTAAGTATACCTTGGTTTAAACAACGAGATTTTATACTTAAAGAGGGCTCAAACAACTATTTCCCAACTAACCTAACATTTCTGGAAATTGGCGATTTTACTCTCTCGGGGGACTGCCGTTTGTTGCTTCGTAAATCGTTGTCGAATCCGATTTCATTCGGCTTGCTGGCTTCGCTACAACATGAACTGCCGTGGCACAGCCAAGCCAGCCGTACTGTGTGTATGAGCGCGATCGCTGCGCGCAGTAGCTTCTGGAATCTGGCTCATACACACAGTACGGCTGGGTTGGGTGCAGTGTTGCCATAATACTTTGCGCAAAAAACGCCAGATTAGCAAAAAAAAAAAAACCAAAAAACTCCAATTTTTTTTTTAAAACGCTAAAAAAATACCTAAATTTTTTTAAATCATTTTATTCAAAGCTGTTTATGATTTCGTCTATATCGACAGCCTCTTCGTCGGGGTAGATATCTTTAATTGTTTCTATCTTCCTGAGCGCGATCGCTGCACGCAGTAGCTTCTAATATTGCAAACCTGAAGTCTCTACGGACAGACGGACGGACAGACGGATATGGACATATCGACGCGGCTATTGATACGGATCAAGAATATATATACTTTATGGGGTCGTAGATGCTTCCTTCTGCCTGTTTAATACTTTTGCACAAAACCATTATACCCTGATTTACCTATTTTATGGGTTCAGGGTATAACAAATAGAACCCTTGTATACTCGATACGAGTAATAAAACCAATAACAAAAGAGACCCGATTACAATGGGGTGCGGATACGGCAGGAGTGTACGCTGCCTCAATGATTTTCCGATGCAGATGGGGATGCCAAAAAGGTGTCTTCCTTCCAAATTTGGTGACTCTAGCTGAAAGCTTTTTAAAAGTGGGAAAGGGATGCTGGGGGCGGTATGGGGGCGTGGCATCCAAATTATTGCTGCTGATTTGGGAATGATGTGCATTTCTTTCCTCCTACCAAATTTGGTGACTCTTGCTGAAAGTTTGTTAAAGGTGTCGGGAAGGGGGGCTAGAGGCGGTATGGGAGCGTGGCATCAAAATTTTTTGCATTTTAAGCATTTTTGTTTTTCAACTGCGGGTAGGCTGTGGAACGGGGTGGGAGGGGCTCCAATACTTTGATGCTTTTTTTTTGGGGTCGTTACCAGTTATCTATCTACCAAATTTGGTGACTCTAGCTCAAACACTATGGAAGACACACGCATTACCGCTTTGAGCGAAGCGTTGGGGCGGTTGGAGGTGGTCGTGGGTTTCTAGGGCAGTATGGATGGGTGTGGCATCCAAAGTTTTTAAGATTTTGTTTAGGTGTCGTCAACCCCTATCTTAGCACTAAAGTTGGCGGCTCTAGCTCAAAAACTGTTAAAGATATAGGCATTTCTGTTTTCCAACTGCGGTGGGATTTGGGCGGAATGGCGACGTGGGGCTCAAAAAATTGTGGATACAATATTTTTGGGGTTGTAAGTAACTATCTTCTATTCAATTTTAGTATTCTTAGCTGTAAGGGCGTGCGAAATAGGATTTATTGATTTCAAGTTATCGAGTTTATCGATTTGCCAGCCCCCCAGTTATCGAAGAACCCGAATCTTGACACTTTAATTTACTATGCCATAGATTAAAACATTTGCAAACTTTCAAATCTCTAGATTGAAGGGTGTGGAAAAAAGTTGCTTTCACCGGACGGACAGACAGACGCACGGACAAACACCATGATGGACATTGCACAAACCCAATATACTCTTTACCTTCAGTATCGAGTATAAACATTTATTTTTATAGAAACCAAAGTGTGCAAATAAAGCGTAAGATTGCACACGACGACCAGTTGTTTGACGACATGCCGGTGTCGTAAAAAAATGTTGTGGATAAAATTGCTAGTCATACATAAATGGAGCCGCACTTAGCGTATTGGCGCTTAATACTTGCCAAAACGGATGAGGAGACCAGTGATCATGCTTTTACTCAAATAACAAAATATTTATTATAACAAAAAGAAGCAAACCAAGCAAATATAAAAGATAATAATAAATGAATTGAACAATTGCACATTGTATGTTTTTATTATATTTTATTCTGCAGTTCCAGCTGACTCGTACTGCCGAGGTTCCGATCCACTATGTGAGGCAGCAATAATCAAATCATCAAAAAGCTTTCGTCTTTCGTTGGTGTCGGTTGTGTTTTTGAGCGCTCTCAATAAGTTATTGTTTTCTTGTGTTTGTGCACTTAGTGTTACTTGGTTTTTTTTTGGTAAACGATTCTAGCAGTGATCGCAAATATACGTTGTATATATTTACGTGTGCTTAATAATAGTTGCGGACTTAAATTACATTTGAAGTCGCAGCAGAACCAACGCTGCATTTGCTTTAAAAAAACATATATAAATACATACGTATATTTGCATTTGCTTATTCTGTGCTTGTTCTGTGTTTTCTTTCATCCAATAACAACAAACAGCTTGTCTTATTTTCTTGCTCTTGCACTCAAGCATCAGTCCTCTCACGCTAACGTCCGCTCTTTTCCGAAGTACTTGTAGTTGTATCTGCCGACGCACTCAAGCTCTCTCGCTCTCTTGGTTTTTACCGTTTGATCGTGCTCATTGCATCAACGCCTTCACACTTACTTTCGTGAACCCTACATCTTTTTGATAAAGCATATTACTTTTTTTCTTTTTATTATTATTTTTATTTATTCAACTTAAAATCAATATGCTAGTCTGTTGCAGCAACAACTGCAAATTGGTTGGATCATCCAACCAAGACTTTATTCTGTGCCGATTGTGTGACAATGTGATACACATGATCAACTTATAGTGGTTGGTGATTTTAATTTGCCACATGTGTTATGGTCTGTGAATGACACATCTTCGGTGCAATTACCGGCCACTTCTGATGATTTTATCGATGGCCTTTTAGAGTTAGGCCTATCACAAGTTAACAGGGTGCATAACAGTAGTAATAAAATGCTAGATTTAATATTTGTTTCTGACTCTGATTGTAGTAATGTCAGTAGAGTACACCCTTTAGTGCTTCCCGAAGATACCTACCATCCAACTTTAGAACTTTCATTTGAACTTTTTAACCTTAGCTCAACATCTAACAATTGTTTAAAGACACGATGTTTTCGTAAAACTAACTTTACTAAATTAAATGACCTTCTTCAGCATACTAATTGGTCTCAACTTTATTCTTGTACTGATATAGAAACTGCCATTGCCATTTTTTACAGGACTTTGAATTCATATTTGGATATATGTGTTCCCGTCACTGTTCCTTTAAGTGAAAATAAACCACCTTGGTTTACGAGGGAACTATCAAAATTAAAAAACTTGAAAACAAGATCCTATAAAAAATTTAAAAGATCTGGAAATACTTTAGATTTATCCTTGTTTATAATTGCAAAGTCAAATTTTATTTCTGTAAACACTATTTGTTATAACAATTATCTTAATCGTTGCAGATTAAACTTTTCCCGCGATCCGAAACAGTTTTTTAAATTTGTTAACTCTAAACGTAAATCTTCTTGCTTGCCTTCCTCGGTTTACCTTGATAATACAAAAGCAAATACCGATCAGGCAGTGGCCGATCTCTTTGCTGAGTATTTTCAATCTGTATACACATCGAGTTCATATAGTTGCACTAATTCCTATCCTTTTCAAGTTCAAGCGTCAAACTGCATTTATGTCCCAGTTATAACTGAGTGTACGCTGCTAGGCGACCTCAACACTATCAAACCCGGCTTCTTGCCTGGTCCTGATGGAGTGCCAGGTTGTATACTTAGATATTGTGCGGACTCACTTTGTAAACCCTTACACAAATTATTTAACTTGTCAGTTGACTCAGCTGTGTTTCCTGGTATATGGAAGGAATCTTTTATTATTCCACTCCATAAAAATTCTTCTAAGTCCAACGTTAAAAACTATAGGGAAATATCAAAGCTGTCTGCCATTCCGAAAGTCTTTGAAAAAATTATGCACTTATGTACTTCAATTTTATCCCCTTATCAACACGGTTTTGTTAGGCGAAGATCTACTACCACCAACCTTCTTGAGTTTACCTCACTAGTTATCAAAGGGTTTCAGGACAAAATGCAAACTGACGTCGTTTACACAGATTTTAGTAAGGCATTTGATTCTGTTAGTCATTCTTTGCTGCTTCAAAAATTAAATATTATAGGATTACCAGCAAAACTCCTGTCGTGGCTTTCTGAGTACTTGTGTGGCCGAACACAAAAAGTAGTTTTTAAATCTTCTGTATCCAAATCTATTTTTGTTACCTCCGGTGTTCCTCAGGGGAGTCACATGGGACCATTGCTATTTAATCTATTTATTAACGATCTTCCTGCTGTTATTACTAACTCTCGTGTTTTTATGTTTGCTGATGATGTAAAGCTATGTTTCACCTATAATGATGATTCTCTATGTAACTTACTACAGTCGGACTTGGGGGCACTGTCGGCTTGGTGCCGTTATAACTTACTTAATTTAAATTGTTCAAAATGTAAAATCATGACTTTTTGTAGAGGTTCCCCTCATACTGCTCACAACGTGCTAGATGCTTCACCACTTGTCCGCGTTTTTGAAATTAAAGATTTAGGCATCATTCTTGATAGCAAATTAAAATTTGATTCTCACATATCGTCGATGGTCAATAAGGCCATAAATGTACTTGACTTCATCAAGCGGTGGTCAAAAGAGTTTGATGATCCCTACACCACTAAAACGCTATATACATCATTGGTACGCCCCATCCTGGAGTATGGATCTTGTGTGTGGTCCCCGCAATACGGGCTTCACCAGGATAGAATTGAATCTGTGCAGAGGAAATTTCTTCTGTTTGCGCTCAGATGTTTTAACTGGGTTCCTGGAATAGACCTACCACCCTATTCAAGTAGACTTCTTTTAATTAATCTTCCTTCCTTGTTGAACCGTAGAATTATGCATGGTGTAGTATTTGTCACTAATCTACTTAATGGTGATATCGACTCATCAGTTCTTCTAAGTCGAATAAAATTAAATGTTCCCATTAGATCCACACGTAACTTTTTACCCCTCAGCCTCGATCGTTGCTCGAGCAACTATTTAATTCATGAACCATTTCGTGTATTATGTTCTGACTATAACAAACTTTATTCTCTTGTCTCTCTGGAGACCTCGACTCCAGTACTAAAACGATCTATCCTTTCTGCCTTATCTAATCGTAACCACTAATCACTAATCTTCCACTGGTCTGATTGGGTTTTTCTGGGTTTTTCCCAATCCACGCAACAAATGTTGGACCAGTTATATTTATTTGGAATTTCCCAGAGCTTTAACGTTAAATTTTTAAATTTTTTATCATAATTTTGAACTTTATTTCAGATATTATAATTATTTATTTTATACTATATTATTTTAATATTATAATTAAAGTTAATTTTGATTTGTCAGCTGCTCATAGCCGACATTAAATAAATAACTAAATAAATAAAGCTCCCCCACAACACTAAGACTTAAGTAGAGGTAAGCAAAATGAATTTGTACTGTTTAGTTATTTTAGGAATTATATTCAAACTTTAGAAAGGTGAAACCTAGTTTTTATACCGGAAAACAAGTAGGCAAACGAACCAGTGATGCGCATCACTATTATCAGTGCTCATCACTGATAGCGGTGCCTATCACTGGTTTATAACGGGATCATGTGCGCTCTCGCGCGCAAGAAACAAGCAGTAAAGCAAAGCCCGGCAGCAACGAAAAGGGACCAGACGTGACGCTGGCAGAAATGCAGGCATCAGAGCGAGAGCGGCGACGGCAGAGACCACAGCAGAAAGGCTCAGCGACAGAGGTCACGACAGAGGCCCAGCGGCAGAGGCCCAGCGACAGAGGCCACGGTAGATGTTTAAGCAGCCAACAGTCACCGAAGACGGCCGAGGCCCCGGCAGAATGATCAGCGGCAGAGGCCACGACAGAGGCCAAGCGACAGAGGCCACGGCAGAGGCTAAAGCAGCCGAAAATTTGGCACGCGCCCAAAAAAATCAAGGCGGGCAGTCGCTATCGGTAAGCAAATCAGCGCGGGAGTGTCAACTCGAGGCAGAAGAAAACTAAGTTACGCAAATATTTCACGCGAGTGCGCCGAGGATGTAAAAGAAATACTTACCACACACAAAATTTGAGTTTTAAAAGTTTCACCACGATACGGTGTCAACGTTAAATGCAAAACCAGGAAATTTAGAAATACATGGCATCGCCCGAGCACCACGGGGTTCAGCAGGGCGCGTTCCGAGGGTTCTCTGCGCGCTTTGGTAAATCTTCTGGTGTCTTACCGCCCCCTGGTCTGGGCACATCTCGAGCGTTTTCTCGATGTGCGTAGTTTTACCAAACAGGGATTATCGAGATGCTCTCTGAGTCTTGGTGCTTTTTAAATTTTATTGTAAAATGACTCAGGACTGGACAGAGTTTACCCCAGAATTGACCTTGCTGCTGCTGCTGCAAAAGAAAATTTCCCATCCTTTGCTCACTGACTCTTACGATCATGAAATTCGTTGTTTATGGCTTGCTTGCGGGTGTGGAAAACAACGCACATCAAACAGGCACTCACTAGACTCTATCCTTGCACTCTTTGTACACTGATTCTCACTATCATAAAAACTAGTTTTTTATACTCGATACCGAAGGTAAAGAGAATATTGGGTTTGTGCAATGTCCGTCATGGTGTCCGTCCGTCTGTCCGTCCGTCTGTATGAACGCAACGTTTTTCACACCCTTCCACGCCCGAGCAGGGACTCTGAGATTTAGGCATTTCGAGCATCTTTTCTATTAGTCAGTAGGAGCGGCATTTCACCCCATTCCTAACCTTGAAAATCATAGGCAAAAGGGAAAGCGTTTTAAGAAAATTTTAAAAGAAGTATATTGTTTGTATCTCATTTGAAAAATAAATATATAAAATTTACTGGAGTTGCACACATGTTGTTATGTTAATATTCGATATTCCGGGTACAGTCGTGTATTTTTTACTTTCTGTTTGTTTTTTTTTACTGACCAACCGCACAAAAGAACGCTCCTAAACATTTACTCTCCGGGGTACATATGGGCTATATCTCTATAGAGTTTGTTTAACGTGGCAAGTTCCAGTATAGGATTAAAGCCACGGTGCCCGCATATCCGAGGATATAGCACAGTGAGTCTGGATTAAGCGCCAACTAACGCCCCTTCGATATTTCTATCTCCGGGGTACAGTAGGGTCCAGCTTCCTCTTAACCATAATTTTTTTGCGAGAGAACAGAGAAAGCTGACGCCGAGCCCTTTCGAAGCCGACCACCGCCGCCGCGTCTCAGTCTATAACACAGCAACCGCGCAGCGACATAGCCGAGCCTAGACCAACGCGCTCACCGAGCCGAGGAGTAACGAAACAGTGGCAGAGGCACATCGCAACGAAGCCACCGGCATCATCGAGCAAGTGGTGCGATCACGCTGCGGATATAAGGCAGCGCTATCACCAGAGCTAGGCAGTCACCGACACGGAGTCATCGAAGAACAACGTAGGCAACGCGCAAGAAATAAAAATCCTTCGAATAAAATAAAATAAATAAAATCCTTCGGAAAAATAAAAATCCTTCGGGAAAATAAAAAACCTTAAAATAAAATAAAATAAATAAAATCCTTTGGAAAAATAAAAATCCTTCGAATAAAAATTAAATAAATAAAATCCTTCGAATAAAATAAAATAATTAAATCCTTCGGAAAAATAAAAATCCTTCGAATACAAATAAAATAAATAAAATCCTTCGAATAAAATAAAATAAATAAAATCCTTCGAGAAAAATAAAACCAAAATTATAATTAAATCCTGCGAACGTGAAACCAAATATAACGATGATCAAGACAAAAATTCAGTGACAAGATATAACACAACGAGCTAAAACAAACCAACAAGCAGCTTAGACATGGGTGTAAAATGCATCTCCTATCGCCGCAAGGACGAGTTGCAAAACTTAGCCGACGAGTTTGGTCTGGGAACCACGGGCACCGTCGAGAACCTGCGCGCCCGGATCTCCGCCTTCGTATCCAGGGGACAGCATTCGGAGGCAATGCGCGACCGCTTGCAAGAATTGGAGGTAAGCTACGGGGATGCCGCCAGCCCTCGGGATGCCAGCTCAGCAGCCGTTTGCCCGAATCCGGAAGTTCAAGCGCACAAGGAGGAACGGGCCGTTACCCATGACACCGGGGCCAGGTTCAAGAAGATAGGCCGAGAGGAGATATCCTGCTGGCCGATAAGCTACGTAGCTGGGGTGTCGTATTCGATGGCATCTCGGACCCACTGAGCTTCGTGTAGAAACTGGAGGAGCAAGTAATCTCATACAGGGTGAGTGCCGACCAGCTGCTGCGAACAATATCCGGTCTCTTTACCGGTCGGGCTGAAGGATGGTTCCGGACATACAAGATGCAAGACGAGCCTTGGTAGTCGTTTAAGAACGAGTTTCTAGACTTCTTCTTACCCCCACGGTACTTCCAACGCTTGGAAAGTACTATACAGACGTGATCCCAGCGGCCAGGCGAACCCTTCAAGGAGTTCTTAATCGAACTTCGGGTGATTATGCAACGTGCCCAGTATTCGCCGGAACGGGAGCTAGAGAGGACTTAAGAGAACTTGTTACCACAGTACCAGTTGTTCACACGACGACGCGAATTCAACTCATTGGCCGAATTGACTCAGCTGGTGACAAACTTTGAGACTGTCCGGGACCGGGACCCGCAGGGATACGTAAAGCTGTTGCCAGCGAGCACCCCGACAACGCAGGGCCGCCATCAGGGTAGTGGAGACCACGGCAAGGTAGCTAGAACCTGACGTTACCAATAAGGAAACCTGAAACAACGCCATTTCAGAATGTATCACAGGACACGGGCGGGGCGGTGGATGCGAAGCGAGCCTGCCGAAATTGCGGGGAGATCGGACATTTTTCCAATGAGTGCCAGAACCCCCAGTTGCTATTCTGCTGGGAATGTGACCGACGTAGCACTCGCACCAAAGGATGTTGCCGTGTCGCACGATCGGGAAACGGGCAGCGTCCCCGTCCAGAAGAGGACTGGGGAGAGACCAACAGCAGTGGGAGCCCTCGTCATTAGTTCACCCGCTACCTTTTGAGGAGGGGAGGATCGCATTTCTCGTGACCATAGGGGCCACCCCGATAGTAGCAACACTGGACACAGGGGCAACGCGATCGTTTATCAGTAAACGGTTGGCAGGGGTCGTCGGAACCAAGGATAACATTCTTGACATCCGGGTAAGGATAATCCTTGCATATGGCTCACCAAAGGATATAACAAGAGCAGTACTGGCGTCGATAAAGCTCGACGAGCAAGAAACCGTGGTGCCTCTACTAGTTATGACTACGATCTTGGATGACGCTAATCTGGGCATTGACTTTTTGTGTGGAAATGACACAGGCGCCCGATCCTCAAACACGCCCGATGCTGATGACCCCAACAACCGACACCGCCACGCAGGACGCACAAAACACCGAGCCAGACCCCACGGAGACAGCGCAGGCTAGTGTTGCAACAACGCAGGATGCAAGTAAGACTGCGCCAGCCAACTTCGTAGAGACTGGGCTGGCCGGTCTACAACCAAAGCGTTACGCACACAGCACTGAGCCAGCACAGGTTAGTGTTACCACAACGCAGGATGCTAGCCGCAAAGTTCGACGGACCATACAAGGTAGTAAAGTTCATCTCCCCGAACATAGTGCGACTACAAAGCTTGACCGGGCGACAGCGCAAAACGGCGAGCCTGACCGACCTCAAGGAATTCAACGCAGACGACAACGCCACCAGTGACAACGACACCAGTGACAACGACACCAGAGACAACGACACAAGCAACGGATGACCAGCCACAGCAAAGTCACGGGGGCCACTGGTATTGGTGAGCCAATATAACGTCCCCGCCCTTAGAGGGGGCAAACGCAAAAATTATACGTAGGTAGTAAGAGTAAGAAATGTTAGTCATCACACCGCAAGGATAAGTCAATTGGGTAGCATAAGTAGTTAAGAAAACACGCAACATAGTTGTATTTTCTAATTTAGTACGCCACCCGCATAAGGGTCATGGCTGGTGGAGGATCAGAGCGTGTTGCGGTCCAGCAATTATTCCGACATAATGGAGGCGGCCATCGAGTCTAGCAGCGACTCACAGCCGGTAGGAGACCAAGAAGACGGAGCCAGCCCAGACACCACCCCGCCGCTCGATAGGGAGGTCGCCGACTGGCTGATGCATGTGCTGGAGGAGCACCCGACCGTCGGTGAGGTGTTGGTAGATACCAGCCCGGGAAAAGAGACGGCCGCGGACGAGGAGTGGGCCACAGCCCCAGGAGGGTGGCGAGTCGCACCCGAACCCCGACAGCTACCGAAACAGATGATCCGGTTCATCCAGGAGTATGTCAGCGACCCAGACGCGCGACTTTGGGTTCGAAACCTCAAGAGGATGGGGCAATACACCATGCGATATAGCGTCAACCGATCGCGCGAGGTGATCGTCGTTTTATTACCCCGAAGTAGGGAGGGAGTGTGAGGCAGCAATAAAGCTCCCCCACAACTCTTAGACTTAAGTAGAGGTAAGCAAAATGAATTTGTACTGTTTAGTTATTTTAGGAATTATATTCAAACATAAGAAAGGTAAAACCTAGCTTTTATACCGGGGAACAAGTAGGCAAACGAACCAGTGATGCGCATCACTATTATCAATGCTCATCACTGATAGCGGTGCGTACCACTGGTTTATATCGGGATCATGTGCACTCTCGCGCGCAAGAAACAAGCAGTAAAGCAAAGCCCGGCAGCAACGAAAAGGGACCAGACGTGACGCTGGCAGAAATGCAGGCATCAGAGCGAGAGCGGCGACGGCAGAGACCACAGCAGAAAGGCCCAGCGACAGAGGTCACGACAGAAGCCCAGCGGCAGAGGCCACGACAGAGGCCCAGCGACAGAGGCCACGCCCAAAAAACTCAAGGCGGGCAGTCGCGATCGGTAAGCAAATCAGCGCAGGAGTGTCAACTCGAGACAGAAGAAAACTAAGTTACGCAAATATTTCACGCGAGCGCGCCGAGGATGTAAAAGACATATTTACCAGACACAAAATTTGAGTTTTAAAAGTTTCACCACGGCACGGTGTCAACGTTAAATGCAAAACCAGGAAATTTAGAAATACATGGCACAGCAACAACAACCGGCTAAAATGAACAACAACAACGACGAACAACAGCCGCACCAAAGCATGGGGCAGGGGTAAGCTGACCTTAAGTCTGGGGGTTTTTAAATGGGCGGGAGTGTGGTCTTTCCTGTGATTTGCGGTGTGGTAGGCAGCAAGAGTAGGCGCCAGTAAAGAATGATAATAGCATACAGATATAAGAAAACGAAACTGAGTGCATTTCTTGATTTGGGTGCGCACACAAGTGGGTTTTTTACCCCCCCCCCCCCCCACCCTTTCTTTTTGATTAAAGGCATGCTGTACAGTTCGACCGCGTGTTCCGAGTGTTCTCTGCACGTGTTCGTAGCTGTCCGGCATTGCCCGGACACTCGCAAGGGTTAAAAAAAACGCATTCCGGGGGTTCTCTGTGCGTTTTGGTGAGTCTTGCCAGTGCCTTTGCCACTCATTTAAATTCTAGGGGAGTCGAGGGCGTGCCGTACGGCCATAAAGCGTGTTCCGAGCATTTCTCTGCACGTTTTGTGGCTATCCGGTATCACTCGGTCACCACAGGGTTTAGCAGGGCGCGTTCCGAGCGTTGTCTGCGGGTTTGGTGAAATCGTGTGGTGTCTTACCGCCTTCCTAGTCTGGGCACATCTCGAGCGTTTTCTCGACGTGCTTAGTTTTACCTAATAGGGATTGCCGAAATGCTCTCTGAGTCTCGGTATTTTATAAATTTTATTGTAGAATGGCTCTGGGCTGGACAGAGTTTACCCCAGCTTTAGATAACTTCTTTACAACTCGATGATTTTATGTAATCTTTAAAGTGGTTTCTGATTTTCTTAGTATAATCTCTTGTTCGACCAAGTGCGAAGTATGCATTTGCGTCAAAAGCACTTTCAGCTCTTATCAACTCCGTCGTGCTGCCATAGGTGTGTGGACTTCTCTTTATCAGAATGTTGTGCAGCAGACAGCATGCATACGCAATTTTCAGCGCTCTTCAAGAGTGGCATAAAAGTATCCGTTGCACCGAGACCCACCTTGCCGTCAAAATACCAGTCACATTTTCAATGCGTCGGCGAGCTCGACTCAACCGATAATTAACAAGTAGAAACATTGCAGTTGGACTCAACCGACTGCGGTATACTCGATACAAGTAATAAAACCGATAAAAAAGACCTGATTGCAATGTGGTGCGGATACGGCAGGGATGTAAGCTGCCTCATTGTCTGATGCAGATGGGGATGCCAAAAAGCTATCGTCCTTTCAAATTTGGTGACTCTAGCTCAAAGTTAGTTAAAGCTTTGGAAACGGGGACTGGTGGCTTTATGGGGGCATGGCATCCAAATTTTTGCTGAAAATCTGTGTATCATGTCAATTGCTATCCTCATACCAAATCTCGTGACTCTAGCCAAGAGTTAGTAAAAGGTGTGGGAAGGGGAGCTGGGGGTGGTATGGGAGGGCGTGGCATCCAAATTTTTGCTGCAGATATGTGTACGATGTGAATTTCTTTCCTCCTATCGAATTTGGGGACTCTAGCTTAAGCTTTGTAAAAGGTGGTGGAAGGAGGGCTAGAGGCGGAATGGGTGGGGGTGGCATCCATATATTTGCTGAAGATCAATATGATTTATCAATTGCTGTCCTCCTACCAAATTTGGTGACCTTTGCCCAAAGTAAGAAAAATATGGCGGAAGGATGGCTGGAGGTGTTATGGGGGGATGTGGCATCCAAATTTTTGTAGGAGATCTGTGTAAGTTGTCAATTGCTATCCTCCTTCCAAATTTGGTGCCTCTTACCAAAGACAGTCTGGTACCGATGAACTAGTGAGATGGTTCTGAGGTGGGCAAGCTGAGGCCACCGGACGGGTCGCAGGTTGCGGATTGCGCGAGGCCTCTAGAAGAGGTTACTTGCGAATAGCGACTTGTCGTAAATAAGCAGTCCCGGACAACAGCGGGTACCACACTGCTGTGGGACCGACAATGCGCTTGTCTGACCGCCTTCTAAACATAGTCTTACACACACCCTTCTTCTCATGCGCGCCTACCCAATTTTCTATCCCTCACATCTCACACAGGGCAGTGGTGACGTCCTGTGGCAAGGGTGCCAATTCACCCCCCTAATATCAGAGTGTTAAGTGGTCCGTGCTCATTGGCTGGTTTGCAGTCATGGGTAACCGACTGTATTTGAACGGAACCTCACCGATACCTGGCCGCCTCGGTGAGCTAACTTGGCCCCGGCGTGTTAGTGGGGACTATGACACGCCGGTACTACTTTCCCCCACACTCGTGGGATTCATTTATGAATAAAAACTTGCAAAAAAACATGCGGGGCTTAACCGCAACACAAGCAGCAGAGCGGATGGAAGTGGCGGCTCTGGACGAAGGCGGCAAGCTGACGCTGCGCAGAGGCCAGGCCCCTCACTCCAAGAGCACTGCTCGGCCGAAGGGCTCGTCCCCGAAGCCGAGCACTTCGAAGAGTGCAGAGACTTTCAAATCTCTAGTGGCTGTCAAGGAGGCCGCTACACTGACGGACGTAGGGGGTGGGGCTGCAGTGCCTGGCACTGCACCGGTGGCTGCCCTGCGGGCTACCACAGCATGCGGGGGAGACGCCGCAACACCCTTTTCTGCTCCACAGAGGAGGAAGCAGAACCCAAAAAAGCCATCTCTACCGGCACCAGGCAAGCCTGGTGGCTCTGGCGACCCGCTAAGGCAGGGCCTCAGCGGAGCCGGGCGCAAGTGGTACCTCAGGTACCTCGAGCGTGGCTTAAAGCCGGAAGTGGCACGCATGCGAGCACTGTAGCACCGGGTGCCGACCGCGTCGCCAGTGGAGCAAACCGACGGCCAGGCCGTGGCGGGAAGAAAGCGACAGCTCCAGCACACGTCACCAACCGAACTCCCCAAGGAGGGCCACAAGAGGTCGAAGGGTAGAGGTGATATCACAGCTCCGGAGGGCCAAGATACCTCAGTCAGCTCGAAGCGACCGAAGGCGGCCACGTATGCCAGTGTAGCCAAGGGCACTAACCTAGCTATACTGGCTTGTGACTTCCCGAGGAAGCGGCTGAGCAAGGAGGAGCTGACGGCGGTGGAGACAGCCCTTGTTGAAGAGATGAGGAAGGGTTGGACCGCCAGCCTCAATTTCAATGGCATCCAGTTCAGGGATGGGCTAGTCCTAGTGGACTGTCTGGACGAGGATGCCAGAAGGTGGCTGGAGCTGAAAGTGCCCAGCATGAGTGCCGCAGTGGGAGTAGAACTCCGCACTTGCCCGCAAGCGGACATTCCGCAATCAAACATCGTAACAATATACCTGCCACGCACGGCTGGGGAGACGGTGGAAAGATCCCTGGGGCTGCTCACTGAGCAGAATAAGGGTCTTCTTATTGAGACATGGCGCGTGCTCAGGCGCCTTGAGACCAAGGGAGGCAAGGTGCTGACACTTGGGATGGAGGACGAAGCGCTCTCTCGTCTCAAAACTATAGAGATGTCTGTGAGCTTCAGGTTTGGCCAAATGAAGTGCCGGCTGCACAAAAAGCAAGAGACGGCTGCAGTGGTGCTAGCAGATGACGTGCCTGGCACTTCCTCTGCTGCAGCCAAGGCAGCACCCACCTGCCCCTCCGACCTGCATCACGCGAGGGCAGCTTCGGCTGTCATCAGCAGGTTGATCTCCAGGTCTGACCTGGGGCTGGTGCTCATCCAGGAGCCATGGGTCGTCAGAGGCAGGATCTGCGGCCGAAACCATGAAAGTTCGCAATTAGTTGCAGACATGAGGGAGACATCGCCAAGAGCGTGCATCTTGGTGCGAAAGAATACTAACTTTCTTTGTCACAGGCAATAACGGTAGAGGTGAGTGCTTACTTGACTATCTTGTAGCTAGTGACCTTACGGTGTTTAATGTGGGGGCTGAACCTACTTTTATCACCAAAAATAGAGCCGAAGTACTTGATATTACTTTCGGCAACGGGGGGCCTCTGAGCTGGTTAACAATTGGAGGGTCTCAACAGAACCGTCAATGTCGGATCACAGGATCATCCTCTTCGACATTAGCAGCAATTTCAGGTTTTGTAAAGTCATCAGGAATCCCCGGCGGACCGAGTGGCCGCTCTACCAGTCCTGCCTGGGTTTCAATAATCTGAGCAGACTGAACCATAGTAAGAGGCTCTCTTCCCATGAAGAGCTAGAGCAACTCTCAGTAGAAGTTGGCGAGACGATTCTGCATGCCTATCATGCAAGTTGTCCAGCCAAATCCACAGAGTCCAACAACCCTTGGTGGAATAAAAAGTTAGGGATGCTTCGAGCAGAAGTGAGGAGGCTGCTTAATACATCCAAAAAGAATAGTGACAGATGGGACTTATACACCAAAAAACTAACAGAATACAACAAAGAAATCCGGTACAGCAAGCGTGCTCACTTCCGGAGTTTTTGCTCTAACCTAGAACAGGTCTCACCAGCTACTAGGGTCTTTAGAGCAATCTCGAACGGCAAAGTTCTGTCCGATTTCTGTCTAAAGAGGCCAGATGGTTCCTTCTCGGAAAACGAGGTGGAAAAGGCAGAACTTCTCCTGCAAACTCACTTTCCGTCTTGTAATACCATCCCCAACATTGCTAACTGTTACGAAACGGTCCCCAACTGGAGACCGGACTGGAGCGTGCCTGCAGCCATAGTATCAGATCAAAAGATTAGATGGGCCATTGGTACACTCAGTCCCTACAAGGCCCCAGGTGCGGACGGAATCCTTCCCGTCCTTCTTCAAAAGGGGATGGAACAGCTAATGGTGTTCCTCATTCGCATTTTCCGGGGAAGTCTAGCTATGGGCTACATACCTAGAGCATGGAGGACGGCCAGGGTGATTTTTATCCCGAAGGTGGGGAAAAAAGACCCTTTTCACCCCAAATCCTTCAGGCCGATCAGCCTGACATCCTTCCTGTTAAAAACCCTCGAAAAGATAGTCGACAGCCACATTAGGACCTCGCACCTAGTGTTTAGACCCTTGCATGATCATCAGCATGCCTACAGAGAAGGAAAGTCGACAGAATCGGCTCTCCTAGACTTAGTAAACAGCCTGCAATGCTCAATGAAGGCCAAAGACGTCGCTCTCTGCGCCTTCATGGACATTGAAGGTGCCTTCGATAACACAGCACACGATGTTGTGGCCAGGGCGCTTCGGGACAAAGGGTTGAGTCAGGACTCATTTTTTGGCTTGGCAAACTCCTTGACACGAGAATAGCGGAAGTCACTGTCAATAATTTGACGATCAGGGCCCAAACCACAAGAGGTTGTCCACAGGGGGGTGTCCTATCACCTCTTCTCTGGAGTCTCGTGGTGGACGAGCTACTAGGTAAACTTACAGACAATGGTTTTGAATGCCAAGGCTACGCCGATGACATCACTATTGTCTGCAAGGGCAAATTTGAGAACACGCTATGTGACAGGATTACACTGGGTCTTAGCCTTTGCTTGGACTGGTGCTTGGACGTGGGGCTGAATATAAATCCAGCAAAAACCACAATTGTCGCTTTCACCAATCGATACAAGCTAAAATCCAAAGGACCCATATCTATTGGGGGTACGGTTATCCCACTCTCTACGGAGATAAAGTATCTGGGGATATTCTTGGACAAGAGACTACTCTGGAAACGGCATGTTGAGCATGCGGTACGCAAGGCCACACTGGCCCTAATGAGTTGCAGATCTCTCGCAGGGAAAAGCTGGGGGGTGTCCCCTAAAATCCTTCTGTGGATGTATACAGCAATGGTAAGGCCTATAGTCAGCTACGGCGCTGCGGTCTGGGCAAGTCGCGTTGACCTGGCTGTAACTAAAAGGCAACTGGGCAAACTCCAGAGACTCGCCTGCACGTGCATCACTGGCGCGATGCGTAAACAGCGCAAACAGATCTATCATGAGAATGACAGGAGCGAACGCAATTGCTTCTGTCACCAGTGCAACTGGCACACTATTGGCATTTCCACAAGATGAGCAGTTGGCCAGTTTTAGTTTCGAGAAGCTCTTTAAAACGGAGCTCAGCAATAAAGCAGAGTGGACTAGTCTGTCGACCACCTATAATGTGAAGCCAAATGTTATCAGATGGTATACGGACGGTTCACTCACAGATGAGGGTGCTGGAGCTGGAGTCTGCGGACCCCAGCTCAAACATCATGAACCCCTTGGTAAATTCGCCAGCATATTCCAAGCGGAAGTGCATGCGATTGAAAGATGTGCCTCCCTCAACATCGAGAGGGGTTACGCTTATAGAGACATTGCCATTTTCTCTGACAGCCAGGCAGCGATCAAAGCACTCAGTGCTTACAAGATCATCTCCAAGCTGGTCTGGCAATGTAAAGAAGCACTCAACAGGTTGGGTAGTACCAACACAGTCAACATCTATTGGGTACCAGGACATGCGGGTATTCCCGGCAATGAGGTTGCCGATAATATGGCCAGGAGAGGAGCTGGCACCCCTTTCCTCGGCCCTGAACCTTTCTGTGGGCTAGGACCAGGGACAATTAGGCAGAGCAGTCGCATCGATCTGCTCATTGCATGCGAGGATGCGTGGCGGTTTTCGCAGGGGGCAAGACAGAGCAAGCGACTGCTAAGTGGTTACAACAAGAAGAGAACTGAGGACTGTCTGAAGCTGAGCAATAGGATCTCTTCGGATAGTTACGGGTTTCTTGACCGGGCACTGCAGAATGCGTAAGCATCTGCACACTCTCAAGCTAGGGGTAGACAGTCTTTGCAGTCTGGAGGGGAGCCTCTCTCTGTCTACTGAGGAGATGAGGGCTCTCCGACCATGCCACATCGTCGCATTGCTGCGTTCGATTGGGCTGTAACTCACAAAGCTGTAAGAGGGCACAATAGATCCTAGTGGTCGCAGTGCACATTCCTCAACCCATTAATAATAATAATAATACCACAGACAGTCTAATATACAGACTGTGCAATTGCTAACAAGAGCTTTAAGAGCTTTCGCGTCTCGCGATTTTTGGGTCTTTAACAAATCTTTGCCTACCACATTTGGTGACTCTAGCTCAAACACTATAGAAGATACACGCATTCCCGTTTTTAGCGAAGGCGTTGAGGCGGTTTGGAGTCGTCAACTATCTTAGCACCAAATGTGGTGGCTCTAACTCAAAAACTGTAAAAGATATGGGATTTTAGGTTTTAAACTGTGTGGGGGGGGGGGGGCGGAATTGGTGGGCGTGGCTCTAAAAATGATGATGCATGTTTTTGGAGGCTGTTAGTAACTATCTACTCCCCAATTTTGGTAGTTCTAGCTGTAAGGGCGTGCGAAATAGAAGGACTTGTCGATTTTGAGTTATCGAATGTATCGATTTTCCAGTTATCGTTGAGCCTCATAGATTAAAACATTTGCAAAGTTTCAAATCTCTAGCTTGAAGGGTGTGGAAAAAATTTGCGTTCACACAGACGGACAGACGGACGGACATACACCATGAAGGACATTGCACAAACCCAATATACTCTTTACCTTCAGTATCGAGTATGAAAATTTAAAAAAAATATTGTACAAAAAAGAAATGCTATATCAGATGTTTGAATATATAACGGTACAGAAGTTAAGTGGCTGCGAAAAAAACCAAATAAGATCAGCTGATGTCATCAAATGAAGTTTCTAAGTGATCGACCCAATAAATAAGCCGGTCGATCTTTTATTATAGATCGATCCTAGTTTATACTTTTGTTCCAATTTTCAAAAATAACAAAAAAGGTTTTTGTCTTGTCTTTCATATTTTTACAATCATTCCTGTTCTACTTTTCGGTTCCAAGAATAAATGGATCGTTTTGAAATCGAGTGACAATTAGCTGAAAACGATTTTGCTTATAAAGCAACTAATTTGTGTGTTTTTAAACCCTGAAACTATTTTTCACTTAATTTATATACTATTGGCAATAGTTTTGCATTATTCTTCGTAGGGGCTGCAAATTATTTTTCATTTGTTTTTTTTTTAGTTGTACACCTAAAATTTACGTGCGCCGGCAAAGCCAAAGCGATCGGAATCAGTCTTATAATACAGGGGTGTGCCAGAAACCTCTAGAGATTTTGGATCGAGCAGGTTTTCAAATCTCTAAAACAAAACCGTAGGTGTGCCAGAACAAAGGGCCCCCATTTTGACACTTTTCAAATTCTATATTTTTTTATAATCGACTCTATGTGTATATCGTGTAAAGTAGTTATTTTGCCGGGGTACAGATCTCAGTCTGTCCACGGTCCACGTCACAAGATATTTGTATTTAAAATCAGGGACGTTCGCGAAGTGGAGGCAAATGGTTCGACGTTCGTCAGGCACTGCGGAAAGCAGGCACCTCGACGGCTAGGGGGATACGAATTCAACTAACCTTCTATTCTAAACGCATGTAGATTAGGGGTTATTTCATTTCCTTTTTTATTATTCGGACACTCTCATGTTACTTACAACTTAGCTTTTCTAATCTTATTGCCTGCTCTTGTTTGCTAATCCGCGATCGCGTCTGCTCAGTTGCGTGCTCCTTTTCTAACTACCTCGCCGGTATCGCACTTGAGGTCAGCGCGCTTCTTTGTCTGCCCTTGCACGCTACAATTGGGTCGCGTGTCGCGAGCGTGCCCTCGGTCTTTTGTCGCCGGCTTCGCTGCCCGGCCCTCTTGCTGCGCTGTGTTCTAATGCCTTGCCGAACCTCTGCTCGCCCTTTCTTCGTGATCGCGACCCTGCCATCCGGGTGTTTGGTCACGGAGTAGACCACTTGTTGTTGTGACGACCGTTTGCATCACGTGGAAGCCTCCCACCGTGTTTGTTACCGTGTCTTCGTGAACGTATTTTGTAATGGCTGGTCCGTTGGCGCCCCAAGCCTCTTTCACCTTCGTTATTTTTTTTCGCCAGTGGGTGCCCTCTTCAATCTTCAAAACCGTTTTCTTGCTCATTTTCTGTTGAGAGAAACGTAATTGTTGGTTAATACGAAATAACTCTTGAAATTCTAGATGTATGTTTTTGAAAAGTTTGGGGTTAGTATAAGAGGTTCGCTGTTTTTTTTTTTTTTTTTTTTGAAGTTTTTCTGTGGTTACGCTTCTTCCTGACTCGTTTTGGCCTCTTCTCCTTCTTGCTGGAAAGGTTTTAGCTGTGCTACGCTTGCAACTCGGCTTTTTCGTTCCCCGTCTGTTGCCAAGCGCACTACATTTGGTGAGACGAACTTCTTCACCCGATATGGTCCCTCGTACTTCGGTGCTAACTTAGCTGCGAATCCGTCGCTGGCTTTCGAAAGTTGGTGCGTCTTTAACAAGACCAGTTCGTTGATCTTCGGTCTGCATTCCCTTCGTCTCAGGTTGTAATTTCTACATTGGTCCTTTGAAGCTCGCTGCTGGTTGCTTCGCGCTATGTCAAAAACCTCCTTTAGCCTGTTTGCCTTTTGTTCTGGCGTTTGCGGTGTGCTTCCTGTACCTGGCGTTTTCTCTTCGTACAACGTTGCGGGCAAACGAGGTTCCCTTCCCTGCATCAAGAATGCTGGGGAAAATCCTGTTGAGTCCACGATGCTCGAGTTGACGGTTAACGATATTTCGGGTATCAACTGGTCCCACGAACTTTGATTCCCGGAAATATACTGCGCGATCATCGTCTTTACCGTCCTGTTTGTTCTCTCGGTCGGGTTCTCCTGAGGGCAGTATGGGGCGTTGTGTTCCGTCTCTACGCCCAGGGAGTTCAAATACGCTTTGAAGATCCGACTTGTGAACTGCACTCCGTTGTCGCAAACGAACCTCTTTGGCACTCCGAACCGGCATACGATACGTTCGCGAAAAGCCTTCTGCAACGTAGCCGCTGTTGCTCGTCTCATAGGAACCAATTCCACCCACTTTGTAAAAGCGTCATGAAACACCAACAACATTGTGTTACCTTGTTTCAATCGTGGTAAGGGTCCTACGAAGTCCGCGCACAGTATTGCCACTGGCTTCGCCACCTGGCGGGTGTGTGTCCGGCTGGCTTCTTTTGTTCGGTCTTGAACAATTGGCATTTTTCACAACATTTGACATACCTGGCTGCATCTCTGAACATCCCAGGCCAGTAGTACCGTTGGGAAAGCCTCATGATCGTCTTGCGAACTCCTTGATGCCCGGCCGTTGGCGCGTCGTGGCATTCCAGTAGTACTCTCTTCCTTTGTTCCCCGCTTACACAGAGTTTCCACGGGATGTAGTCTTCGTCATCCGCGCGGTGACCCAGGTGCCGGTAAAGCTGTTAGTTTTCTTTCACGTAGTCTGTATACTTCGATGGTTCCTTGGCTACCTTCTCCAGCATCTTTGGAATCCACCCTCCGGGAAACTGTTGGACAACGGCTTGCTGGAGCTGCTCCAACGGGTCTCGTGACAGAGCGTCTGCCACCACGTTGAGCTTGCCTTTCCTGTATTTGACGTCAAACTGGTATTGCTGTAGCTCTAAAGCCCAGCGCGCTATTCTTCCTGTGGGGCTCTCGATTGAATCCAAACATTTTAATGCCATGTGGTCTGTGACCACCTCAAATCGGTATCCTTCCGGCTTGTCATCCCTCATGATGATCCGATGCTCGGCTACGTTGGATACGCCCGTCAATCCCTCGAAGAGTTGCAACTTTGTCCTTAAAAACTCCTGCGTGGCTGGTTCCAAGCCCGCTGGCCACACCGATTCCTGCGCAGCGTCTTCTTTCGATGATGATCCTGCTTTGGGGTCTCCTCATTGCGGCGCCTCGGCTCCTGCACTTTCCACACTGCACTCCTTGACGACTGTAACTGCGTCTCGGCCGGCCCCTTGCTTGGCTAGCGTGGTATCCTTGCTGCGATGCGTCCCCAGGACAGTCTCTCGCTTCTTGCCTGCGGTGCCGCGTCTGTCTTGCTCCTTCTCCCCCTCTGGCCTTGACTCGGCTCTTTCGATCGCCTCAGCTGGCGCGTGGGCGCACTTCAGAATTAGCATCGCCTCACTGCACTGCATAGTCGTCCCCATCTTGCATAGAAAATCCATCCCCAGGATAAGACTGTCTAACATGGATGGCATTACGAGCATGTCCATTGTCACCTCTTTGCTAATCAGCTTGACTTTGGTTCTTAACAACTTACTATATATATATTGCCACCTTCGATCCGTCTGCTAAGTGAGTACTCGCGGTCGCTCTGAATACTTCCCCCTTTGCCTTTATCTCCTCAAAAAAACTTTGGCTCACGAAGCTTCGTGATGCCCCGGTGTCGACCTTCGCCTTCGCCATTCGGTCCCCGACCTTCACCATGGCGACTATGCGTCTATTCTCGACTCTGAGAGGACATTCTAATTCCGGGACTGACCCGCGCCGGCGCCCATCCGATCCCAGTCCGGATGACGCGGCTGCCCGTTTCCCGCTCTCCTACCGCAACATGCCAAATCGCTCACGCCTTGAGCACCACACTGTCTACAGAATAACACCTTGGGATTCAGGCATTCTCTGGCAAAGTGTCCCCCTTTGGAGCAGTTATAGAACACGTGACTCACGACTGCCGACCTAACCTGTTCATATCCCATCATGTTGTCCGAAATTTCGTCACGCCTGGTGACGGGATGACTACCAGTCTCATTTCGCGCTAACGGTACCTGTGCTGGCGGGCTCCTAAACGGATTAGGCGGCTTGGCGGGTATTTCCATGCCACCGGACCTACCCTGATACCCAAGACCCCTTGCCTAGTTGTACCCCGTCTCCCCTTGGACCTGACCCGGGATGTTTTCAAACTCTGAGGCTATCTGTGTTAGCTGAGATAAGTCTGCAAAATTACTCCGACGAATATATAGGCGATACTCCCGAGAAAGATTCTCATATACTCTTTTCAGCTCCTGCTCAGGATTATAACTGGCGTGCCGCATTAACCTCTTCAGGTTGACTTAGTATTCTTTATACCCTTCCCATACGCGTTGTCGGCGGGCCTTGATTTCGTCCTCTAGCCTGTCAAAGTATTGGGGAGGCAGAAAGAATCCTAAGAATTCCCTCTTGAACGTTCCCCATGTCACGTCCTTTAATCCGCTCGGGCGGCACAACATGTACAATCGGAGTCAATCCAGTTATGTATCCGCCAACGGCCGGTGCAAACCGCACTTGGGTGGGTGGTGGTGGCAATTCTCCGAGTGACCCTGATGACGCGAACAATTCGGATTCCGATTTTTGTCTTGGGCGCATCCCCTCACCGATGACATTGGGCGGGACGGGTGACCCTCGGCTCCTGGCGAACTTCCGCTCCCATTCGCAGAACCGGTTCCAGGTTGACGAGCTATGGCCCCCCAATTTTATTGTATCACATACCCGTTTCCGCAACTTTTCTACCTTGCCGGCGCTTTCTATGCTGAGCTCCTTGGCGATTCGTTCCAGATCCTCCTTCGGGCAGTAACACACCCATCCTAGACTCACGCCCGGGTTGTCGCATCATTTTTCTTCTAAACTCAGGTTGTGCTCCATGGTCGCTTTTCGTGATTTTTTTTTTGTCGATTTGTATGTTTGTTGTTTTAATTAAATTTAATTTAATTTTTATTAAATTTAATTAAATTTTATTTAATTGATTTAAATTTTTAATTAATTTATTTAAATTTTATTTAATTTATTTAAATTTTAATTTAATTTATATAAATTTCATTTAATTTTATTTAAATTTTATTTAATTTTATTTTAATTTTAATTTATTTAAATTTTGTTTATTTAAATTTTATTTAATATATTTAAATTTTATTTAAATTTTGTTTATTTAAATTTTATTTAAGTTTTTTCAAATGTTTTTTTTTTATTTATTTAAATTTTTTTTTTTAAATTTATTTAAGTTTTATTTAATTTATTTGAACTTTACTTAATTCTATTTTAGTTTTAATTTATTTAAAATTTTTCCACTCTCGTCCCACTGTATCGCAATCAGCTACCGCGCAAAAACCAATTCCAACCTTCGGGTCTTGGCGTGTGCTGCGCTTTCACGGTCAGCGCTCGCGTTGCTCTGCTGTGATCACTTTTTCACCAATGACTCTGTTCCCCGCGGTTTTAGCCTTTTTACCGCTGAACGTTCACGCCCATCGTTTCGCTGTTCCCGTTCGTTTAGTTGGTGCGTTTTCCTTTACCGTCAACTTTGCTTCACGTGCACTCTAAGCGTAGGCCGATTCGTCGTTTAAGTCGTTTACAACAGATAATTTTTCGCGACAACTGTACGTTTGGGCACTTTTTGGTCAGCGCCAAATGACCATCTGGCACCTTTTATTGCCCTCGCCGTTACATTCAGTTTTTTTTGTTCTTTTGTTTATAACGCGCGCGCGATCGCGTGGTATGACCGGATATGCCCGACTCTCACGATTCACTTTTAGTAGTGCGTTTGGGGTTTTTGCTCCCAACTTGCACTACACCTCTTTCACGTTAAGTCCCTGCTCGGGCGCCACTTGTAAAGTAGTTATTTTGCCCGGGTACAGATCTCAGTCTGTCCACGGTCCACGTCACAAGATATTTGTATTTAAAATCAGGGACGTTCGCGAAGTGGAGGCAAATGTCGCAACGTTCGTCAGGAACTGGGGAAAGCAGGCACCTCGATGGCTAGGGGGATACGAAGTCGACTAACCTTCTAATCTAAACGCATGTAGATTTGGAGTTGTTTCATTTCCTTTTTTATTATTCGGACACTCTCATGTTACTTACAACTTAGCTTTTCTAATCTTATTGCCTGCTCTTGTTTGCTAATCCGCGATCGCGTCTGCTCAGTTGCGTGCTCCTTTTCTAACTACCTCGCCGGTCTCGCACTTGAGGTCAGCGCGCTTCTTTGTCTGCCCTTGCACGCGACAATTGGGTCGCGTGTCACGAGCGTGCCCTCGCTCTTTTGTCGCCGGCTTCGCTGCCCGGCCCTCTTGCTGCGCTGCGTTCTAATGCCTTGCCGAATCTCTGCTCGCTCTCGCGTCTGTCTTACATTAATTTATACATACATATCGAAAGTAATAGTAATGATTCGTACATAGTTCAGTAACAAGTGTGTAAATACTAATTCATAAGTAAGTTCGTATTTCAACTTAAGTATGTGAGTAATGATAAGTAATAAGTATTTAATTAATAATTCATATTTTGCTGCAGATTTGTGAATGATGTGAATTTCTTTCCTCCTACCAAATTTAGTGATTCTAGCTGAAAGTTTGTAAAAGGTGTCGGGAAGGGGGGCTAGAGGCGGTATGGGAGCGTGGCATCCAAATTTTGTATTTTGTATCTTTGTGGGATGTCTATTGCGATCCTCTTTCTCTAACTATGGTGAAAGGAGAGTTGGGGTCGGTATGGGTGGTCGGCGGCATCCAATTTTTTTGGGTTTCTTCATCACCAATCCTGGCGCCAAATTTGTTAGCTCTAGCTCAAGAACTGTGGAAGATATAAGCATTTCTTTTTTTCAACTGCGGGTAGGCTGTGGAACGGGGTGGGAGGGGCTCTCATACTTTGATGCTTTTTTTGGGGGTCGTTACCAGTTATCTTTCTACCAAATTTGGTGACTCTAGCTCAAACACTATGGAAGACACACGCATTACCGCTTTAAGCGAAGCGTTGGGGCGGTTGGAGGTGGTCGTGGGTTTCTAGGGCAGTATGGATGGGTGTGGCATCCAAAGTTTCTAAGATTTTGTTTAGGTGTCGTCAACTCCTATCTTAGCACTAAAGTTGGTGGCTCTAACTCAGAAACTGTGGAAGATATAGGCATTTCTGTTTTCCAACCGCGGGGGGATTGGAGCGGAATGGGATACAATATTTTTGGGGTTTTAAGTAACTATCATCTTCCTAATTTTAGTATTTATAGCTGCAAGTGCGTGCTTAATAGGATTTATTGATTTTAAGTTATCGAGTTTATCGATTTGCCAGCCCCTCAGTTATCTTAGAACCCTAATCTTGACACTTTGATTTACTTTGCCATAGATTAAAACATTTGCAAACTTTCCAATCTCTAGCTTAAAGGGTGTGGAAAAAAGTTGCGTTCACCGGACGGATAGACAGACGGACGGACTTACACCATGACGGACATTGCACAAACCCAATATACTCTTTACCTTCAGTATCGAGTATAAACATTTATTTTTATAGAAACCAAAGTGTGCAAAAAAGCGTAAGGTTGCACACGACGACCAGTTGTTTGACGACATGCCGGTGTCGCAAAAAAAATGTTGTGGATAAAATTGCTAGTCATACATAAATGGAGCCGCACTTAGCGTATTGGCGCTTGATACTTGCCAAAATGAATGAGGAGACCAGTGATTATGCTGTTATTATTAATTTTTTTTTTTGGGTGAATACACTGCGACCAGATAGATCTATTGTGCCCCCTTCTTGGCCTATAGCTCTTCCATCAGACCCTGGTCTTGTATGAAGGCAAATATTTTTGTTGGGTCAGTGGTTTCTAAATCGCTAAGCTGCACAATGTGTTTTCCTAGAAAACTGCTTCTTTTCCTTACTAAGGCTACACATTCTGCTATTATGTGCAAGGAGGATTCTCCTTCCATTCCACAGAATCTGCAAATCTCGCTGCTGGCTTTACCTAGCTTTGCTAGGTGTACTGTCAGAAGACCGGTGAGTACTCTAAGCCTTTTTTTACCCATCGATATAACTTGCTTAAGCCGTTTGAGGTTATAGCTACCCAAGAGAAGCTTTGCTTGTCTGAGTCCTGGTGTCCTTGCCCAGCTCATACTGCGAAGTCGTCTCTCTTCGCTCCTAAGCTCCTCACGTATTGTGCTTCTTCCTACACCACAGTACGGCTCGGGGCCTATTAGGGGTGTCGCTGCCCCAAGTCTTGCTTGCTTATTTGCCTCTTCGTTCCCCGCTATGTTGACATGGGCAAGCCTATTTTGTGATCCCAGAGTGTCTAGCTTGGTTCGTACCTCACGAACTACCTTTGACCTAATTTCAGTCTTACTAAGTGCCATTATAGCTGCTTGGCTATCGGATAAGATGGCTTTATCTCTATTCCGATAGCTGCGCTTTAAATTAAAGTCCACACACCTCCATATTGCACATACCTCAGCTTGGAATATGCTGGTGTGCATACCTAGGGCCTCATGGTAAATTAGCCGAGGGCCCACCACACCAAGACCGGAGTCTTGTTGTGTTTGGGACCCATCAGTGTACCATTTAATAGTGTGCGGCTTCATGTTGTGGACCTCTTCTAGAGATGTCCACTCCTTTTTGTTGCACAGGTGAACTTGAAACTTTTGCGCGAACATATGTTCGGCTTTCAATTCACTAGGCTGTGCCAGTAGGGGAAGTTCACCCGACAGCATGTCTGCCTCTACTCGACTAAGAATATGTCCTCTCCCAACTCCTTCGACGAACATTCTTAAAAGGGCTGCCATCTGTTGTAGCCTAATTGTGTGATGGAGTGGTGTAATCTGCAACAGAACCTCAAGCGCTGATGTGGGACAGGTCCTCATCGCTCCCGTGATTCCTACACATGCCATTCTCTGTAGCTTTTGAAGCTGCTTCTGCACTGTGATTTGCTGTGCTTTATCCCCCCATGCAATCACTCCGTACGTGAGCATGGGCCTTACTACCATAAGGTATAGCCATCTTATTATCTTTGGTGATGTTCCCCATGACTTCCCGGCTATGCTACGACACGTATACAGCGCTCTGCAGCACTGCGCAATCGTATTCTGAACATGGGTGCTAAAGTTTAATTTACTGTCAAAAGTGACCCCAAGGTACTTAACTTCCTTGCTTGTTTCTATTGTACTCCCTGCGAGCCTAATCTCCCTCATCCTTTGTAGCTTGTATCTTCTGGTGAACGGAACGATGATGGTTTTTGTAAGGTTTAGGTTGAGACCAACTTTCCTACACCTAAGTCCCAGTTGAACAGTGTCACAAAGAGTTTCTTCATACTTGCCCCGAGCTATTATCACAATGTCATCTGCATAGCCCTGACATTGGATACCCCTGTTGGCAAGACTACTTAGTAGTTCATTTACCAGTATACTCCATTAGAGAGGTGATAAAACCCCCCTTGCGCACAGCCCCTTGTGGTTGTTACTGTTACGTACTATCTTGTATAGATACCGTAGCCTGTCTGGACCCTAGTAGGGATGAAATCCATCTACTGGTTGTGCTGTCCAGCCCTCTTCTATTCAAGGTGTCCTGGACAGCATCGTGAGAAAAATGCACAGACTGCTACTTCTTTATTTACTACTGCGGCTCGCAAAGTGCGGTGCAGCTCATACAGGGCAGTGTCCGTAGACCTACCTGTCCTGTACGCATGCTGCGTTGCCTGCAGTGGACTCTGTGTAAGCAGAGTACTCCTAATATAATAGTCCACCAGCTTTTCCAACGTTTTCAACAAAAACGATGTTAAGCTGATGGGTCTGAAGGACTTTGAGTTGGTGATATCTTTCATCCCAATCTTCGGGATGAAGACCACCCTAGTTCTACTTCAAGTGCTTGGTATATGACCTAGTGCTAGGCTACTGACCAGGATTTTCCTTAGAGTGGGTAGGAGTATTTCCAGTCCCTGCTGAAGGAAACCCGGTGATATGCCATCCAGACCAGGAGATTTGAAAGGCTGGAAGGATCCAATTGCCCACTTTATTTTCTCCATCGTTGCCACCGACTTGGCGCATATCCAGGCAGGCGATACTCCCTGGGAAGTGCGTCTCAAACAGAAGCTAGCCTTTGCATACTAGTGCTCATGTATGAATTATCACTTCGCTTCAGGGCTAGATTAGCCTCAAGTGCCCGCTTTGATAATGCTCTATGCAGCCGGGCACCTTCTGTCGTACTTGCTTTGCTTTCGCAGAAGTCTCTATAGTTCTTACGCTTGGCCATCCTAATCTCCTTGCTGTACTAGGTGAGGCTTTCGCGGAATGTATCCCATGACCAGTCTCTCTTGGCTTTATTGAGAAGGTGACGAGTGGTGAGCCGCAGTCTCTCAAGACTGTGGTGAGCCGCAGTCTCTCAAGACTGTCGTTCCACAATGGGGCATCTTTTTCTTTACGCGTTCTCCCTACTGTGCAGCTTTCTTCATATGCATTTCCAATGCTACTATTAATATTTCTAACACGTCTTTCTAGCTCATCTGTGTATCTGGGTGTTCCAGAGTTTTTGGTGACTAGGTTTAGTTCTAGGGTAGACCTAAATTTTTCCCAGTTTGTTTTTCTGGGGTTACGAGTTGGTACGCTACTATCCGTATTAACCTGAAGTTTTAATAGGATGATCCTGTGATCGGACATGGATTCTTCTGAAGAGACATGCCATTCCCTGATGTGTGGCCTAATAGACCGACTAATCAGAGTAATGTCTTACACCTCTTCTCTAACTCTAGTTACAAAAATCGGTGTCGATCCAACATTGCCCATTTCTAAATTATACTTGAAAATAAATTTGGTAAGGCACTCACCCCTTTTGTTGATGTCCGTGCTACCCCATATGGAATGGTGCGAATTGGCATCGCAACCGATTATAACCGGCAGCTTCTTTTTCCTACAGTGGTCCATCAGCTTCTCTTTTTCGGGTGGCGGGCAGTCCACATCACCGGCGAAATAGGCAGATGCCACTACAATAGGGGGGGGCGTTTCCTCTTGCTCTTATGGCAATCGGAACGCAGTCCCTAGTGAGGAATTCTAAAAGAATAGTAAAATTAATACATTTTCTCACCATGATGCATGCTCTAGGTAAAGGATCTCTTTGATCCCAGATTACCTTCGAGTCAGCGGTGTACAGGCCTTTAATGCCATTGTTGACCGATGGCTCCTGTACCAGGGCTAGCCCAAGATGTTGGGTGATAAAAATCCTGTCTAAGACACACGAGGATGCCTTAGCACGATGGAGTTTTATCTGGGCTAGCCCAGTGGCGGTGACGTTTGGCGTCACCATCACTCATCTTCCGCTTCAGCTCCTAGTGATGCAGGTTGGGAGCTACCCACATCACCGCTGCCCGTCTTGGTGACGTCAGCTGCTTCCTCTGCAATTAGCAGTTCCTCCGCCAGCTCCTGTTATGACATCGGCACCACCCCATCCATCCCCTCCAGCTCTTCTGGACCGAGCGTCATGTCGGCCAGCTCCTCATCTTCAGCCAGATCCTCTGAGGGATCGGCCTTTGCCGGATGATCAGTGGCGGTGGGAGGTGTGGGTGCCGAGCATGCGGCTGCCGGGGCTGACTGTTGGGTGGGGGCAGATCTCGCGCCAGCACTCGTCTTCTTCAGACCGCTAACGGGGTGGTCCCGTAACCGAATGAGACCTGGTGGTCTTTCGCCGTTATTGCGTCCTTGGAAGCTTAATCGATGCCGATCTTCATCAGCGCACCTCCGCCTTCCGTCCTCCTCGACAGCACCGTCCACGAGTTTGTCTCGATCCTGTTCTGGTTCCTCAGCAGAGCTAACAAGGATTCGGTTGACCGATCCGCGCTTCTTGGGCAGAAGATGGTAATGTTGTGAGGTGATGGAATGTCATCACCTATGTTGCAGTAAAGTGGAGAACCTTTCCACGATCGCAGTCTCGACGCCACGGTCCTCAGCCACTCTGCTGAGTGTTCATCGGAGCATTCAATGACCAGGAAACCAACCCGGAAGTGAATCCATGCAAACCCTACCGCGGTGTCCCATCCTGTGAGGATAACGTCATCCAGGATGGCCTCCTCCAATGAGGACAAGTCCCCATGGCTGAGCATCACCTGCGGGTATTCCACAGGTAACACGGCCACCTTGACCCTTTTCGCAATCGCAGCCTACGAAATGCGAGCCTCGGTGGGCATTGAAGACGAAGACCTCACTGCTGCTGCCGTGGCGGCTGCCGACGTGCTCGGCCGTTCTTAATGGCACACCCTCTTGAGGGGGGGGGGGGGGCAGTGGGTGGCGTCACCGTACTGCTGAGACGTTTGGGGGCTGGTCCCTGTGCCTGGCTCGCCAAGTCCCTCCCTGCCATTGCCCTGCGCAGTGCCTCAGCTGGGGGAAGTCTCTGCTGAAGGTACCTTAAGTACCATTTGGTCTTTGAGCCGTTCAGTTTTTTCCGGTTGGGGTCATCCAAACCGCCCGGCTTTCCCAATTTTGGCATCTGCGCCTTGGGCTGCTGGCGCTGCACGCCATGTCGCCGAACTGCGTTTAGATTCAGTCGCATCGGCTGGGATAGTCCAGCATTGCTTCCTCATCCTTGTGCAGCTGAGACACGGTGACTCGGGGTTTCCCTCGCCGCTTGTGCGCGCGCTGTGTTTGCCGCTGCCTGCGGCCTTCTTCGTTGTTGCCGTGGGGGCATTCCCACGTTTGAGGGCCGCTCACCGTCAAGCAAGCGGTCCTCAAAGTGCCTCGCGGCACTGGCAGCAGGGATATCCTGCTGCACTTTAAGTTCTTGTTTTTTGTTACTTTTCATGTTCCCATGAGTTGCAGAGAAATAAGAGGTCCACCCGAGCAGGGATCTGCAGTACCCGGGTAAGGCTGAGTAGAACAGGCGGTCGCCATCTGCTGAGCTCACCGTAAGCGACTGGGCTAGTTTTTAATCCGGGCCCCCAACCAAGTTGACTCTCGGCACGGAACGAGTAACATCTTAGTCCGGCCCGGAGTGTGATGTGAGGGTAGGGATGAGGTAGGTATGTATGAGGGAGTTGGGAGTGTGTGAGGCTATGCTTTAAAGACGGCGACACAAGCGCCTTGTTGGTGCGTTGAACTGTACCGCACCCGCTGTTTGTCCGGGACTGCTTATTTGCCTCAATCTTGACACTTAACGAACGACCCAATAAATAAGTTAGACGATCTTTTATTACACATCGATCCTAGTTTATACTTTTGTTCCAATTTTCAATACAAATAAAAATAATTCTATATAAGAAAAACTGTTTTTGTCTTGTCTTTCATATTTTTACAATCATTCCTGTTCTACTTTTCGGTTCCGAGTATAAATGGATTGTTTTGTAAACGAGTGACAATTACCTGAAAACGATTGTGCTTATAAAGCAACTAATGTGTGTTTTTAAACCCTGAAATTATTTTTTGCTTAATTTATATACTATTGGCAATAGTTTTGCATTATTCTTCAAAGGGCCTGCAAATTATTTTTCATTTGCTTTTTTTTTTTTAGTTGTACACCTAAAAATGCGGTGGCAAAGCCATAGCGATCGGAATCAGTCTTATAATTTACTTACATTACATTAATTTAGTCTTACATTTACTCAATCAGCTGTTCGTATTAATACAAAATTGGTATCGAAATTGAGTATACAAAGATATAAGTCGATCGAAGTTTGGGAATGCATTGAGAATCCATTTCGTTTCCGTTTTTACTCGGAATTTACAACAGGCCCCATAAACAAAAATCTTTGCAATATTCTTAGGCCCGATTTCTCAAAGTCGGGTTAGCGTGACTATCCTGAATTTAGTCAAAACTAAGTTTCTCAATGTCCGTTTAGGGCTTACGGAGACATAAATTTAACGTAGGCCAGAGTGCCGGCTAACATTTGGGCTTTATTAAGGGGCCGATATAAATATCGCTAAAACCATCGTTAGACAAACAGCTGACTCAAGCCGCCACTTGCATTGTATTTATTTTATTATTATCCAAAATATTTTGATTTGACTCCACAAGAACATCAACTGCATGCTCCTCAGCAACCAAAAGGTTTTTCGCACCATGTCGTTTATATTTTTCAGTCGGGCTCGATAAAAAAGGTATTTTACGCATTTAATTTAAATCATAGTTGTACATAACGAAGGTAATGAGTATATTGGGTTTGTGCAATGTTCGTCATGATGTCTGTCCGTCCGTCAGTATGAACGTCCTTCTGTATGAACGCAACTTTTTTTCGTATCCTTCAACTAGAGATTTGAAACTTTGCAAATGTCTTTATCTATGGAATAGTAAATCAAAGTGTCTCGATTGGGGTTCTACGATAACTGGGGGGCTGGCAAATCGATGAATTCGATAGCTTAAAATCGAACAGTCCTCCTAACTCGCACAACCTTACAGCAAGTACTACCAAATATAGGCAAGAAATAGCTATAAGCAACCCCAAAAAAAAAAGGTTGTCTGTATAGTTGGTATACGAACGATAGTTTAGCGTAAAAAAGTTATAATAAAACAGTGATGAAATGTTTGAAAACTTTTAAGCGCGATTGGGGTATCGTCTAGTCGAGAATCTAGCAGAAAGTTTCTTTGCATGCTTATACCTCAAATTTATTGAACAAAGAATAAATGCCTGAAAATATACGAGTTATCAGATTTTTTAAATTCAAGAATAATAAACCTGAATTGCCGAAATTGTTGTTGCTACTTCAAAACAAATAAAATTTAAAATTAAAAACTAAAAAAAAGTTATATAAACATATTCATAAAATTCTGACGCAATGTTGAACCTGGGTAGTCATGCATCAAAACATCAAAAAACAGAGCGCCTGTATAGCATCGCCACGACTATCTTTTCGTTGTGGTGGCTTAGAAGCCTAAAAGAGTTTTTGTAACGCATGTGGCTTTCTCGTTTTTGAACTTGCTACCCTTATACAAATCAATTTTATAGACGTTATCACTTCAAAATTTTTTTGGAAAATGGCGCATACTTTATTTCTGGATATAAGGCTCGATATGTTCAATTTATAAAAATAAAACTAATTGAAATTAGAAAAAAAATATAATGAAATATCACATATATTTATTTATAAGTAAAGCTTTGTCAAGATTTTCTGGTAACATCCTGGTCCTTCTTTCTTCTTAAATTCTGCTTGGAACGGAAAAAAACCCTTTCGCTTGTATCGGAACTGGCTGGAATATTCAAAATATGCGGACTCAACTCAAAATATCGATATATTTTAGGAAGTTTTTGTTTACTGCTTTTTTTAATACCTGATTTCACGTGATTTACCTACAACTTACTTGAATATGAAATTAAAAAACTCCCGCACCAGTGCTGCCATAGCAGCCTTTTTCTGTCCTTTTTTGAACTTTTGAGCCGGAAAAATAAACAAACATCCCCTATCCGGAAATCTGTCTTTAAGTACCATCGTCCTTTTTTGAATTTACAAAATATTGCTTGTATTAAGGTGTATGAAAATAAGGCCATCTCTTTATACTTGTCTATCGATTGTATAGATGCCATTCACTTGTAAAATAATCGTATCGGCTATTGTTTGGTGAATTGAGCGGGAGTAACAAATATCAAAATGCTCAAGGAAATGTTCAAAGCAAAAGAATCGTGGTTGAACCACGCTGACTTCACAAATTGATTGTGCCGGGATTCTTCTGACCAATTAAAACCCTATTTAAGAATGTCATAAATTTGCATTTATACGAGATTTGTACAACGACGATGTCATCCATTTGTGCCTGTTATTTCACAAACCTATTTTTGAAGAAATGCAGCGCAACTACGTCTGCATTGGAATCTGTCATGGTGATGGGCGTAGTCGTTGATTCTTCTTTTTCAACAAAAACGAGTCGTCTACCTTTCAAACTTCGTAGATCGTACGGCCGTATACGCATAAAGTGCGCTGTTACTTAATTGTGAAATGCACGTACGTGTGTGTACGAAAATTCCACGGAATCAAGAGAACTTGCACTGTTTAAAGTTAAGCATGCTTTCTAATATCGGGGTCACCACTTTGGTGAACGTTGTCACCAATTACGTTTATTTCAACTCGTATATAACGTAGCTTATATTTAACAAAACTTTGTGTCTAGAACACTCTAATAGCCCAGTTACCCGAACGTGAACTAAATTGAACTTGAACTTAGAAAACAGCTGATCAGTTGAACTACACGGCAAACACTGTTTGCTGGTTACCCAAAACTCGAACTGAATTGAACTGAACTGACAACCTGCAGAAAACAGAATTTTTAGTTCCAGTTCATATTTCAGTTCAAGTTACGATGCAATTACATTGAACAGCTGATCCGGCAATGACAAGATGAAGAACTGCCCAACAACTTTAGCAACAGTTTAAACAGTGGTTTGGACATTTTATTGTGCAGGAAAAATTGAGAATCATCTAAATTCTTGATTTTGCTGAAGGTTTTTCTGTAACAACCAGCGTTATTCCAATCCGTATTCATTGGCCGAACTGCCAAACGCCGCGTTCGCATTTCCGGCATTTCCATGATTATTAAACCGATTTGTACTAAGTAAATGTAATATATATTAACCATATCATCCATATTAAATTAATTTATTATTTTCTTTTGAAAACAGAAATTCCTATATATGCCTTTGTCGCACATACTGAGCTCTTACGGTCTCGAAAAAGGTTACCTCCAGTTTTCAGACTTATACCTCAAATTTATTGAGCACAGAATTAAGTCCTGAAAATATACTAGTTATCAGAAGAATAACAAACGTGAATTGCCGAAATTGTTGTTCCTACGCCAAAACAAATAAAATTACTAATTAAACTATAAATAAATAAGTAAAAAAAAGTTAAAATAAACATATTCATAAAATTCTGACGCGGTGTTGAACCCTGGTAGTCATGCATCAAAGCATCAAACAACGGAGCGCCTGTATAGCATCGCCACGACTGTATTTTCGTTGTGATGGTAACGCCTTGCTTCCCTTATACAAGAAGAGACCTACCATCCAACCTCAGAACTTTCCTTTGAAATTCTTAACCCTAATCCAGCATCTAATAATTCTTTAAAGACACGTTGTTTTCGTAAAACTAACTTTACAAAATTGAATGTTCTTCTTCAACACACTAATTGGTTTCACCTTTATTCTTGTAGTGATATAGAAACTGCCATTACCATTTTTTATAGGACTTTGAATTCAAATTTAGATATCTGTGTTCCCCTCACTTGTCCATCAAATGAAAATAAACCACTTTGGTTTACAAGGGAACTATCAAAACTAAAAAACGTGAAGACAAGATCCTATAAAAAATTTACAAAATCTGGAAATACAATAGATTTATCCTCGTATATAATGGCAAAGTCTAATTTTATCTCTGTAAACACTTTTTGTTATAACAATTATCTCAATCGTTGCAGATTAAGTATTTCTCGTGATCCAAAACAGTTTTATAAATTTGTTAACTTAAAACGTAAATCTTCTTGCTTGTCATCCTCGGTTTACCTTGATAATACAAAAGCAAATTCCGATCAGGCAGTGGCCGATCTATTTGCTGAGTATTTTCAATCAGTATACTCATCGAGTGTATATAGATGTAATAATTCCTATCCTTTTCAAGTTCAAGCGTCAAACTGCATATATGCCCCAGTTATAAGTGAGTGTACGCTGCTAAGTGACCTTAACTCTATCAAACCCGGCTTCTTGCCTGGTCCAGATGGAGTGCCAGGTTGTATACTTAGATATTGTGCGGATTCACTTTGTAAACCCTTACACAAATTATTTAACTTGTCAGTTGACTCAGCTGTGTTTCCTGGTATATGGAAGGAATCCTTTATTATTCCACTCCATAAAAATTCTTCTAAGTCTAACGCTAAAAACTATAGGGGTATATCCAAGTTGTCTGCCATTTCGAAAGTCTTTGAAAAAATTATATGCTCACAATTGCAGCACTTGTGTAGTTCAATTATTTCTCCTTACCAACACGGTTTTTTTAGGCGAATATCTACTACCACCAACCTTCTTGAGTTTACCTCAATTGTTGCAAAGGGTTTCGGGATAAAATGCAAACTGACGTCGTTTATACAGATTTAAGTAAGGCATTTGATTATGCAAGTCATTCTTTGTTGCTTCATAAATAAGATATTATTGGATTTCCAGCAAAACTCTTGTCATGGCTTTCGGATTACTTGTATGGCCGAACACAAAAACTTGTTTTTAAATCTTCAGTATTCAAATCTAATTTTGTTTCCTCTGGTGTTCCTCAGGGGAGTCACCTGGGACCATTACTATTTAATCACTTTATGAACGATCTTCCTGCTGTTATTACTAACTCTGGTGTTTATATGTTTGCTGATGATGTCAAGCTATGTTTCTCCTTTAATGATGATTCTCTATGTAACTTACTACTATCGGACTTGGGTGCACTGTAACGTTGTAACTTATTAAATTTAAATTGCTCAAAATGTAAAGTCATGACTTTTTGTAGAGGTATCCCTCATAATGCTCACTACTTGCTTGATGCTTCGACACTAACCCGCGTTTCTGAAATTAAAGATTTAGGCATCACTCTTCATAGCAAATTTAAATTTGATTCTCACATATCGTCGATGGTCAATAAGGCCATTAATGTACTTGGCTTCATCAAGGAGTGGTCAAAAGAGTTTAATGATCCCTACACCACTAAAACACTATACACACCTCTAGTACGTCCCATCCTTGAGTATGGATCTTGTGTGTGGTCCCACAATACGGGATTCACCAGGATAGAATTGAATCTGTGCAGAAGAAATTTCTTCTGTTTGCGCTAAGAAGTTGTAACTGGGTTCCTGGGATAGACCTACCCCCGTATTCAAGTAGACTTCTTTTAATTAATCTTCCTTCCCTTTTGAACCGTAGAATTATGCATGGTTTAGTATTTGTCACTAATCTACGTAATGGTGAAATCGACTCATCAGTTCTATTAAGTCGAATAAAATTAAATGTTCCAATTAGATCTACCCGAAACTTTTTACCTCTTATCCTTGATCGTTGCTCAAGCATCTATTTAATTCATGAACCATTTCGAGTTATTTGTTCTGACTATAACAGGCTTTATTCCCTTGTCTCTTTGGACACCTCAACTGCAGTACTTAACACTCGATTCTCACTAATCACTAATCTACCGCTGGTCTGATTGGGTTTTTCCAACAAGAATTGATATAATAGAGTGTTCAAATGCAAAAATTTTGATATAGAGTTGGGAATTCGTTTAGCAGCTACCACGCTCTCAGAGAGAGATATCGCAGGCTAGTTTTACTTAAGCCGTGAGCCCTCAGCATATCGCGTCAGTCTGTTTGCTGGTTTCGCAGAGACATGAGCCATACTGTATTCGTGCGCATAGCTTGTTTGTTTCTCTTCTTGTGTCCCTTTTCTTTGTATACCTGCTTGCGTATCGCTTTTGCCGCTAGCCCTAAAGCAGAAAGGCACTAGTGCGTTTACCCAAATTACATTTACTTATATGTCGCATTATGAACGTATTTTGACCACTGTACGTGTCTGTAACATTATGAACATAGTTTGACCACTGTGTTTGCAAGACGCTGCTGCGCAATGAGTTTGGTATATTGTGAAATCATTCTTAGAATTTGACTACAACGTAGAATATGACTGGCGCCTAAATACCGAACGAGTGAGGCGGGGGCGTTGTCGCGCTACGTGAGCAGAAAATGCGAGCAGTTGCATGCAGACGATTGCACACGCGAGTTGTAATTCACTTTACTCTTAAAGTTTGTGTGTCAACATGGCAGACCAGTCACAAGAAAATAATAATTCTGCGTCATTAGAAGTGGGATCTGCTTTGCCTACAAATATCACCGATGTATACTTGGCAGCTTTACAAGTGCAAAACAACAACCTATTGGAGATCATCAAAAATATACAGACACCAAGGGCATCGGAACTGATGAAAAAGGAAAACATATAACTTTGCCAAAATTTTATCCTGCGGGAGCTGGTGCAGGTGCCTCAGCTTGGTGCACAACAGTGGATCTCATTTTTGCTGATAAAATGCCCGAAGGTAGCAGCCTGATGATAGCTTTAAGTAAGGCGCTAGAGAAAAGTGCATCACAATGGCTGTCCCAAATATGCATTGCTGGCAAAACATGGCCACAATTTAAAGAACTTTTCGTTCAATGCTTTATTGGCATCGAAACGTCTGCTGCCACACTAATGAAAATTTTGAACGGGCGACCAAAGTCTGCAGAAAGTTACACCGAATATGGGAGCCGAATCGTCACCTTACAAATGTCAAAATTTAAATCTAATGATCTGGAGGAAATTGCGGTTTCACTAGCTCTGGCCCACATGGCACAAATTGATGACAAATTGTCGCGCTGGATTTTTACAAACAATATTAAAACTCGAAATGAACTGCAACAACAACTACAAGCGCACACTTTTAAAAAACGGAACGTAGATGACGACCATTTACAACAGGCCCGGAGCGTAAAAAGCCTAAGTATCTCTCTCAAGTGAAATGCAATTATTGTGAAAAGTCTGGACATAAATATGCCGAATGTCGTGCTCGGCAGAGGTCACCAATTCAAGGAAAAAGCCACTATGGAAGTTTAACGCAAGGATCAAAAGACCGGTCATCTGTCAAATGTTTCAAATGCGACGAGCCTGGGCACTTCGCATCCGCTTGTCCAAAAGGACGATCACGAGGAAACGACCGAGTAATCGAGAAACGTGTAGACATTTGTACTGTAGCTCCACCATCAGGAACACTAAGTAGTTCAACCGGTGAGTCCGTTCAATTTTGCTTCGACTCTGGCGCTGAATGTTCGTTGGTAAAGGAAAGCGTCGCCAATAAATTTAGTGGTAAAAGAATTAATATTATTGTTAAATTGAACGGCATAAGTAATGATTCAATATTTAGCACTCAACAACTATTAAGTAATATAAATATTGATCAATGTTATTTTGAGATTTTGTTACATGTTATTATGGACAAGTATTTGAAATCTGACGTACTAATTGGCTGTGAAATTTTTAGCCAGGGCTTTGGCGTAATCATGGACGCTGACAAATTTCAAATTTACACAACAAAAAGAGTAGAATCGTTAGTAATTATCAATTATGAAGATGGCATAGAATCAAATAGTGAACTTGATGATCTTAATAAGGCAGTCTTGATGAATATTTTAAAATACTAAAATACTACTAATACTACTAAAATACTACTAATACTACTAATACTCCTAAAATACTACTATATAGTAGTCGCACGTCAGTCTAAGCAGATGCTTTTATTTTGCGTTCCGTGTTTTTATCGTTTTATTTTACCAAAAAGTTATTTTTAAAAAAAAAAACGAAAGTAACAGTTGTAATCTACACAGTGGCATATGATCTTTTTGAATGTTGTGCTAAATTAATACACAATAAACAAAAATCAATCAAATTAATTTTTGCTCCCAGCTTGACGCGGGAAACATAAATTACAATAACAAACAATTAAAGAGAAATAACTTTGGCAGCGAATGTGAGCACGAAACACACAGAACAGAACACACAGAACAAAAGCACACAGAATAAAAGCTCACTCTAACAAAAACACTCAGTGACTTTGCGGGAAACACTTAAACACATCAAATCAACTCAATGGCACCGATTCAAAAGAGACAGCGCGAAAACTCAATTGGAGACATCAAGCAGGCTAAGGCGCCAGGCTTGGACCCTATTTTGCAGCTGATCGACCGGCGTCTTGGGGAGCATGCTGATATGATAGCTAGAAAAATGAGTGAACATGAAGCGCGCATACTCTCTGTGCTTAATGAGCGGCTAGACGGCATGAGTGCAGAGATGCAAAAAATCGGTGTGCGCGTTGAAAAACTGGAGAGAGATGCTGCTGCGTTGGACTCGCTAAAAGCACAGGTGGGCTTGCTTGAGTCAAAAATGTTGACTCTATCAACTGCGGAAGTGGCAAATGACCTCCGCATGCATGGGGTCCCATTCTGTGAGGGGGAGTCACTTAAAACAATCTTTAACACCTTATGTTTTTCCTTGGGAATGGCATCGGCACCGAGACTTAAAGACATATGGAGGGTCAAACAAGCAAAAAATTTGAACACTGTTGTCGACTCCGCAATAATTATTAAATTAGAACACGCACGTGACAAGATCTCCCTCATGCGGGCAGCGGGAGAGTATCGGCGGACGACAAAGCAACTACTAAACTTGCAGTTGTTGGGATTTGACGCGTGCACGCCCTTCTATATTAACGAACAGCTTACAAGAGAGAACCACGCTGTGTTTAAAGAGGCTATGAAGATGAAGCGACAGAAAGTTTTATCTGCAGTTTTCTGCCGACGCTCATGCGTTTATGTTAAAAGCAGTGAGAGAGCAGAGCCAATTTGTGTGGAGAGCTTTCAAAAGCTCTTACAACTTCAAGCTGAAAGCTCTACAATTTCTGCTAATGCTGCGCCTGAATGAGCGTCAATTTGAGTTTGTCTTTGTTTATGTGCTTTGCATATGTCGTATATATTCTTATTGTTATTTGTATTTTACTTTAATTAACGTGCCTACTATTGTTGTTGTTATTATTGTTAAAACATATTTAGTGTTAAGTTTTGTAACGAATTCTGGTGTGCTTCAGTTAGGTCTTAAATTCAATCTGTTAAGATGTCCATAACCCTGAATGATTCCAAAGTGGGCAACCATGCCATGGTTAGAGTTTTATGTAGGCAGGCTCGCGGTTTAAAAATTTGCCATATAAATGCTCAAAGCCTTGTTAAGAAGATGGATGAATTTCGTTATATTTTTGTAAATTCCAATGTTGATATTGTATGTGTCTCTGAAACGTGGTTTGTCCCAGAATTAAGTGACCTGTCGATTATTTGTGATGGCTTCAATGTTTTTCGTTCTGATCGTGTAAGTCATGCAGGTGGTGTAGCTGTGTATGTGACAAAAAGAATTAGGTGTAAGGTTGTATTAACTCATCCCCCAGACAGCCAAATTGAATATTTATTTCTTGATATACACGGTGTAAACAAAGATATAAAGATGCTTCTCGGGTGTGTGTATAGGGCGAATAAGAACTTAGATTATTCAGACTTGATTGACTCAATTGAAAACGTATCGGTTAATTACACTGATGTAATTATACTTGGTGACCTAAATAGTAATATGATCCAAGAAATAACTTTATTATCCGATTTCAACGCACTTGGTCTAAACCTTGTTAATGATTCAACACCAACACATTTTTCACAAACTACCAATACACTTCTTGATATCATTTTCGTAAATGATAGGGATAAAGTTGTGTTGTACGACCAAATATCAGTACCTAAATTCTCTAGACATGATCTTATTTTTATGACCTATAACACACAACTTGACTATATTAACCAAACTATGCAATATAGGGATTTTAAGAATGTAGATATTAGGACATTATTCAGCGACTGTAGTACGTGTGATTGGGACAGTATATACTCTTCTCCCTCTGTGGACACCCAGCTAGGCCTGCTACACAGAAATATAGCCTATCTGCACGATAAGCATGTACCGCTTAGAACCATAGTTGTTAAGCCGAAGCTGAACCCATGGTTTAGCAGTGATATTAGAAGTGCAATAAAATACAGGGACAAGCTTTATGAGAAGTGGAAACGCTACAAGACTGACCAACTGCTTCAACTATTTAAGATTAATAGGCGTAAGGTTAATGACTTGATTAAAAGTGCAAAGCGTAGGTTTTATGGTAGTAAGTTTGATGGAATAAATTCATCGCAAAAGCTTTGGAAAGAGTTGAAGAGCGTAGGAATAGGAAAGAGTAAATCTGTGATAAATGACGACCTGGACGTAAATGTTCTTAATCGTAGTTTTGTCAACATAAGTGTTCGTCCAGCTACATTTAATCCGTATGTCAATTCTGTGTCGTTGAATAACTGTTCTAGCTGTTTTAATTTTGTGGGTGTGAGTGACTGTGAGGTACTTAACGCAACCCTCTCAATCAAGTCAAATGCAAGTGGAAGAGATGGAATTAGTCCAAAGTTCATTAAAATGTTACTACCACTTGTTTTACGACACATAACATATATTTTTAATAATGCTATAACAACATCCACATTCCCAGAGATGTGGAAAATTGCAAAAATTACACCCATCCCTAAAAATAAAAATGAATATAGACCCATAGCTATACTACCATTTTTATCAAAAGTCTTTGAAAAATTGTTGGCAACACAAATCTCAACATTCATGGACACCAACAACTTTCTTAGTAACAAGCAATCCGGGTTTATGAAAAAGAAAAGTTGTACAACCGCCGTTCTAAAAATTGTTGAGGACATAAGAAGTCATATGGACAATAGTGAAGTTACTTTTCTAACGCTTCTTGACTTTAGTAAAGCCTTTGACACGGTAAGCCACGAAATTTTGACAACAAAGTTAAGCAAACTGTTTAACTTTTCTAACACGGCAGTTAAGCTTATGTCCTCATATTTGTTCAATAGAAAACAGGCCGTCGTTGTACAACACGCCACCTCTGATCTCATAACAACAACCCGGGGTGTTCCACAGGGGTCAATTCTTGGTCCTCTTCTCTTTGCAATTTATGTTAATGATCTTCCAAATGTTGTGTCTATGTGTGAAGCTCACATGTACGCTGATGATGTCCAGTTATATGTGAGTCGTCCTTTAAGTCAGATTAACCAGTGTGTCATGTTTTGTAATAATGATCTGTTACGTGTATCTCGATGGGCAAGTAACAATGGCCTTTGTTTGAACCCCTCTAAGTGTAAATGTATTGTTATTTATAAGAAAAAACTTAATGTTGGCAACTTAGGTAAACTGTGCGTTGAAAATGTAGAAATAAAGTATGTGGATAAGGCTGACAATTTAGGAATAACATTCAATAATGCACTTTCATGGAAAGACCACGTCAATAAGGCTGTGGGGAAGACCTACGGCGTTCTTCGGCACCTAGCGCTCACACAGCCCTGGCTACCGGTTAAAACAAGATTAACCATTGCCAAAACTCTTCTTACCCCCATACTATTTTATGGCATAGAAATATTTGCGAATTGTGATATTGCTAGTCAGCATAAGCTTAAAGTAGCCTTCAATAGTATAGCACGTTACGCGTTTGGACTTAGTAGGTATGTTCATGTTACATGTTTTGCAAATCGTATTTTTGACTTAGACTTAAAAAACTGGACAAAGTACAAGACTTTAAATCTGCTACACCAAATAATATACACACGAACGCCTGACTATTTATATGACAAATTACGCTTTGCGGTATCATTAAGAACCTGTAATGTTGTCTGTCCAAGAACTAAGCTTGCATGCTCCGACAGGCAGTTCTTTGTATGGGGTGCTCGACTTTGGAATCAGCTGCCATTAGAAATTAAGACCGTTAGAAGCACATCAGGTTTTCGATCTAAATTAAAATCATATTTACAGCAACATGTTTGAAGACACTTAATGCATATTAATAATCATAAATAGAAATAATAACAATAGCAACTTTAGTTAAGGTATTTAATAGTCAATACGATTTATATTTTCTTTTTAATTGCAAATTTCTAATCAAATGTTTAGTATATAATGTTTAGTATATAAGTATTTTTAACTTTTGTTATCTTAAAGAGTAATTTTCAAATGTGACTAGTGCATTAATTCATAAGTATGTCTACTTGTAGCACTAGGATTAATAAGCAACAAATAAATCAAATCAAAATTATTCAGACTGGTTTATTGATGGAATACTAGGGTCACCACAGGGCAGTTGGAAATTAGATTAATAGATCAGCAAAAGACCGTACAACGGCGGCCTGATAGGCATAGTGAAGAAGAGAAAAACAAAGTGCTGGGTAAAGTTGACGAATTACTAATAGCTGAAATTATTCGGCGATTCGCATGCTAAACGAAAACAGAGTGGCTGACAAATACCCATTGCCACTCATTTCAGACCAAATTGCTAGACTTCGTGGTGCTAAATATTTTTCGTGCATAGATATGGCAAGCGGCTTTTACCAAATTCTAGTTCATGAGGACTCAATCGAACGAACTGCATTTGTAACGCCAGAGGGTCAATACGAGTTCTTGACAATGCCGTTTGGTTTGAAGAACGCACCATCTGTGTTCCAGCGGGCTATAATGAAGGCCTTAGGCGCTTTAGCTTACACTTATGCAATTACGTATATTGATGATGTTCTCATAATAGCAGAAAGCAAAGAAGATGCGCTAGTTGGATTGCAGACAGTATTGGAGACATTAAGTAAGGCTGGATTTTCATTTAAAGTCACTAAGTGTTCCTTTCTCACCACAAGAATAAGGTATCTAGGATTTGAATTAATCAACGGAGAAGTCAGGCCAAATTCACGAAAAATTCAAGCTTTAAAAGGATTACCACCACCCCAAAATGTCTCACAGCTAAAACAATTCATTGGTTTAGCCACATATTTTCGGCAATTTGTGTTTAATTTCGCCCAAACACTTAGATGGTGGGCGTTTTTACAGGCATATGATTTCAAAATAGAGTATAGAAAAGGCGAGCGAGTGGCGCATGTTGATTTTCTCTCTCGGAATCTAGTGCTTGAACAACAAGTTCAATAAGATACCTGAATTACGAATTAATTTGACTGAGGTATCTGATAACTGGTTGGTTTCGGAGCAACAGCGAGATTCCGAGATACAAGAAATAATTTTAAAGTTAAACAAGTAAGAAGGCTCTAGTCGGGATAGCCCGACCAGAATATACCCTGAACCCAGTTGCTGTCCTTGCGTCCTCAAAGTATGCTTCAAATAATGATCACTTTAAACAAAACTCATAACTGACTTAACTTTACGATATATCAGGTGTTTCTTAATGTATTTGGACGAAATTTTGAGAAAATTTCTACAGTTACCTTTTACAACAACCCCCATTTTACATTTTTCAAATTCGATATTTTTTGTTATCGATTCCATGTGTATATCGAAAACCAGAGTAGTTATCGATAATTTGAAGCAAACTTGTTCTGCTCATGGTATACGAGAACTTATATTCAAAATCTGAAGTCTCTAGCTCTTGTAGTCTCTGAGATCTACGCGCTCATACAGACGGAAAGACGGACAGACAGACAGACGGACAGACGGACATGGCCATATCGACTTGGCTATTGATACTGATCAAGAATATATATACTTTATGGGGTCGGAGATGCTTCCTTCTGCCTGTTACATACTTTTGCACAAAACCATTATATCCTGATTTACCCATTTTATGGGTTCAGGGTATAAAAATAATGAATTACCAGGAAATCTGGACAAAACATATGAATTGCGAAAGGGAATACTACATAGAAAAATACAGCGAAATAGTAAGACCAAATGTTTGCCGGTAATACCAAGAGCTTTTCGATGGGCCGTCATAAATCACGTTCATGAAGCTATTATGCATCTGGGATGGGAAAAGACGCTGCACAAAGTTTATTGTTATTATTGGTTTGAAAATATGTCTAAATATGTGCGTAGATTTGTAGAAAATTGCATCACATGTAAAGTATCGAAGCCACTTGTGGGAAAAGAGCTGCATCTGATTCCTAAAATTGAAATACCGATACGTATTCATATCACAGGCAAATTGAGTGGTAAAAATGATTTGAAGGAATACGTCATCGTCCTTATAGATGCCTTCACCAAGTTTGTTTACTTTTATCACACACTTAATATAGATTCTGAAAGCTGCATTAAGGCTGTAAAATCAGCCGTGTCCTAATTTGGTGTACCCACAAGAATTATAGCCGATCAAGGAAGTAGTTTCGCAAGTAAAAGTTTTCGCGAATTTTGCTACTCGCAAAAAATTAATCTACATTTAATCGCTAGTGGTGCAAGTAGAGCAAACGGTCAGGTAGAACCGGTCATGAGTTCCCTGAAAGGTATGCTGACTGCTGTCGAAACTAGTCAGAGATCGTGGCAGGATGCGTTGGCTGAAGTGCAGCAAGCAATTGCCGCTAAACGAAGATAGCAATGATGAATTTAGACAAAGAAAATTTGAGAAAGGAGGCTAATAAGAATATGGAAACTCAAGCAAAATACGACAAAAATGGGTTTGATAAAAATAAAGCTAAAATAGTAAATTTCAAAGTGGGTGATCACGTTTTGCTCAAAAACGAAGAGCGTCATCAAATTAAACTTGATCCCAAATTTAAAGGGCCATTTGAGATAATTGAAGTATTGGATGGAGATAGATATACACTAAAATCTTTAACATGTAATCGAAAGTATAAGTATTCTCATGAATGTTTAAAAGCAATACCAAATAATCAGATACTCGATGAGTTATGTAAAGATAGAGACAGCACAATGGAAGTTGCGTCTGTTGCCCAATAGGGAAACTGAAGACCGCACCATAGCAGAAGAGACTTGTTATGGCGGGGGTCGTATGTGTAAAAGGAACTACACGAAATATAAGTTAACTATGTGTAAAAGGAACTACACAAATGATAAGTTAATTATGTTTAAATAGAACTACACAAATTTGTTTGTTTAATAAAAAAAAAAAAAAGTGTTAAAGGAATTACACGAATGATATGATTTATTAAATTTAAATTATGTTAAGGAAATTGAATTAATTTAATTATGTTATGATAAGAATGAAGTTGAAACTGATTTGAATTATGTAATATATTGAATGAAAATAATTCTTTGAACTTTCCAGAGAGTCTTTGATTCCTGAAGTATTGCCACTTACGTGGTTGAGATAAGACAACACACGAGGACGTGTATTTTGTCAGGAAGGCCGTGTCGCATTATGAACGTATTTTGACCACTGTACGTGTCTGTAACATTATGAAAATAGTTTGACCACTGTGTTTGCAAGACGCTGCTGCGCAATGAGTTTGGTATATTGTGAAATCATACTTAGAATTTGACTACAACGTAGAAAATGACTAGCGCCTAAATACCGTACGAGTGAGGCGACGGCGTTGTCGCGCTGTCGCCGAGTGTAGTCCAGCTCAAGGTATACTTAAGAAGGTAGCATTACTCGCTCTCTCGCTCTCTTTTCACTTCTTAAATTGTTTGTTAGCAGCAGTTGTGAGCGACGCAACTCCGCGGACGATTTTTTCGTCTAGAACTTCTTGTGCCACAGACTTTACGTGTTATTGCAATGGCGCCTCTCTCTCTTTTTTCTGTCTTTTTGACACTTAAGTAAGAAGTCGCGAGCGAGCAAGTGCGGCTACCTTCTTAAGTATACCTTGGTCCAACTTGCGTGTGTAAAGAAGCATAAATCGATGCGTGAGCAGAAAATGCGAGCAGTTGCACGCAGACAACTGCACACGCGAGTTGTAATTCGCTTCACTCTTAGAGTTTGTGTGTCAACATGGCAGACCAGTCACAAGAAAATAATAATTCTGCGACATATACATATATATTTGTATGTGTAAATGTGCGTTTGTATGTTTGCAGTTTTGGTGGACTTGGGCTTTGAAATGATTTTTGATATTTCATTTCGACTAGGTATCATAAGCATGGGTGTGTGTCCCTTTGTTTATACATGTGCATGTATAATTGTATGCGCGGCATTTGCATTGTCATTCATTGACCTGCTGCGATCATCATGAATAATGACATTTCAATTAAATGCAATGTTTGTATACTAATAAAATATATGTATTTTAATTCAATTTCATAATCAATATTGTACAATTGATTCGCCTTCTCACATTTAGGTCAAGAAACTTGGTTGGCAAGGTGCGTATCAGTTGCTAGTGCAAGTGTTTTGTGGGGTTGGGACAGGTATCAAAAGGTCACATAATACTTTAGGCAGGCAAACTTTCATTCATATCTAAAAACCATATTTATTTGAAGAAAAAAAACCCAGCCTTGTGGCAATCACTTGTTCCTCACAACTCTTTTTCATCCCTCATTAATGCGCTTGGGTAAAAACAAACACAAGACTTTGTCTTCGAACGCAGTCAAATATCAGTTCAGCTGCTGCTGATAATTCATATTCTTCCCAATTTTTAGCCGATGACACTATCTAACAACCTTTGCCGAGGAGTGGCGAAGGGTCAGCGGAAAGCATGAACGGTAAGAAGTTTGTTAGTATTTGTATTTAAATAAACTTTCGTAATTTGTGCACATCTTTGCATAATTGTACGGCAAAGGTTGTTAGATAGTGTCATCGGCTAAAAATTGGGAAGAGTATGAATTATCAGCAGCAGCAGAACTGATATTTGACTGCGTTCGAAGTCAAAGTATTGTGTTTGTTTTTAAGGTCGTTACCCGAACGTGAACTAAATTGAACTTGAACTAAGAAAACAGCTGATCAGTTCAACTAAACGTCAAACACTGTTTGCTGATTTCCCAAAACTCGAAATGAATTGAAATGTATTGGAAACCTGCAGAAAACAGAGTTTTTAGTTCCAGTTCATATTTCAGTTCAAGTTACGATCAAATTACATTGAACAGCTGATTTAATATGGACGAGCATAATCTAATTTGCTTGGTGCAGGAAAATGATTTTTATACAATAAAGCTAGCAAACAATTTAAGGATCCGGCAAAGACGAGATAAAGAACTGCCCAACAACGTTAGCAACAGTTTAAACAGTGGTTTGGACATTCTATTGTGCAGGAAAAATTGAGAATCATCTAAATTCTTGATGTTGCTGAAGTTTTTCTGTAATAACCAGCTACATTCCAATCCGTATTCATTGGCCGAACTGCCCAACGCCGCGTTCGCGTTTCGGCATTTCGATGCTTATTAAACCCATTTGTACTAAGTACATGTAATATATTTTAGCCATATCATCCATATTAAATTAATCTATTATTTTCTTTTGAAAACAGAAATTCGTGCGCAATTGTGATAATCTCAACACAATTACAAACAGCTGTTCGATAATTCAATGTGCATGGTATTCGGTTCATTTTCATGTTCATATTCATATCTAGGTTCAAGTCTAGTTCACGTTTGGGTAATCGTTTGGTTTTCATATGCCAATTCACGCTCTCATTCAATTCAAATTCGGTTCAAGTTTAGTTCGGGTAACTGGACCTTTACCCAAGCGCATTAATGAGGGATGAAAAAGAGTTGCGACGGACAAGTGTTTGCCACAAGGCTGGGTTTTTTTTCTTCAAATAATTATGGTTCTTAGATATGAATGAAAGTTTGCCTGCCTAAAGTATTTTGTGATCTTTTTATACCTGTCCTGTACCACCCAAAAAACACTTGCACTAGCAACTGATATGCACCTTGCCAACCAAGTTTCTTGAGCTAAATGTGAGAAGGCGAATCAATTGTACAATATTGATCATGAAATTGAATTAAAATACGTATATTTTATTAGTATAGAAACATAATTGCATTTAATTAAATTGTCCTCATTCATAATGATCGCAGCAGGTCAATGAAAGACAATGCCGATGCTACGCATACAAATATACATGCACATGTATAAATTAATTGGATTCAGCTTTCCACGTAGCTTGTAGATGTCCAGCGACGTGTGTGTGTTGATATAGCTTCACTCGATGGTCCCACGTAGATCGCAGGTGTCCGGTGAAATAAGTGTTTGCTGTTAGTTATTACCTTGCTCGCGTAGCAAGATAATCACCAAGGAGTTAGTTATGAAGTTTATGATGAAGAACGACTTGTTCTTTAACCACTAGCCTAGAGACTTAGTTGGTTATGATAATTAAGACAAATCGGTTATTCACAGCAAAGCCGGTCTGATAACTTTATTCTTCTTTGACAACGAAAACAGAACTCAACTGACAAAGACTCTTGAGCTTAACATTACCCTCACAATGTATCACGCCACCAAGTCATAGTCGGCAAGCCGACTCAACATTCCACAACGCTCAGCGCAGCACTGCAAATAAGCAGTGTCAGCATATTGCAACAAGACGTTTATAGCGCAGAGCGCTGAACTACATTGTGGCGCATCAGCATTGTTTACGTAAAGATACTTAATAATTAGGTCAATACAAAGTGTAGCTTACTTAGTTGTTAACTACCCCCCTCAGAACGAAGCCCGTCCTCGGGTGTGATAATGCTACCGATCATCTGTTGTTTCTTTGCGGAGGCTCGTCTTTTCCTTAGTATCAAAAAAACGAGAAGCGAGCCAATGAAACCAGCATTCAGCACCACTCCAACCGCAAACCAAAGTTTAGGAGATCCCGCAGCATCAAGCTCATCCTTGAATTCTTTGATGGAGCGCAAGTTGTAGCTACTCATCATGTAGCAGTGGTATGCTAAGTACTGGGTCGTGGCCGATGATGTTTAACAGCGGTGACCTCACGATACCAGGCTGCTTAACTAACGCCTTTCGCAGGTTTGTGAACTCGGTGCCGTTTATGGTGGCCGATTGTTCGAACGTTATTAAATGTGTCCCTGTGACAACCACTTCCGCGCCATCATCAGTATGAACCCGGGCTGTGGCCTCGTTGATGATGATCACGCCGTCATCTACCAAGGTTATCTCCTTCAGGTGGCTAGGTTGGGTGTGACAATGAGCGGTGTTGCCCGCGTGGAGTGAACGAGCACAGGTTTCACGACGAGCCCGTTCGCAAAAGGTGTTATGCGTGGTTTCTGCACAGTTGGTGACCACAAAAGTGTCCTCGTCGCATTCTGCTAGAGTATCCTCGTCGAGCCGCAAGATGATTTGTTGATGTGATACGGGGTAGACATTGACCTTCTTACATCTGAATTTAACTTTAGGATAAGCAATTAATATGTGGATAATATTTTCGGACTGAAGTACTTTAATTCTAGAGGCTTCTACTAGGCTAACTATGGGAATATCTTGTTCAACTAGCGACTTCAGATCGGCATGATCAAGTATCGTGGGATTTACTATATTGGATTTGGCCAAAGTAATGGTAAGGATTAAATTTTGTATCTCTGTACTTAACATTCTGTTTCTTGCCAAGAGAGCCTCAAATAAATACGGGGTGTCAACCAAGTCACTTTTTCGCGCTTTAATGATTTTATTAATCGTGTCGGTCAGTTGGTTTATTTGTTTTTGCGTTTCTGAATTTATAGTGATTTGCCTAGAGTTGGATTCCGCTAGCTGAGCCTCAGTGATTCTGATCTTCAGGAAGTTTGCGGCATCAGGCGTGCCAGCAACCACTTTCAAGGCTGTCCCTAAAAAGTCTAAACTTCTTGCAAACCTATGGTGTACTCTGAGAACGGACAATAGTGTTTTCAAGTGGTCAGTGTCGACATCTAGCAATTTGCGCATGTGTGACTGCGGAAAGGAATCGGACAACTTTTTTGCTTCGTCTAACATGGTAGCAAATTCAGACAGGTTGCTTGACTGCCTAAGGCAATCTCTTTGTTCAAACACCAATACTTCACCGTCTATTACCGGGATATAACTGGCGTGAGAAAAGTCGGTGATCCGAGCATTAGCCACTGCTAAGGTGATAAGCAGCGAGAGTGCGAACCTGAAATTCATAAATGGTGTGAGATAGGTTTTTTTTTTTGCTTTTGTTAAACTGACTTACTAGCTAATTTTCAAGAGGGGACCTATTTGAGGTTGTCCTTGTGGACCACCCTCCCTTTTATGAGAACAGCCGTTCCAAGGTCTGCTTCTACTTTTTGTTCCGTGCACAACGGTGTTAGCTTGTTGCCTAACCTTCTGTTGTTTTTTTGGTAAACTTTTTCTCCTACCTCAAATGTACGGTTCTGTCTGGATTGGTTGCATCTCTTGATGTTGTCTTGCTGGGCTTTCACTAATCTATTTTTTATGTCAACGCGACTTTCATTGGAGCCTGCGTGTACGATGTTAATTGGTTTTTCTTGGGTGACTGAGTGCAAGGTTTTGTTGTACTCTACTGTCGCCCTCAAGATTAGCTCTGTTGTGTCTGTGATTTTTTTATCAAGTTTCAAGCATCTAGCAATCTCTGCTAAGGTGCTATGAAATCGCTCTACTTGGCCATTTGATGAGCTATGAAGCGGAGGCGCATTCACAACGTCAATGTTATAGCTGTTTTTGAGCATAGAGGTTATGGTTTTCGAGTTGAAAGCGGCCTCATTGTCGCAATATATTGTCTTAATCTTGGGAAACATGTTCACAAGCTGTAGTAAGAGGCTTGTGATGTCAACAATTGTTCTGGACAGTACTGGTTGTACGACTGCAAATTTATAGAACTTGTCAACACATGTAAAGAATTGTTTTTTATCGGTCGAGAATATATCTATGTGCAACATTTCGCCGGTGTAACTTGGAATGGGCGTTTCCCCGAGTTCTTGCTTTTTCGGGTGCCTGTCATATTTAGCTATGGTGCATACTCTGCAGTTTGCAACCACTTCTTCGGCTAAGTTGCTCATTTTGGGAAAATAATAGTCACGAAGGACTTGCTTAACATTTTCCTGTGCTGCTCTGTGCGCGCGATTATGCTCAGCAGTGATGATTTCCAACTGCTCATTTATGTCTGTTATGTCCTGCACGTAGTTTTTGCAGTGGCGAAATTGTGTGGCCGGAAAGTGGGCAATGAGTTCGTGTTGGAAGCTTGCCAATGTGGGCAGGTCGCAGTGTATGGCATTTACGACTTCCGTGTCTACGACTTCTTTAAGAATGTTTAAAATGCAGCGCTTGTCAGTGAAATTGATCAAGTGGCGTGTTTTGCTGCGAAACAGCAGAATGTTCCGCTTTAGCGGAAAACGTGCTTCTTCGAGCACAATTTGGTTTCTAAAGCAATTTAGAGGTTTGTCTGTAGTTTCGACCGTGTAGGTCAGTGAAAGTTCGCTGTGAACGGTTGCAGCGTCCGAATGATTCTCATCTTGAAGAGCATTAATGTTCTGCCTGGAAAGGGCATAGGCAACCAAATTTTATTTGCCTGGTTTATAAAAGACTTTAGCATTGTGCTGATCAATATAAGCTTTAAATCTTTTAATTTTTGCGTTAGTGTTTTTGTCAGCTAACGCGAAAGTAAGGGGCTGGTGGTCCGTGAAAATGTTAATTTCCCTAGAACCGTACAAGAAATTTTGTAATTTGCCCAGGGCCCAGACAATAGCCAGCAATTCTCTTTCATTGGTGGCATAGTTCATCTCCGCCTGTTTTAAAGTACGGGATATCATCGTGATTGGTCTGCCCTCTTGGGACAGTACCGCCCCAATGCTACTAGCTGAAGCATCGGTGGCCAGGTCGAACGGCCTTTTGAAGTCTGGGTACATGAGTATGACCTCTTCAGAAGCCAAAATGTTGCGCAGTCGTTCAAACGCATTGCGTTGTGTTTCGTTGAATTCGACAGGAATTTTTTTTGACATATGTCTGCTCACGGAGCCGTTTTCCCCCTTGAGTATGTCTGTTATTGGGCGCGCTATAGCGGCAAAGTCTTTGATGAAGACCCTGTAATAGCTTGCTAACCCTAGAAACGCCCTGACGCCGTACACGTTTTTGGGTTCAGCGTATTCTTGAATGGCTTTGACCTTTTGGGGATCGGATTTAGCTCCGTCCTTGGTTACTATGAAACCGAGGTATTCTAGGCTTTCTTTAAAAAACCTAGTTTTTTCCTGGCTCACTCTCATGTTAGCATCGATTAAACACTTCAGCCCCGTATCAATGTGGCGAACGTGTTCTGCCTCAGTTTTCGAAAAGATTATGACGTCATCAATGTAGACGTAGCATATCTTCCCTATTTGGTCCCTTAGAACATCAACTAATGCTCTTCGGAAAATGCTACTTGCATTTTTTAAACCAAACGGGAGCCGGCAAAATTCGTATTAGCCACTGCTCACTGAGAACGATGTCTTTTCGCGGTCATGTTCCGCAAGGTAAATCTGGTGGTACCCTGACTTTAGGTCGAGGGTAGTGAAAAATTTTGCCTTCTCTAGGTTCGCTAGAATCATAGGAATACTGGGCATTGGGTACCGGTCTGGGATGGTTTTTTCATTTAGTTTCCTAAAATCAATGACCAACCTCTTGTTTTGGTTACCATAGGCGTCTTTGCCTTTTTTGTCTACAACCCATGTTGGGCTATTATAGGGTGACCTTGATGGCCTAATAATGCCGTCTTTCAACATTTGCTTTATTTCATTGTTTCGTTCTTAAACTCCTTTTTAACGGAGGAAGGAACCACAATGTCATCGACATTGGTGAAATTTACATTCGCGCAACTGTGATACTGGAGTTTTTCAGAGATGCCTTGATATTCTAGAGAGTTTTCTGCCAAGTTCAACTTTACCCCGTCCTGTGTTAACTGGTCAAAGCCTATAATTGCGTCGAACGTGTTGAGCGTGTCTAGTTAAAAAAAATGGCGAAGTGTGCCGGAAAATGTTCATCAGGCATTTTTGCGTGATGTCATTAGCGCCGTGTAACGATTTTACCGAGAACGGCCTGGCGACCGGCATTATGGTTTTTAGCTCCTTTATGGGCTTAACAATTTTTTGCCGCGCCAGTGTCGATTAGCATTTTTATTGTTCTCCCAGCCAACCGTCGTTCAATGAACGGCAACCGGCAGTGTTCACTAAAAAATGAACTGAGTCCTCGCTTTGAGCGTACTCATTTTCGCTCTCAATTTCCTCAACTGCAGCCTTAGCCGCCTTTTCGTATTCTGCCTTCAGCTCGTTGGAGTCTTCCTGCACTACATTGTTGACGCGTTGGCATCTTGGACCTGTCGCACGGTCTGAGGAATTCTTACGCTTGTGTGCGTTCGAGTCGTTTGGTTGGCGTTTGCTGTATTCAGTGTGTTGCCTGAATTTGGAAGACGAGTCTACCTCCATTGGCTGTGGGGCTTGCGCCTGGTTATCTTTTGGAAAGTGCTCTTGGGGGTTGCCCTTTGGACGTTTAACAAAGTGAGGGTTCCTGTCTTGGTTTTGTTCTTCTTTGTTAAACTTGCCTGGCTTGTTGTTGAAGCGGGACTTGCCGTTTTCAGAGCCATGGGACCGCTCCTCTACAGCTTTGGCGTAAGAGTTCGCGAACATGCTTCTTTCAATGCTAGATTCAGCTTCTCTGGCCAATGCCAGCGCTGACGGAAGGTCTTTGGGTTGAGCTGGGCAGACAACCGCTCTGAGCTGCTTCCTAAGCCCCGAAATGAAGGCATGCAAGGCGTCGGCTCTAACTTCAGCGTTGAGCAAATCGGCGCCAGTTTGCTCGTGGGACATAACAATTTTATTGGTTACCAATGTCAGTTTTTTCTCGACTTCGTCGTAATACTGCATCAGCGACATCTCGCCTTGTCTAACCATTTCTAGATTTTGCCTCAACAAGCGCAAAGATGTTTTGTCCGAGTAAGTACAGTCTAATCTGGCCAGTATGGCATCAAAGTTTAGCACAGTATTGTGCGACACAAGCAGGGCACCCGCTGTGCCTCTAATCTTGTTTCTGATAATGGCCACAGCTTGGTAGTGTGCACTACTGCCGTTATAAGGCTTGAAAAGCTCGTAAGCGTATAAGGCCGATTGCCTCCAGGCTACATATTCATCTTGAATGCCCGTAAATTCTGGTACCGATTTGATTATGTCTAGCGGAATGTCGCATCTGGTAACCATATCGACAGAAACTTTTTCATAAGTAATTATCTGTGGTGTTTCCACCTGCAAACTCTGCACCGTAGCAACCAACTGACTTATCTGTGCTTGCATGTGGTTTTGTTGCTGCGCCAATGCTTCTCTGATAGCATTGTCAACAACAACCTTTACTTGTTCGGGATTCATGGTGTATTCTACAGGGGCACTTTGTAGCGGTTCTTCTATGTCCCAGTTTTCTTCAGTGTCGTACTCAATTTTGATGTCCCTAATTGCGCCCACCCAACTCATTAGCTGTTGGTTGGCACTCCGCAAATTTACTCAGGCCGATTATAATCGATCGGCAGGTTTGTTAGCTAGCGACCCTTGGTCGCGCAAGAAACAGAATGAATTGTATTTATTAATTGTGAACAAACAGTATACTTTGGTTAAAAAAGGTATGCAATAACTTTAATTCTGTTGGGTATGCAACCGAATTTATTTTTAGGTATCACAATAGGTTGGCCAATCGCCTACATAAAGTGTTGTCCAGCAGGAAGAAGCATCAAATAGACAACCTGTTAGAAAACTTGGGACCCGATGTCTCTACTAATTATTCTCTGTGGAAAATTACCAAAAGGTACAAGACGCTGGTCGCTCCGAAATCGGCTATTAGGGATCCTGCAGGAGGATGGTGCCGCACTAGTCTCGAAAAAACAGAAGTGTTTGCAAATAATCTGGAGCAACGTTTCAGCCCTCACGACTTTGCGCCACAGAGTCATTGTAGAATGATTGCGGAGTCGCTGGAGGCTCCATTCCAAATGGCTTTGCCCACTGATACCGTTACTCTGGATGAAGTGAAGCATCTGGTGTCTAAGCTGAAACCCAAGAAAGCTCCTGGCGAGGACTTACTTGACAACAAAACCATAAAACTCCTACCAGATCAAGCTCTATTGTTTTTAGTGCTCATCTTTAACTGCGTTTTACGTGTGGGATACTTTCCAAGAGCCTGGAAGTCGGCTAGCATAATAATGATTCTAAAGCCTGGCAAGCCACCAACTGATGTGGACTCATATAGGCCGATCAGCCTTCTCCCCTCACTTGGCAAAATCTTGGAGAGACTCATCCTTAACAGAATGCTCAATGTTGAGAGTGTTACTCGTGCGATACCCAAATTCCAGTTTGGATTTCGGAGGCAGCACGGCACTCCAGAACAGCTGCATAGAGTAGTCAACTTTGTGCTAGAAGCACTGGAGAGAAAAGAGTACGCGGTTGGTGCATTTCTGGACATTCAACAAGCTTTCGATAGGGTTTGGCACTCTGGTCTACTATATAAAGCCAAAAGCCTTTTATCGCCCCAACTGTTCCAGGTCATTAAGAGCTTTTTGGAAGGACGTACATTCAGAGTGAGTGCAGATTGGTGCCAGTCCTCCTCTAAACCTATCAAAGCAGGCGTTCCTCAAGGCAGTGTGCTGGGACCCACACTGTACTCCATGTTTTGTGCAGATATGCCAACTCACACCGCAATCACATCCGTTAACGAAGAGGATACCCTTGTCGCGACCTACGCTGATGATACTGCTGTGTTGACAAAAAGTAGTTGTGTGATCCTAGCCAGAGATGCACTGCAAGAATATTTAGATGCCTTCCAGGAATGGGCAAAGATCTGGAATGTAGGCATAAATGAAAGTAAATGTGCCAATGTGACATTTACAAATCGAGCGCTGAGCTGCCCTGTGGTTTCACTTAATGGTAAAGTGCTTAATCACTCAACAGCGCATAAATATTTAGGTGTATATCTGGATAGAAGGCTCACTTTCAAAAAACATATCACATCACTGCAGCAGTCATATAGAGCCAAAGTGAAAAAGATGTCATGGCTATTTACTTCTAAAAATAAGCTATCGCTTGAAAACAAGGTCAGGATGTATAAGTGCATACTAGCGCCTAGCCTCTTCTATGCCATACATGTGTATGGTATCGCAGCCAAGTCAAACCTCAACAAGATTCGCGTACTTCAAGCTAAGACACTTAGAACATTATCTGGAGCACAATGGTTCATAAGGAGCAGTAACATTGAGCGCGACCTTAAGGTGCCTAAAATAGGTGACAGAATCTAAGTGATTGCCAAAATATACACGGAAAGGCTGGGAGCGCAACCTAACATTCTAGCCAGACGCCTTAATACTGCTTGCCAAAGAGCAACGAGAAGATTAAAGCGTCACCACCCTCAAGACCTCTTGGACCGGCTCTTGACATAAAGACCCCGCAATTTTAAGCTTATCCCAAAATACTTTAAAACCCACCCATCTCATCTTATAAAATCATTAAGTTAATAGATTTCGTAGGTCATTATGATGATAAATAATATTGTTTTTGTTTTTAGTTTAATTTCTGATTTGTTTAAGTTGCCCTAAAAGGTAGCAGGACACATGTCATGTAAATATTTCAATATATTTAAAAAAAAAAAAAAAAAAAAAAAAATTTTTAGGTATGCAACGATTTTTATTTTGGGTATGCAACAAAATTATTGTTTGGGTATGCAACGATTTTTATTATTTTATTTTTAGGTATGCAATGATTTTTATTCTTTGGGTATGCAATGATTTTTTTATTTTTTGGGTATGCAATGATTTTTAGTTTTTGGGTATCTATGCCATCATATCCGGGGCTTTTATTGGAATTCAGGCTGGCGACTATGCTCTGAACCTCTTCTGTCTCTGTGGGACGGATCGGCAAATCCATTTGACAGGGTGCGTCCAGAAATGAATTCGTGGCAGTTACATCCCTGAAAGAGCATAGGTTGAAAGGGGTAAAAGTTTTTTCTAGGTGTTGTGCGAATGTCCCTGCTTTCTCTTCATTCGATCGGCACCACAGGCCAGCGGTGCTCCGTATAGGTGGGATTCTTTTGATGGGCCTCTTTAAATATTTAGTGGCATTCCAGAGATTGTGTTCAACCCCGTTTGGTTCCGCGTTTCGAAGATAGTCTGCCAACCCTTCATTGCGTAGATCATACAGAAGTATCTTCAGGTCTTTGCTTGCACGATTAAGAGCTGCCTTGTCACGAGGATTTCGACTGAGCTGCCAAACTCTACGCAGACGACGTTTATTTCTAAGTTGCACCGTGACTTCTTCAGAATGGAGGTACTGGTCTCTGTGTCTCTTTTGTCTACTTGTGCAGGAAGGGTAATACGGATTACTGAGATTGGCTGCTTCATGTATGCTGCGTGTTAGTGTTTCGACCGCTGCTTCAATGTCCTCACCAGTTTCCAGTGTGATGGAAGGATCAAGTATCCAGTATGTCTCTAAATACCTGACTGTTGTAGTTTGCTCTTAACAGCTTTGTGGAACGTCTTTTTGTGTTGACTGGTAGGTTGACAAGAAGCACCACTGCACTGTGGTCAGATAAAAGATCAAAATCGTTCACACTTTGCACTACGCTAGGGTTTACACCGCGCGATATCGCAAAATCAATGATGTCAGGTTGCTTGACGGGGTCTGTTGGCCAGTAAGTTGGTTGTCCAGGCGAGTGTACCGCGAGATGCATTGCTTGAACGCATGAGAAAAGGGCGACTCCCTTTGGGTTGCATAATCTGGAGCCCCACCAAGTGTGCTTTGAGTTAAAATCACCACCGATTATAAACCTGTTGCCAAGGTCACTGAGGATTTGGGTTAACATTTGGGGGGTAACGTGGTACCTTGGTGGGGCATAGGCTGAAGCAATTGTGAGGCTTCCATTAGGGGTGTCAATTGCCATTACGGCTGCTTGGAACCAGCTCTCCAGGACAGGAGCGCGTTCAGAAAAGGTGATGTTGTTTTTTATAAGTAGAGCTGCACCACCTCGAGCATTGCCGCTCGGGTGGTTTGCAGAGATTAGATTGTAGCCATTAATTTTGAAGAAGGATCTATCAGTGAAGTGAGATTCGGATATGAGCATTACGTCTATGTTGTTTCTTTTGATGTACAATTCCACATCAGGCCTACTTTTGCATAGACCGATGGCGTTCTAAAGGACAAGTTTCAGACCTATTTGCATAAGGATGCCAGAATTGTGCCCATCATTTGCGTCATTTGGGCGAACTGTGCTTGCATTAACTGCATCATTGATTGGATTTGGGCAATAATCGGGTTGTCAGACTCACCCTGTCCATGTTTAGTGTTTCTAGAGCTACCGTTTTTGTTGACTTGACCAGCTACTACATCAGCATAGCTAGTGTGGCCATTTCTGGTTTGTGACGGGGAGGTGTTTGGCATGTTACTTGAGAAGTTGGGTCTGGCAGGAGTATTGTTTGTAGCGTGCCTTACCTTACCTTGGTTTTGGTTTTGTGCTGTGGCTTTGTAAATTCTGCAGCCTTTGTAGGAAGCAGTATGTTTTTCTCCACAATGGACGCATGTGGGTGGTGCCTCACGTGGTTTGATGCATTCGGATGATTTGTGACTGCCACTGCATTTGACGCAACGGTACGGCTTGTAGCAATATCTTTGCGTGTGACCAAAGTCTTGGCATCTGTGGCATTGAATGAGATCGTTGAACTTTTTTGGGGGCTCGATTGTGACTATTGCATTGCATAGCTTGTTGACCTCAAATATGGATTTGTTATTAGTTGCAGGCTCTAGGTCTACGAAGAACATTGCGATCGGCTCGTTAGTGGCTCGGTTCCTGGCATTAGCTATGTGGCGAACAGTGTGGCCCATTTTTTTGAGTGCAGACTGAATGTGCTCAGTGGGGGTGCTGTGGTGTAAGTTTTTGATGACGGCTCTATAGGCTCTTTTTTGTTTGAGCTGGTAGGTGTGAAACTCCACTTTTTTGTTGACAAGCAGGTTAACTAGGTTTCTGTAGGTTTCCTCTGTTGTGGTCATAACACGGATCTGACTATCACGTCCAGCTTTATAGATGTTGCTGTCACTGCTCACAATTTTGTTGAATTCAGCTTGCATTTGTGTTATGTTGCCAACGGCCGTTATAAATATTGGTGGCGGCTTCGGTGCTGAAGGGGCAGCAGCCTGGTTTGCCTTTGATGAGGCGGCTTGATCAGCAGTTCCATTTTGTTCGGCCAATAGGGCGAATCTATTGGTTGAGTTGACTGATGTTGGTTCGGGTAGCATGTCTTCTATGTCGCCTAACGACATTGAAGACGAGGAATCATAGACCCTTGTTGCCTTCTTTTTGTTTGTGATTGGTGACCGACTTTTACGCTTGTTTACGTTTTGCCACGACACTTTCTGTGTCCCAGTTGCCGCGACACTTTCGGCTGTCTCAATCGTCATACTAGATGGTTCGTTGACAGCTTTTTTCAGTGCAATGCCAAGAGTCTCTTTATTTTTGATCATGGCTGCCTGCTTAATAGCGGTGAGGCGCCCGATGAGCCCAGCGGGCTAAGTATAGTTAAACAACGCTTAATTCCTGATTATAGCAGATAAATTGTTTTAGCCGACACTGCACAAGACAGAGTCTAAAATTCCCAGAAGTGTGCAAAAGTAGCACAGTAAAAAGTTCCTGTTTAATAACGAAAATAATATTTCTTTTGTAAAACTTTTTGAAAAAATTTTCAGGTGTTGCTTCGGCAGAACCCCTGATTATGGCATAGACACAACAACCATAAAGCTCCTTCCGTCATGTGCCGTTGCCTTCCTCACAACCGTCTACAATAGTATCATTTGACTACACCACTTCCCTTCTCAATGGAAGTGTGCGGAAATCATAATGATACCCAAACCAGGAAGGCCTGAACAGGACCCTGCCTCCTACCGTCCCATCAGCTTACTGGCGATCCTGTCCAAAATATTTGAAAGAATATTATTAGTAAGACTACTGCCAGTCCTGGAAGACGGAAACTTAATCCCAGCCCACCAATTTGGCTTTAGGAGTCAGCATGGAACGCCTGAGCAAATTCACAGAGTTGTACATGCGATCCTCAACTCAATTGAATCTAAGAAGTACTGCTCCGCTGCATTCCTAGACGTGAAACAGGCCTTTGACCGTGTCTGGCATCCAGGACTACTCTATAAGCTAAAACGCGTGCTCCCAGCGCCACTCTTCCTACTGCTCAAATCATACCTAAAGAGGCGAACGTTTTATGTTAGATGTGATGCATCGGAGTCCGAAGTCTGTTCAATTAACGCCGGTGTTCCTCAGGGAAGCGTTCTAGGACCAGTTCTTTACACGTTATACACAGCAGATCTTCCAGTCCTAAACAGAGATGACCACCTATGCAGACGATACAGCTTTCCTGGCCACTTCAAGTGACCCTGCAACAGCATCGGCCATCCTTCAAGCCCAGCTGTCTTATCTCGAGCCATGGCTCAAAAGATGAAACATCGTGGTCAACGAAAATAAATCAGCACACATAACCTTTGCTACCAGAACAGAATCCTGCCCACCAGTTTCTCTAAATGGCTCGACCCTGCCGTCGGAGCACACAGTTAAATACCTTGGCTTAACCTTGGACAGGCGGCTGACTTGGTCGGCACACATAAAGGCAAAGCGTAAGCAGCTCTCCTTAAAGCACAGACAACTGATGTGGCTCCTTGGACGTATATCCCAACTCGACCTAAGAAACAAACTGCTGCTATACAAGGCTATTCTAAAACCGATATGGACATATGGGATCCAGCTTTGGGGTACAGCCTCAACATCCAACATCGAGATACTGCAGAGATTTCAAAATATAGCTCTTCGCAGACTGGTAAACGCACCATTTTATGTTAAAAATTTGGTGATCCATAGGGACCTTGGAGTTCCCACTGTCTCCGAAGAGGTAAGCCGTTACAGCCAAAGATACATAGACAGGCTCGAGTCTCACTGCAACCACCTAGCTATTAACCTGCTAGATAACAGCACCCAGACTCGCCGACTCAAGAGGCACCACCCTTTGGACCTTCCTTTTAGGCCGCCAAAAGCATGGTAACATTAAGATATTATAACTATCCCCATAAATGAAAAATTCCCCTGTAAATGTTTCCTTATAAAATTTACTTATTATCTATAAGATAGATTGTAAATAAAAATATATAATAAAAAAAAAAAATAAAAAAAGTTTTTGGGTATGCAACGAAAAAAATTTTTTAAGGCATTAAAAGTATGCATCTAAACGCAATTGTTATTATATACGATTTCGATTGTAATTGAACATGCCAATGAATTCACTTTGTTGAACTACCATATTAATCATGGTTGAATTATACATGGTTGTGTCATGCGTAACAGAAGGAGCCTGTTGATAAGACCATGCGAGTGCAAGAGAGATAGCATAATTGCTGTTTCGATATTGCTTGATCGTCTTGTTTTAGTGAGCAAAAAAGAGATAGAACGATGTGTGATTTTGTTTACATTTTTCAACAGCGGTTCTTATTTCAGAGCGTTCTGTGTTTTTGGCTACATGTGTTAACAACAATTTAAAATGATTATGTAAATGAAATAAAATGACATGAAACATGTACTACCACAATCACGAGACTAAAAGGACATCACAAACGTAAAAAACATATAAACATAGTTCTAAAAAAGAAACATAACCTTAAAATTGCACGAAAAATTCGTCCGCACTCACAACTTACCACGTTGACAGCTGCTTTGCGACTAACAACAGGCTCCTAAAAATTGAGCGAGCTTGCTCTCTTGACATAACCATGTATAATTCAACCATGGCACAGCCAACCAAGCCGTACTGTGTGTGTCAGCGCGATCGCTGCGCGCAGTAGCTTATGAAATCGGCCGAATGACATCGAATTCGCCCATAATTCACGAAACAACAATTGCCAGTCCACCGATAGAGTAAAATCGCCAGATTCCAGATCTGGTAAGTTAGTTGGGAAATCGCTGTTTGAACCCTCTTTATGTATATAATCTTGTTGGTGCTACAGACTTTACGTGCTATTGCAATTGCGCCTCTCTCTCTCTCTCTCTCTCTCTCTCTCTCTCTCTCTCTCTCTTCTGTCATTTGGACACTTAAGTAAAAATTCGCGAGCGAGGAAGTGCGGCTACCTTCTTAGGTATACCTTGGTTTAAACAACGAGATTTTATACTTATAGTGGGCTCAAACAACTATTTCCTAACTAACGTAACATTTCTGGAAATTGGCGATTTTACTCTCTCGGGGGACTGCCGTTTGTTGCTTCGTAAATCGTTGTCGAATTCGATTTCATTCGGCTTGCTGGCTTCGCTACAACATGAACTGCCGTGGCACAGCCAAGCCAGGGTATAACAAATAGAACCCTTGTATACTCGATACGAGTAATAAAACCAATAACAAAAGAGACCCGATTACAATGGGGTGCGGATACGGCAGGAGTGTACGCTGCCTCAATGATTTTCCGATGCAGATGGGGATGCCAAAAAGGTGTCTTCCTTCCAAATTTGGTGACTCTAGCTGAAAGCTTTTTAAAAGTGGGAAAGGGATGCTGGGGGCGGTATGGGGGCGTGGCATCCAAATTATTGCTGCTGATTTCTGAATGATGTGCATTTCTTTCCTCCTACCAAATTTGGTGACTCTTGCTGAAAGTTTGTTAAAGGTGTCGGAAAGGGAGGCTAGAGGCGGTATGGGAGCGTGGCATCCAAATTTTTTGCATTTTAAGCATTTCTGTTTTTCAACTGCGGGTAGGCTGTGGAACGGGGTGGGAGGGGCTCCAATACTTTGATGCTTTTTTTTGGGGTCGTTACCAGTTATCTTTCTACCAAATTTTGTGACTCTAGCTCAAACACTATGGAAGACACACGCATTACCGCTTTAAGCGAAGCGTTGGGGCGGTTGGAGGTGGTCGTGGGTTTCTAGGGCAGTATGGATATGTGTGGCATCCAAAGTTTTTAAGATTTTGTTTAGGTGTCGTCAACCCCTATCTTAGCACTAAAGTTGGCGGCTCTAGCTCAAAAATTGTTGAAGATATAGGCATTTCTGTTTGCCAACTGCGGGGGGATTTGGGCGGAATGGGGACGTGGGGCTCCAACAATTGTGGATACAATATTTTTGGGATTGTTAGTAACTATCTTTTATTCAATTTTAGTATTTTTAGCTGTAAGGGCGTGCCAAATAAGATTCATTGATTTTAAGTTATCGAGTTTATCGATTTGCCAGCCCCCCAGTTATCGTAGAACCCTAATCTTAAAACTTTAATTTACTATGCCATAGATTAAAACATTTGCAAACTTTCAAATCTCTAGATTGAAGGGTGTGGAAAAAAGTTGCGTACCGGACGGACAGACAGACAGACGGACATACACCATGACGGACATTGCACAAACCCAATATACTCTTTACCTTCAGTATCGAGTATAAACATTTATTTTTATAGAAACCAAAGTGTGCAAAAAAGCGTAAGGTTGCACACGACGACCAGTTGTTTGACGACATGCCGGTGTCGTAAAAAAATGTTGTGGATAAAATTGCTAGTCATACATTAATGGAGCCGCACTTAGCGTATTGGCGCTTAATACATGCCAAATCGGATGAGGAGACCAGTGATCATGCTTTTACTCAAATAACAAAATATTTATTAAAACAAAAAGAAGCAAACCAAGCAAATATAAAAGATAATAATAAATGAATTGAGCAATTGCACATTGTATGTTGTTATTATATTTTATTCTGAAGTTCCAGCTGACTCGTACTGCCGAGGTATTGATCCACTATGTGAGGCAGCAATAAAGCTCCCCCACAACACTTAGACTTAAGTAGAGGTAAGCAAAATGAATTTGTACTGTTTAGTTATTTTAGGAATTATATTCAAACATAAGAAAGGTAAAACCTAGCTTTTATACCGGGAAACAAGTAGGCAAACGAACCAGTGATGCGCATCACTATTATCAGTGCTCATCACTGATAGCGGTGCGTATCACTGGTTTATAACGGGATCATGTGCGCTCTCACGCGCAAGAAACAAGCAGTAAAGCAAAGCCCGGCAGCAACGAAAAGGGACCAGACGTGACGCTAGCAGAAATGCAGGCATCAGAGCGAGAGCGGCGACGGCAGAGACCACAGCAGAAAGGCCCAGCGACAGAGGTCACGACAGAGGCCCAGCGGCAGAGGCCCAGCGACAGAGGCCACGATAGATGTTTAAGCAGCCAACATTCACTGAAGACGGCCGAGGCCCCGGCAGAATGATCAGCGGCAGAGGCCACGACAGAGGCCCAGCGACAGAGGCCCAGCGACAGAGGCCACGGCAGAGGCTAAAGCAGCCGAAAATTTGGCACGCGCCCAAAAAAATCAAGGCGGGCAGTCGCGATCGGTAAGCAAATCAGCGCGGGAGTGTCAACTCGAGGCAGAAGAAAACTAAGTTACGCAAATATTTCACGCGAGCGCGCCGAGGATGTAAAAGAAATACTTACCAGACACAAAATTTGAGTTTTCGTCGTGAAACTATGACGATACGGTGTTCTCGGGGGACTGCCGTTTGTTGCTTCGTAAATCGTTGTCGAATTCGATTTCATTCGGCTTGCTGGCTTCGCTACAACATGAACTGCCGTGGCACGGCCAAGCCAGCCGTACTGTGTGTATGAGCGCGATCGCTGCGCGCAGTAGCTTCTGGAATCTGGCTCATACACACAGTACGGCTGGGTTGGATGCAGTGTTGCCATAATATTTTGCGCAAAAAACGCCAGATTAGCAAAAAAAAACCACCAAAAAACTCCAAAATTTTTTTTGAAACGCTAAAAAAAAACCTAAATTTTTTTAAATCATTTTATTCAAAGCTGTTTATGATTTCGTCTATATCGACAGCCTCTTCGTCGGGGTAGATATTTTTAATCGTTTCGATCATCCTGAGTGTTTTGAGCAATGGTGTGGCAGAAAATAGCGACAGGAATCTGCTAATTCCGGTTGGACGAGCGACATAGGTTTCAAATCGAGGTACTCCTTAACAAATGCCGAATATTGTTGTTTTGTATTAGGCTTCCGATCCAGTTTCCGCTCCAAGCTTAAAAAACGCTGGTAGGCTTGTCTATACGAATCGCCTAAGTTTCCAGAGTTTGGTTTGAGTATTCACCAGACGGCAAGCGAGAAACAGTTTTTGTAAAATGTTCTTCGCATTCCACTTCCTCCTTGGTAGCTGGTGCGTTGCTTTCACCACAGCCTTCAACTTCCCAAAATCGCCTAACTATATGCTCAAGCCTATCGTCCAAAGTGCGATCATCAATTGGCTCGCAAACAGCCAATAGAGAGCCGATACTGTTTGTTTTACATCCTCCAGTAACGACCCAGCCAAGCCGAGTTTTTTGCAGTAAAGGCAAACCTGGCAGAAGTTTAATTTGGCCGACGCAGAGAAGATCGTAAAACATGCTTGCTCCAATGAGCAGATCAACGTGCTGTCGCTTGTGGAACGCTGGGTCTGCCAAATGAATGTTTGAAGGAATGCTCCACGTTGAGATGTCGATCGACTTGCTGGGTTGACAGTCTGTAATGGTAGGAACAATTAATGCATTGATTGATGTAAAATAATCAGAATGCTGAGCCTGCAGTCCAATGTCGACGGTAGATCCTGAAGTGGGTACGCTAGCATCACCTAGACCAGAGATAACCGTTGAAGAGCGACTTCTCTTCAAACGCAGCTGCTGGGCCAAGCGAGAAGTGATCAGGTGAAGCTGCGAACCCGAGTTTAGCAACGCACGTGCCGGAATTAAGGAGCCAGAGCGATCTCTAATTAGCACAATTGCTGTGGCTAACAGAGCACCGTTTACAGAGGCAGCAAGCGAGGTCGACACGTGAAGCGAGGAAGCAGTAGTCAACGACTGCGATGACGTTTCCGGGGTTGCCTCAAAATGTAGCAGCGTATGATGCCGAGCATTGCAAATCGAACAATTTCGACTTGAGCATGACTGTGCTTGATGTCCTTTCTTTAGACAGTTTATGCATAGTCCAAGTTTCTTTGCTTCCTTGAAACGTAACGATGGAGACAAATTTCCAAATTTGTTGCACGCATATATGGCATGCCCTGGGGTGCCACAAAAACAGCAAGCGTTGTTGGTTTGTGTCGCTATAAACGCCTTTTTGCATGGACTAGTAGCTGGATTGCCTTTTATCAGCGGTGAATTCAGCATAGTGTGCTGCATGGTGTCCATTCTTTGAGAGCGCCCTTCCAGAAAAGTAAAAAACTCCTCCGATGAGGGAATTTTATTTAAGGCGATGCTCTCTTCCCAGCTGGTCTGCGTTGCGACGTCCACTTTGGCGAGCAGTATATTGATGATCATGCATCCAGCAATCTCCTCTGAACTGCCAAGCGTTTCCAAGGCACGCATGTGACCAGTAATCTGGTCCGAAAGCTCACGAAGTTTGCCTGCCGACGCCGTCTCTAACTTCTTGAGTCCAAGAATAGCCTTAATGTGGGACTGAAAAACAAGGCGTTTATTATTAAAGCGTTTATGCAGAATGCTGAGAGCAACTGGATAGTTGGCCTCAGAAAGTTCCAGAGATGATACGGCATCAAGCGCTGAGCCCGACAGACAAGAGCGTAAGTGTTGAAAACGCTCAATGTTTGTTAAATCCACATCCTTGTCTATGACCGATTCAAACATGGAGATGAAATTGGCGAATTCAGTGTAGCCTCCAGAAAACTGCGGAATCTTGAGCTCTGGCAGACGAGCTCGACGAGGACGATTGACAGACGCATTGAAGCTTGGCTCCTGAGTTGCATCCAAATTGCCTTGCGAGATTGACGATGCTGCTAGTTGCGCTTGCGAAGGGCAGAGGCGAGATCGGACACGGGTAATTACGTCTACAAGCATGACGTCAAAGTTTTCGCGCAGCTCACTCCCAATTTCTTCAAAATCAAATTCTTCTAGCTGGTCGCTTCTTCAGCAGCTCTAAACGAACAATGAGTTGTATGTTCGAGAGTGCCTCCAAAAGATCGGGCGTTGATGAATCTTTGAGACGCTGCAATTGCACCAAAAACGATTCTGCCCTTCGCTTGCAAAGTTGCGTTTTATGCGCAAAGGCAGAATCTTTAGAAGGCTCAGTCGACATTGCGGAGGTTTAAATTTAACGAATTTGCAAACAATGTCTGATATAAAAAAACTGAAGCGCACCGTCAGCAAATATAAATGCAATAGTTTTACACCTTTCACTATTTAATTTGTTTTATTTATGTTTATGTTTTTACATGTGGTAAACATGTACGAAAACTGCGCACCGACACTGTTCAACAACGTTCTCGCGCGAGTACAAAATTCAATAACTTGTACAATTAACAAATGCGTTTATTTTTCATGCACACCAGAATGCGACGATGACCGACAATTGCTCGCAGACACTGTTCAAAAGCATGCGTGAAAACACAATCGCGAAGTGTAAAGCGCACCAACAATAATAACCAAGTCCGTATAAAAGGTTATTAGCCTGCGTACAGTTTCTTATATACAACAGATAGTCACCAAAGGGCAATAGGCAAAATGTTCACTTGTCTTGTGCCGGTTATTCGTTTTACTCAAGTTTGCGTCTGTATGCAGGTGAAAAATTTTTGCCGATTGCAGCAGACAAAGCACTGCACAACACGAAAGAGATTAATAAATTTGCGGTTAAAACACTTATTTGTGGATTAATATATATATATATATGCATATGCCGGTATATATATGTATGTAATCGCAACTGCACAATGCACTTATTAGTTTTTCAAATGTTTAATTGTTTTTTGCGTGACGTATTATTTGTTTAAAGTTGCACAAAAACCGACTTGCTGTTATGCAGACAAAACAAAATAATAAACGAAAAAATCACGTTGGGGTCACCAATGTTTTGAGCACTAATATTTTTTAGCGCTTTATTTTCCGAAATGAAAACCAATAGACAAATTACAAATTAGACCGATGCTTTATTTGCAATTGTCACAAACAACTTTGACCTGTTCACACCGAATGTGTTTGAACAACTAACAGAATGATATGCAAGCGGCGACATACAAAGCGGGCCGATGCTTAACGAATTGAGGTGTAAAGTAAACATCATAAAGTGTAGAGTGAACATAATAGAATAACGTTAGATACTCTATAATGAGATAAGCATAGGGTATGCCGCACAGGGCAACTAATATGTACAAATGTTATTGTTGATCATGCGGCTGTTGCTGTTGCTGCTGCGAACACTGAGCGCGATCGCTGCGCGCAGTAGCTTCTTATATTGCAAACCTGAAGTCTCTACGGACAGACGGACGGACAGACGGATATGGCCATATCGACTCGGCTATTGATACGGATCAAGAATATATATACTTTATGGGGTCGTAGATGCTTCCTTCTGCGTGTTACATACTTTTGCACAAAAACATTATACCCTGATTTACCTATTTTATGGGTTCAGGGTATAACAAATAGAACCCTTGTATACTCGATACGAGTAATAAAACCAATAACAAAAGAGACCCGATTACAATGGGGTGCGGATACGGCAGGAGTTTACGCTTCCTCAGTGATTGTCCGATGCAGATGGGGATGCCAAAAAGGTGTCTTCCTTCCAAATTTGGTGACTCTAGCTCAAAGTTTTTTAAACGTTGGGAAAGGGGGTTGGCGGCAGTATGGAGGCGGTATGGAGGTGTGGCATCCAAAATTTTACGGCAGGGGTGTACGTTGCCTCAAAGATGGTCCAATGCAGATGGGGATGCCAAAAAAATATCTTCCTTCCAAATTTGGTGACTCTAGCTGAAAGCTTTTTAAAAGTGGGAAAGGGATGCTGGGGGCGGTATGGGGGCGTGGCATCCAAATTATTGCTGCTGATTTGTGAATGATGTGCATTTCTTTCCTCCTACCAAATTTGGTGACTCTTGCTGAAAGTTTGTTAAAGGTGTCGGGAAGGGGGGCTAGAGGCGGTATGGGAGCGTGGCATCCAAGTTTTTAGCATTTTAAGCATTTCTGTTTTTCAACTGCGGGTAGGCTGTGGAACGGGGTGGGAGGGGCTCCAATACTTTGATGCTTTTTTTTGGGGTCGTTACCAGTTATCTTTCTACCAAATTTGGTGACTCTAGCTCAAACACTATGGAAGACACACGCATTACCGCTTTAAGCGAAGCGTTGGGGTGGTTGGAGGTGGTCGTGGGTTTCTAGGGCAGTATGAATATGTGTAACATCCAAAGTTTTTAAGATTTTGTTTAGGTGTCGTCAACCCCTTTCTTAGCCCTAAAGTTGGCGGCTCTAGCTCAAAAACTGTTGAAGATATAGGCATTTCTGTTTGCCAACTGCGGGGGGATTTGGGCGGAATGGGGACGTGGGGCTCCAACAATTGTGGATACAATATTTTTGGGGTTGTTAGTAACTATCTTTTATTCAATTTTAGTATTTTTAGCTGTAAGGGCGTGCCAAATAGGATTTATTGATTTTAAGTTATCGAGTTTATCGATTTGCAAGCCCCCCAGTTATCGTAGAACCCTAATCTTAACACTTTAATTTACTATGCCATAGATTAAAACATTTGCAAACTTTCAAATCTCTAGATTGAAGGGTGTGGAAAAAAGTTGCGTACCGGACGGACAGACAGACAGACGGACATACACCATGACGGACATTGCACAAACCCAATATACTCTTTACCTTCAGTATCGAGTATAAACATTTATTTTTATAGAAACCAAAGTGTGCAAAAAAGCGTAAGGTTGCACACGACGACCAGTTGTTTGACGACATGCCGGTGTCGTAAAAAAATGTTGTGGATAAAATTGCTAGTCATACATTAATGGAGCTGCACTTAGCATATTGGCGCTTAATACATGCCAAATCGGATGAGGAGACCAGTGATCATGCTTTTACTCAAATAACAAAATATTTATTAAAACAAAAAGAAGCAAACCAAGCAAATATAAAAGATAATAATAAATGAATTGAGCAATTGCACATTGTATGTTGTTATTATATTTTATTCTGAAGTTCCAGCTGACTCGTACTGCCGAGGTTCCGATCCACTATGTGAGGCAGCAATAAAGCTCCCCCACAACACTTAGACTTAAGTAGAGGTAAGCAAAATGAATTTGTACTGTTTAGTTATTTTAGGAATTATATTCAAACATAAGAAAGGTAAAACCTAGCTTTTATACCGGGAAACAAGTAAGCAAACGAACCAGTGATGCGCATCACTATTATCAATGCTCATCACTGATAGCGGTGCGTATCACTGGTTTATAACGGGATCATGTGCGCTCTCACGCGCAAGAAACAAGCAGTAAAGCAAAGCCCGGCAGCAACGAAAAGGGACCAGACGTGACGCTGGCAGAAATGCAGGCATCAGAGCGAGAGCGGCGACGGCAGAGACCACAGCAGAAAGGCCCAGCGACAGAGGTCACGACAGAGGCCCAGCGGCAGAGGCCACGACAGAGGCCCAGCGACAGAGGCCCAGCGGCAGAGGCCACGGCAGAGGCTAAAGCAGCCGAAAATTTGGCACGCGCCCAAAAAAATCAAGGCGGGCAGTCGCGATCGGTAAGCAAATCAGCGCGGGAGCGTCAACTCGAGGCAGAAGAAAACTAAGTTACGCAAATATTTCACGCGAGCGCGCCGAGGATGTAAAAGAAATACTTACCAGACACAAAATTTGAGTTTTCGTCGTGAAACTTTGACGATACGGTGTCAACGTTAAATGCAAAACCAGGAAATTTAGAAATACATGGCACAGCAACAACAACCAGCTAAAATGAACAACAACGACGAACAACGGCCGCACCAACGCATGGGGCAGGGGTAAGCTGACCTTAAGTCTGCGGGGTTTTAAATGGGCGGGAGTGTGGTCTTTTTTGTGATTTGCGGTGTGGTAGGCAGCAAGAGTAGGCGTCAGTAAAGAATGATAAAAGCATTAAGAAATAGAAATACGAAACTGAGTGCATTTGTTGTTTTGGGTGCCTGCACAAGTGGGTTTTTATCCCTCCCTTTCTTTCTTAGCAAAGGCATGCTGTACAGTTCAACCGCGTGTTCCGAGTGTTTTCTGCACGCGTTCGTAGCTTTCGGGCATTGCCCGGACACTCGCAAGGGTGTATTTGCCATTTTTTTAGTTATCGGCCGAGGGCGTGCCGTACGGTCATAGAGCGTGTTCCGAGCGTTTCTCTGCACGTTTTGTGGCTATCCGGCATCGCCCGAGCACCACGGGGTTCAGCAGGGCGCGTTCCGAAGGTTCTCTGCGCGCTTTGGTAAATCTTGTGGTGTCTTACCGCCCCCTGGTCAGGGCACATCTCGAGCGTTTTCTCGATGTGCGTAGTTTTACCAAACAGGGATTATCGAGATGCTCTCTGAGTCTGGGTATTTTTTAAATTTTATTGTAAAATGACTCAGGACTGGACAGAGTTTACCCCAGAATTGACCTTGCTGCTGCTGCTGCAAAAGAAAATTTCCCATCCTTTGCTCACTGACTCTTACGATCATTAAATTCGTTGTTTATGGCTTGCTTGCGGGTGTGGAAAACAACGCACATCAAACAGGCACTCACTAGACTCTATCCTTGCACTCTTTGTACACTGATTCTCACTATCATAAAAACTAGTTTTTTATACTCGATACCGAAGGTAAAGAGAATATTGGGTTTGTGCAATGTCCGTCATGGTGTCCGTCCGTCCGTCTGTATGAACGCAACTTTTTTCCACACCCTTCCACGCCCGAGCAGGGACTCTGAGATTTAGGCATTTCGAGCATCTTTTCTGTTAGTCAGTAGGAAAATCATAGGCAAAAGGGAAAGCGTTTTAAGAAAATTTTAAAAGAAGTATATTGTTTTTATCTGATTTGAAAAATAAATATATAAAATTTACTGGAGTTGCACTCATGTTGTTTGTCGGAAGAATAAAGGCTGAAAAAAAATTTGGAAAAAAAATATGGAGGGAACGCGGCCAGCGACATGTGGAATAGTTTTTTTTTTGCTGATTACAACGTTATTCGATATTCCGGGTACAGTCGTGTATTTTTTACTTTCTGTTTGTTATCTTTACTGACCAACCGCACAAAAGAACGCTCCTAAACATTTACTCTCCGGGGTACATATGGGCTATATCTCTATAGAGTTTGTTTAACGTGGCATGTTCCAGTATAGGATTAAAGCCACGGTGCCCGCATATCCGAGGATATAGCACAGTGAGTCTGGATTAAGCGCCAACTAACGCCCCTTCGATATTTCTATCTCCGGGGTACAGTAGGGTTCAGCTTCCTCTTAACCATACTTTTTTTGCGAGAGAACAGAGCAAGCTGACGCCGAGCCCTTTCGAAGCCGTTCGGCTCAGTCTATAACACACCAACCGCGCAGCGACATAGCCGAGCCTAGACCAACGCGCTCACCGAGCCGAGGAGTAACGACACAGCGGTAGAGGCACATCGCAACGAAGCCACCGGCATCATCGAGCAAGTGGTGCGATCACGCTGCGGATATAAGACAGCGCTATCACCAGAGCTAGGCAGTCACCGACACGGAGTCCTCGAAGAACAACGTAGGCAACGCGCAAGAAATAAAAATCCTTCGAATAAAATAAAATAAATAAAATCCTTCGGAAAATAAAAATCCTTCGGGAAAATAAAAAACCTTAGAATAAAATAAAATAAATAAAATCCTTTGGAAAAATAAAAATCCCTCGAATAAAATTAAATAAATAAAATCCTTCGAATAAAATAAAATAAATAAAATCCTTTAAGAAAAATATAGATATAACACAACGAGCTAAAACAAACCAACAAGCAGCTAAGACATGGGTGTAAAATGCATCTCCTATCGCCGCAAGGACGAGTTGCAAAACTTAGCCGACGAGTTTGGTCTGGGAACCACGGGCACCGTCGAGAACCTGCGCGCCCGGATCTCCGCCTTCGTATCCAGGGGAGAGCATTCGGAGGCAATGCGCGACCGCTTGCAAGAATTGGAGGTAAGCTCCGGGATGCCGCCAGCCCTCGGGATGCCAGCTCAGCAGCCGTTTGCCCGAATCCGGAAGTTCAAGCGCACATGGAGGAACGGGCCGTTACCCATGACACCGGGGCCAGGTTCAAGAAGATAGGCCGAGAGGAGATATCCTGCTGGCCGATAAGCTACGTAGCTGGGGTGTCGTATTCGATGGCATCTCGGACCCACTGAGCTTCGAGTAGAAACTGGAGGAGCAAGTAACCTCATACAGGGTGAGTGCCGACCAGCTGCTGCGAACAATATCCGGTCTCTTTACCGGTCGGGCTGAAGGATGGTTCCGGAGATACAAGATGCAAGACGAGCCTTGGTAGTCTTTTAAGAACGAGTTTCTAGACTTCTTCTTACCCCCACGGTACTTGCAACGCTTGGAAAGTACTATACAGACGTGATCCCAGCGGCCAGGCGAACCCTTCAAGGAGTTCTTAATCGAACTTCGGGTGATTATGCAACGTGCCCAGTATTCGCCGGAACGGGAGCTAGAGAGGACTTAAGAGAACTTGTTACCACAGTACCAGTTGTTCACACGACGGCGCGAATTCAACTCATTGGCCGAATTGACTCAGCTGGTGACAAACTTTGAGACTGTCCGGGACCGGGACCCGCAGGGATACGGAAAGCTGTTGCCAGCGAGCACCCCGACAACGCAGGGCCGCCATCAGGGTAGTGGAGACCACGGACAAGGTAGCTAGAACCTAAAGTTACCAAAAAGGAAACCTGAAACAACGCCAGTGCAGAAGGTATCACAGGACACGGGCGGGGCGGTGGATGCGAAGCGAGCCTGCCGAAATTGCGGGGCGATCAGACATTTTTCCAATGAGTGCCAGAACCCCCAGTTGCTATTCTGCTGGGAATGTAACCGACGAGGCACTCGCACCACAGGATGTTGCCGTGTCGCACGATCGGGAAACGGGCAGCGTCCCCGTCCAGAAGAGGACTGGGGAGAGACCAACAGCAGTGGGAGCCCTCGTCATTAGTTCACCCGCTACCTTTTGAGGAGGGGAGGATCGCATTTCTCGTGACCATAGGCGCCACCCCAATAGTAGCAACACTGGACACAGGGGCAACGCGATCGTTTATCAGTAAACGGTTGGCAGGGGTCGTCGGAACCAAGGATAACATTCGTGACATCCGGGTGCGGATAATCCTTGCATATGGCTCACCAAAGGATATAAAAAAAGCAGTACTAGCGTCGATAAAGCTCGACAAGCAAGAAACCGTGGTGCCTGTACTAGTTATGCCTACGATCTTGGATGACGCTATTCTGGGCATTGACTTTTTGTGTGGAAATGACACAGGCGCCCGATCCTCAAACACGCCCGATGCTGATGACCCCAACAACCGACACCGCCATGCAGGACGCACAAAACACCGAGCCAGACCCCACGGAGACAGCGCAGGCTAGTGTTGCAACAACGCAGGATGCAAGTAAGACTGCGCCAGCCAACTTCGTAGAGACTGGGCTGGCCGGTCTATAACCAACGCGGGACGCACATGACACTGTACAACTTCGTAGGGACTGGGCTGGCCGGCCTACAGCCACCGCGGGACGCCACGGAGACAGCGAAGGCTGGCCAGTATACAAACAACGCAGGATGCACACAGCACTGTGCCAGCCGACCCAAAAGAGACAGCGCAGGCTAGTGTTACAGCGACGCAGGATGCACGTAACACTGCGCCAGCCAACTTCGTAGAGACTGGGCTGGCCGGTGACACTGAGCCGGCCGACATCGCAGGGACAGGGCAAACTAGGCAAGCCCCGAGCACGACAAAGCGACCACGACCCTACCAGGATTTTATCTTCGAACCAATGGCAGATGCTTGCAAGGCCCGGAGAGCAGGACATTTTGGAGGAACAGGAAAACCACCAACCAGAGCTTCCCATCAGCCTAGCAGCAGTCACAGCCTACACTGGAGGCGAAGGGCCACCAACAGAGGCGAACGCAACGGACTCCGAATTACCCACTTGGGTCTGTGCTTTCTTGGAACGGGAGCTAAGCAAATTTGAGAGGCTGACGGGAGTGTAAAACATCGCCAGACATTCGATCACCATGAAGGACGATAAAAAGGTTAAACAAAGGTACTTCCCCAAGAACCCAGCAATGCAGAAGATAATCAACGACCAGGTTGATGAGCTACTGGAAAACGGCCAGATCGAACCTTCTAAGAGCCCGCACAGCGCACCCATCGTGCTGCTGCGCAAGAAGACGGATCCAAGGATCCAGGGAGAGGCCTCTACCAGTGGAAGGTAATGCCATTCGGGCTACACTCAGCCCCAACTACATTCCAACGCGCATTGGACAGTTTCATCGGCCAGGAAATGGACCCATACGCCTTCGCTTACTTGGATGACATTATTGTGATCGGAGCTACGCTGGAGGACCACGTGAAACACTTACGCGAAGTATTCAGTCGACTGTTGAAGGCGAACCTGAAGTTAAACCAGAAGTGGTCCAGCTTCTTTCAACGAAGGCTTAGGACACATGATAAGCGAGACCGGCATTCACACGGATCCGGACAAATTCGCACCAGTGCAACGCTTGGTACCGCCAACCACACCCCAAGAGTTGCGACGATGCATAGGAATGGCAACTTGGTATCGCCGTTTTGTCCCAAACTTCGCCACCATCGTGCAGCCAATGACGAGTCTCCTGCGAAAGGACAAGAAGTGGATTTGGATGCGGAACAACTAGCACCGTTCGAGGAATTAAAGGACAAACCCACAAAAGCCCCGGTCTTGGTATGCCCTGAGTTTACGGAAAAGTTTACGCTTCAAACGGATACCAGCGACTATGGACTCGGAACAGTGCTGACGCAAAACTTGCCGGAAACAGAACGGGTAATCGCCTAGGCAAGTCGACGGCTCCTCCGAGCCGAGGAGAACTACTCAGCTACGGAGAAGGAATGCTTAGCGATTGTCTGGGCGATAAGGCAGTTACGCTGTTATCTGGAGGGCAACCACTTTGAAGTCATCACGGACCACCTAGCTTTGAAAAGGCTCAATTCGATCGACAACACAACTGGAAGGATCGCGCGCTGGGCGCTGGAATTGCAGCAGTACCAGTTTGACATAACATACAAACGCGGCCGATACAACCTTGGAAACCTTGCAGCGCACGTAGAAAGAAGCCACCAAGTGTCCATGGCTATTACGACTAAGCAGACGGATGGAAAAAGATCCCGGGAAGTTCACCGAATACATATTCGAAAACGGGCCGATCTACCGGCAAACGGGCCTTTGGCCTCCCGAGGAGAAACAGGTGACTTGGAAACTTTGCGTAGCCAACGACAACCAACAACGGGTCTTGGAAGAGTGCCATGACCATCCAATTCTATTGGCCTAGCAGTTCCCGGGATGTAGCACGGTACATCAGAAAGTGCACCCAGTGTTAAAAGTTCAAAGTGAGTCAAACCAAGCCGGCAGGGCATATGCACACAAGACAAGCCCAGGGTCCGTTCGACATACTCTGCGCGGATTTCATGGGGCCCCTCCCGAGATCCAAACACGGCAATACCAGCCTCCTGGTCTTTTTCGACGAGTTCTCCAAATGGGTGGAGCTATTGCCCTTACGGAAGGCTACCACCGCCCAATTGGAAAAGTCGTTTAGGGAGAGGATACTTTGCCGATTTGGCGTGCCGCGGAAGTTTGTGTGCGATAACGGCACACAATTCACCAACAAGTCGTTCAAAAGGTTCTGCAAGACGGCTGGAATGACATTGGAACACACGGCCCCGTACACCCCGCAATAGAACCCCACGAAGAGGGCGAACCGGACTATCAAGACAATGATTGCGCAGTACATCGATGGAGATCAGAATACCTGGGACGAACTACTGCCGGAACTGAGTCTGGCAATTAACAGCAGCACTTCAGACACAACAGGATTTAGCCCCGCATTCTTAGTACAGGGTCGGGAACCTAAACTACCAGGATCCCTCTATGGAGGTCACGACGGGACTCGGAGAAAACACCAAAGAACCAGAGACCAAGGCAGCCAGGCTAAAAGGCATCTATCAGGTCGTTCAGCAGAACATTCAACGAGCGTCACAGGAGCAAAGCAAGAACTACAATCTTCGGCGGAGGGAGTGGAGACCTACACTAGGCTCACTGGTACTAGTGCGACAACATCACCTTTCGAAGGCTACAGAAGTGTTCGCAGCGAAGCTAGCCGCAAAGTTCGACGGACCATACAAGGTAGTAAAGTTCATCTCCCCGAACATAGTGCGACTACAAAGCTTGACCGGGCGACAGCGGAAAATGGCGAGCCTGACCGACCTCAAGGAATTCAACACAGACGACAACGCCACCAGCGACAACGACACCAGTGACAACGACACCAGAGACAACGACACAAGCAACGGATGACCAGCCACAGCAAAGTCACGGGGCCACTTGTATTGGTGAGCCAATATAACGTCCCCGCCCCAAGAGGGGGCAAACGCAAAAATTATACGTAGGTAGTAGGAGTAAGAAATGTTAGTCACCACACCGCAAGGATAAGTCAGTTGGGTAGCATAAGTAGTTAAGAAACACGCAACATAGTTTTTTTTCTAATCTAGTACGCCACCCGCATACGGGTCATGGCTGGTGGAGGATCAGAGCGTGTTGCGGTCCAGCAATTATTCCGACATAACGGAGGCGGCCATCGAGTCTAGCAGCGACCCACAGCCGGTAGGAGACCAAGGGGACGGAGCAAGCCCAGACACCACCCCGCCGCTCGATAGGGAGGTCGCCGACTGGCTGATGCATGTGCTGGAGGAGCACAGGACCGTCGGTGAGGTCTTGGTAGATACCAGCCCGGGGGAAGAGACGGCCACGGACGAGGAGTGGGCCACAGCCCCAGAAGGGTGGCGAGTCGCACCCGAACCCCGACAGCTACCGAAACAGATGATCCGGTTCATCCAGGAGTATGTCAGCGACCCAGACGCGCGACTTTGGGTTCGAAACCTCAAGAAGATGGGGCAATACACCATGCGATATAGCGTCAACCGATCGCGCGAGGTGACCGTCGTTTTATTACCCCGAAGTAGGGAGGGAATGTGAGGCAACAAAAAAGCTCCCCCACAACACTTAGACTTAAGTAGAGGTAAGCAAAATGAATTTGTACTGTTTAGTTATTTTAGGAATTATATTCAAACATAAGAAAGGTAAAACCTAGCTTTTATACCGGGAAACAAGTAGGCAAACGAACCAGTGATGCGCATCACTATTATCAATGCTCATCACTGATAGCGGTGCGTATCACTGGTTTATAACGGGATCATGTGCGCTCTCGCACGCAAGAAACAAGCAGTAAAGCAAAGCCCGGCAGCAACGAAAAGGGACCAGACGTGACGCTGGCAGAAATGCAGGCATCAGAGCGAGAGCGGCGAAGGCAGAGACCACGGCAGAAAGGCCCAGCGAAAGAGGTCACGACAGAGGCCCAGCGACAGAGGCCATGGTAGATGTTTAAGCAGCCAACAGTCACCGAAGACGGCCGAGGCCCTGGCAGAATGATCAGCGGCAGAGGCCACGACAGAGGCCCAGCGACAGAGGCCCAGCGGCAGAGGCTAAAGCAGCCGAAAATTTGGCACGCGCCCAAAAAAATCAAGGCGGGCAGTCGCGATCGGTAAGCAAATCAGCGCGGGAGTGTCAACTCGAGGGAGAAGAAAACTATATTACGCAAATATCGGCGGGCGCGCCGAGGATGTAAAAGAAATACTTACCAGACACAAAATTTGAGTTTTATAAGTTTCACCACGACACGGTGTCAACGTTAAATGCAAAACCAGGAAATTTAGAAATACATGGCTCTTATCAACTCCGTCAGGCTGCCATAGGTGTGTGGACTTCTCTTTATCAGAAAGTTGTGCAGCAGACAGCATGCATACACAATTTTTGGCTCTCTTCTAGGGTGGCATAAAAGCGTCCGTTGCACCGAGACCCACCTAGCCGTCAAAATACCAGTCACATTTTCAATGCGTCGGCGAGCTCGACTCAACCGATAATTAACAAGTAGAAACGTTGCAGTCGCACTCAACCGACTGCGGTTTACTCGATACAAGTAATAAAACCGATCAAATAAGACCTGAATGCAATGGGGTGCGGATACGGCAGGGATGTAAGCTGCGTCATTGTCTGATGCAGATGGGGATGCCAAAAAGCTATCGTCCTTCCAAATTTGGTGACTCTAGCTCAAAGTTAAATAAAGGTATGGAAACAGGGACTGGTGGCTTTTTGGAGGCGTAGCATCCAAATTTTTGCTGAAGATCTGTGTATCATGTCAATTGCTATCCTCATACCAAGTTTCGTGACTCTTGCAAAAAGTTAGTAAAAGGTGTGGGAAGGGGAGCTGGGGGTGGTATGGGAGGGCGTGGCATCCAAATTTTTGCTGCAGATATGTGTATGATGTGAATTTCTTTCCTCCTATCGAATTAGGTGACTCTAGCTCAAACACTATGGAAGATACACGCATTCCCGTTTTAAGCGAAGGCGTTGAAGCGGTTTGGGGTCGTCACCTATCTTAGCACCAAATTTGGTGGCTCTAGCTCAAAAACTGTAGAAGATATGGGATTTTCGGTTTTAAACTGTGTGGGGGGGGGGGGGGGGGCAGAATGGGTGGGCGTGGCTCTAAAACTGTTGATGCAAGTTTTTGGGGGCTGTTAGTATCTATCTTTTCCCTAAATTTGGTAGTTCCAGCTGTAAGGGCGTGCGAAAAAGGAGGACTTGTCGATTTTGAGTTATCGAATGTATAGATTTCCCAGTTATCGTTGAGCCTCAATCTTGACACTTTAATTTTTATGCCATAGATTAAACAAACATTGCAAACTTTCAAATCTCTAGCTTGAAGGGTGTGGAAAAAAGTTGCGTTAACCGTTAAAAAATGTTGTGGATAAAATTGCTAGTCATACATAAATGGAGCCGCACTTAGCGTTTTGGCGCTTAATACTTGCCAAAATGGATGAGGAGACCAATGATCATGCTGTTACTCAAATAACAAAATGTTTATTAAAACAAAAAGAAGCAAACCAAGCAAATATAAAAGATAATAATAAATGAATTAAACAATTGCACATTGTATGTTATGTTATGTTATTATATTTTATTCTGCAATTCCAGCTGACTCGTACTGCCGAGGTACCGATCCACTAGATGAATTTATGTAATCTTTAAAGTGGTTTCTGATTTTCTTAGCATAATCTCTTGTTCGACCAAGTGCGAAGTATGCATTTGCGTCAATAGCACTTTCAGCTCTTATCATCTCCGTCTTGCTGCCATAGTTGTGTGGACTTCTCTTTATCAGAAAGTTGTGCAGCAGACAGCATGCATACACAATTTTGATCTCTCTTCTAGGGTGGCATAAAAGCGTCCGTTGCACCGAGACCCACCTAGCCGTCAAAATACAAATCGTATTTTCAATGCGTCTGCGAGCTCGACTCAACCGATAATTAACAAGTAGAAACGTTGCAGGCGGACCCAACCCACTGCGGTATACTCGATACAAGTAAAAAAACCGATAAAAAAAGTCCTGATTGCAATGGGGCGCGGATACGGCAGGGATGTAAGCTGCCTCATTGAACTTCTCAGCTACGGAGAAGGAATGCTTAGCGATTGTCTGGGCGATAAGGCAGTTACGCTGTTATCTGGAGGGCTACCACTTTGAAGTCATCACTGACCACCTCGCTTTGAAATGGCTGAATTCGATCGACAACCCAACTGGAAGGATCGCGCGCTGGTCGCTGGAATTGCAGCAGTACCAGTTTGACATAACATACAGACGCGGCCGATACAACCTTGGAAACCTTGCAGCGCTCGCAGGAAGAAGCCACCAAGTGTCCATGGCTATTACGACTAAGCAGTCGGATGGAAAAAGAACCCGGGAAGTTCACCGAATACATATGCGAAAACGGGCCTTTGGCATCCCGAGGAGGAACAGGTGACTTGGAAACTTTGCGTAGCCAACGACAACCAAGAACGGGTCTTGGAAGAGTGCCATGACCATCCGACAGCAGGACATTTGGGAATGCGAAAGACGGCGACTAGGATACAACAACGATACTATTGGCCAGGCAGTTTCCGGGATGTGGCACGGTACATCAGAAGGTGCACCCAGTGTCAAAAGTTCAAAGTGAGTCAAACCAAGCCGGCAGAGCATATGTACACAAGACAAGCCAGGGTCCGTTCGACATGCTCTGCGCGGATTTCATGGGGCCCCTCCCGAGGTCCAAACACGGCAATACCAGCATCCTGGTCTTTTTCGACGTGTTCTCCAAATGGGTGGAGCTATTGCCCTTACGGAAGGCTACCACCGCCCAATTGGAAAAGTCGTTTAGGGAGAGGATACTTTGCCGATTTGGCGTGCCGCGGAAGTTTGTGTGCGATAACGGCACACAATTCACCAGCAAGTCGTTCAAAAGATTCTGCAAGACGGCTGGAATGACATTGGAACACACGGCCCCGTACACCCCGCAACAGAAACCCACGAAGAGGGCGACCCGGACCATGAAGACAATGATAGCGCAGTACATCGATGGAGATCAGAATACCTGGGACGAACTACTGCCGGAACTGAGTCTGGCAATTAACAGCAGCACCTCAGACACAACAGGATTTAGCCCCGCATTCTTAGTACAGGTTCGGGAACCTAAACTACCAGGAGCCCTCTATGGAGGTCACGACGGGACTCGGAGAAAACACCAAAGAACCAGAGACCAAGGCAGCCAGGCTAAAAGGCATCTATCAGGTCGTTCAGCAGAACATTCAACGAGCGTCACAGGAGCAAAGCAAGAACAACAATCTTCAGCGGAGGGAGTGGAGACCTACACTAGGCTCACTGGTACTATTGCGACAACATCACCTTTCGAAGGATACAGAAGTGTTCGCAGCGAAGCTAGCCGCAAAGTTCGACGGACCATACAAGGTAGTAAAGTTCATCTCCCCGAACATAGTGCGACTACAAAGCTTGACCGGGCGACAGCGGAAAATGGCGAGCCTGACCGACCTCAAGGAATTCAACACAGACGACAACGACACCAGTGACAAAGACACCAGTGACAACGACACCAGAGACAACGACACAAGCAACGGATGACCAGCCACAGCAAAGTCACGGGGCCACTTGTATTGGTGAGCCAATATAACGTCCCCGCCCCAAGAGGGGGCAAACGCAAAAATTATACGTAGGTAGTAGGAGTAAGAAATGTTAGTCACCACACCGCAAGGATAAGTCAGTTGGGTAGCATAAGTAGTTAAGAAACACGCAACATAGTTTTTTTTCTAATCTAGTACGCCACCCGCATACGGGTCATGGCTGGTGGAGGATCAGAGCGTGTTGCGGTCCAGCAATTATTCCGACATAACGGAGGCGGCCATCGAGTCTAGCAGCGACCCACAGCCGGTAGGAGACCAAGGGGACGGAGCAAGCCCAGACACCACCCCGCCGCTCGATAGGGAGGTCGCCGACTGGCTGATGCATGTGCTGGAGGAGCACAGGACCGTCGGTGAGGTCTTGGTAGATACCAGCCCGGGGGAAGAGACGGCCACGGACGAGGAGTGGGCCACAGCCCCAGAAGGGTGGCGAGTCGCACCCGAACCCCGACAGCTACCGAAACAGATGATCCGGTTCATCCAGGAGTATGTCAGCGACCCAGACGCGCGACTTTGGGTTCGAAACCTCAAGAAGATGGGGCAATACACCATGCGATATAGCGTCAACCGATCGCGCGAGGTGACCGTCGTTTTATTACCCCGAAGTAGGGAGGGAATGTGAGGCAACAAAAAAGCTCCCCCACAACACTTAGACTTAAGTAGAGGTAAGCAAAATGAATTTGTACTGTTTAGTTATTTTAGGAATTATATTCAAACATAAGAAAGGTAAAACCTAGCTTTTATACCGGGAAACAAGTAGGCAAACGAACCAGTGATGCGCATCACTATTATCAATGCTCATCACTGACAGCGGTGCGTATCACTGGTTTATAACGGGATCATGTGCGCTCTCGCACGCAAGAAACAAGCAGTAAAGCAAAGCCCGGCAGCAACGAAAAGGGACCAGACGTGACGCTGGCAGAAATGCAGGCATCAGAGCGAGAGCGGCGAAGGCAGAGACCACGGCAGAAAGGCCCAGCGAAAGAGGTCACGACAGAGGCCCAGCGACAGAGGCCATGGCAGATGTTTAAGCAGCCAACAGTCACCGAAGACGGCCGAGGCCCTGGCAGAATGATCAGCGGCAGAGGCCACGACAGAGGCCCAGCGACAGAGGCCCAGCGGCAGAGGCTAAAGCAGCCGAAAATTTGGCACGCGCCCAAAAAAATCAAGGCGGGCAGTCGCGATCGGTAAGCAAATCAGCGCGGGAGTGTCAACTCGAGGGAGAAGAAAACTATATTACGCAAATATCGGCGGGCGCGCCGAGGATGTAAAAGAAATACTTACCAGACACAAAATTTGAGTTTTATAAGTTTCACCACGACACGGTGTCAACGTTAAATGCAAAACCAGGAAATTTAGAAATACATGGCTCTTATCAACTCCGTCAGGCTGCCATAGGTGTGTGGACTTCTCTTTATCAGAAAGTTGTGCAGCAGACAGCATGCATACACAATTTTTGGCTCTCTTCTAGGGTGGCATAAAAGCGTCCGTTGCACCGAGACCCACCTAGCCGTCAAAATACCAGTCACATTTTCAATGCGTCGGCGAGCTCGACTCAACCGATAATTAACAAGTAGAAACGTTGCAGTCGCACTCAACCGACTGCGGTTTACTCGATACAAGTAATAAAACCGATCAAATAAGACCTGAATGCAATGGGGTGCGGATACGGCAGGGATGTAAGCTGCCTCATTGTCTGATGCAGATGGGGATGCCAAAAAGCTATCGTCCTTCCAAATTTGGTGACTCTAGCTCAAAGTTAAATAAAGGTATGGAAACAGGGACTGGTGGCTTTTTGGAGGCGTAGCATCCAAATTTTTGCTGAAGATCTGTGTATCATGTCAATTGCTATCCTCATACCAAGTTTCGTGACTCTTGCAAAAAGTTAGTAAAAGGTGTGGGAAGGGGAGCTGGGGGTGGTATGGGAGGGCGTGGCATCCAAATTTTTGCTGCAGATATGTGTATGATGTGAATTTCTTTCCTCCTATCGAATTAGGTGACTCTAGCTCAAACACTATGGAAGATACACGCATTCCCGTTTTAAGCGAAGGCGTTGAAGCGGTTTGGGGTCGTCACCTATCTTAGCACCAAATTTGGTGGCTCTAGCTCAAAAACTGTAGAAGATATGGGATTTTCGGTTTTAAACTGTGTGGGGGGGGGGGGGGGCAGAATGGGTGGGCGTGGCTCTAAAACTGTTGATGCAAGTTTTTGGGGGCTGTTAGTATCTATCTTTTCCCTAAATTTGGTAGTTCCAGCTGTAAGGGCGTGCGAAAAAGGAGGACTTGTCGATTTTGAGTTATCGAATGTATAGATTTCCCAGTTATCGTTGAGCCTCAATCTTGACACTTTAATTTTTATGCCATAGATTAAACAAACATTGCAAACTTTCAAATCTCTAGCTTGAAGGGTGTGGAAAAAAGTTGCGTTAACCGTTAAAAAATGTTGTGGATAAAATTGCTAGTCATACATAAATGGAGCCGCACTTAGTTTTGGCGCTTAATACTTGCCAAAATGGATGAGGAGACCAATGATTATGCTGTTACTCAAATAACAAAATATTTATTAAAACAAAAAGAAGCAAACCAAGCAAATATAAAAGATAATAATAAATGAATTAAACAATTGCACATTGTATGTTATGTTATGTTATTATATTTTATTCTGCGATTCCAGCTGACTCGTACTGCCGAGGTACCGATCCACTAGATGAATTTATGTAATCTTTAAAGTGGTTTCTGATTTTCTTAGCATAATCTCTTGTTCGACCAAGTGCGAAGTATGCATTTGCGTCAATAGCACTTTCAGCTCTTATCATCTCCGTCTTGCTGCCATAGTTGTGTGGACTTCTCTTTATCAGAAAGTTGTGCAGCAGACAGCATGCATACACAATTTTGATCTCTCTTCTAGGGTGGCATAAAAGCGTCCGTTGCACCGAGACCCACCTAGCCGTCAAAATACAAATCGTATTTTCAATGCGTCTGCGAGCTCGACTCAACCGATAATTAACAAGTAGAAACGTTGCAGGCGGACCCAACCCACTGCGGTATACTCGATACAAGTAAAAAAACCGATAAAAAAAGTCCTGATTGCAATGGGGCGCGGATACGGCAGGGATGTAAGCTGCCTCATTGAACTTCTCAGCTACGGAGAAGGAATGCTTAGCGATTGTCTGGGCGATAAGGCAGTTACGCTGTTATCTGGAGGGCTACCACTTTGAAGTCATCACTGACCACCTCGCTTTGAAATGGCTGAATTCGATCGACAACCCAACTGGAAGGATCGCGCGCTGGTCGCTGGAATTGCAGCAGTACCAGTTTGACATAACATACAGACGCGGCCGATACAACCTTGGAAAGCTTGCAGCGCTCGCAGGAAGAAGCCACCAAGTGTCCATGGCTATTACGACTAAGCAGTCGGATGGAAAAAGAACCCGGGAAGTTCACCGAATACATATGCGAAAACGGGCCGATCTACCGGCAAACGGGCCTTTGGCATCCCGAGGAGGAACAGGTGACTTGGAAACTTTGCGTAGCCAACGACAACCAAGAACGGGTCTTGGAAGAGTGCCATGACCATCCGACAGCAGGACATTTGGGAATGCGAAAGACGGCGACTAGGATACAACAACGATACTATTGGCCAGGCAGTTTCCGGGATGTGGCACGGTACATCAGAAGGTGCACCCAGTGTCAAAAGTTCAAAGTGAGTCAAACCAAGCCGGCAGGGCATATGTACACAAGACAAGCCAGGGTCCGTTCGACATACTCTGCGCGGATTTCATGGGGCCCCTCCCGAGGTCCAAACACGGCAATACCAGCATCCTGGTCTTTTTCGACGTGTTCTCCAAATGGGTGGAGCTATTGCCCTTACGGAAGGCTACCACCGCCCAATTGGAAAAGTCGTTTAGGGAGAGGATACTTTGCCGATTTGGCGTGCCGCGGAAGTTTGTGTGCGATAACGGCACACAATTCACCAGCAAGTCGTTCAAAAGATTCTGCAAGACGGCTGGAATGACATTGGAACACACGGCCCCGTACACCCCGCAACAGAAACCCACGAAGAGGGCGACCCGGACCATGAAGACAATGATAGCGCAGTACATCGATGGAGATCAGAATACCTGGGACGAACTACTGCCGGAACTGAGTCTGGCAATTAACAGCAGCACCTCAGACACAACAGGATTTAGCCCCGCATTCTTAGTACAGGTTCGGGAACCTAAACTACCAGGAGCCCTCTATGGAGGTCACGACGGGACTCGGAGAAAACACCAAAGAACCAGAGACCAAGGCAGCCAGGCTAAAAGGCATCTATCAGGTCGTTCAGCAGAACATTCAACGAGCGTCACAGGAGCAAAGCAAGAACAACAATCTTCAGCGGAGGGAGTGGAGACCTACACTAGGCTCACTGGTACTATTGCGACAACATCACCTTTCGAAGGATACAGAAGTGTTCGCAGCGAAGCTAGCCGCAAAGTTCGACGGACCATACAAGGTAGTAAAGTTCATCTCCCCGAACATAGTGCGACTACAAAGCTTGACCGGGCGACAGCGGAAAATGGCGAGCCTGACCGACCTCAAGGAATTCAACACAGACGACAACGACACCAGTGACAACGACACCAGTGACAACGACACCAGAGACAACGACACAAGCAACGGATGACCAGCCACAGCAAAGTCACGGGGGCCACTTGTATTGGTGAGCCAATATAACGTCCCCGCCCTAAGAGGGGGCAAACGCAAAAATTATACGTAGGTAGTAGGAGTAAGAAATTTTAGTCACCACACCGCAAGGATAAGTCAGTTGGGTAGCATAAGTAGTTAATAAAACACGCAACATAGTTTTTTTTTCTAATCTAGTACGACATCCGCCGACTGCCCGCCACCCGCATAAGGGTCATGGCTGGTGGAGGATCAGAGCGTGTTGCGGTCCAGCAATTATTCCGACATAATGGAGGCGGCCATCGAGTCTAGCAGCGACCCACAGCCGGTAGGAGACCAAGAAGACGGAGCCAGCCCAGACACCACCCCGCCGCTCGATAGGGAGGTCGCCGACTGGCTGATGCATGTGCTGGAGGAGCACCCGACCGTCGGTGAGGTCTTGGTAGATACCAGCCCGGGAAAAGAGACGGCCGCGGAGGAGGAGTGGGCCACAGCCCCAGGAGGGTGGCGAGTCGCACCCGAACCCCGACAGCTACCGAAACAGATGATCCGGTTCATCCAGGAGTATGTCAGCGACCCAGACGCGCGACTTTGGGTTCGAAACCTCAAGAGGATGGGGCAATACACCATGCGATATAGCGTCAACCGATCGCGCGAGGTGACCGTCGTTTTATTACCCCGAAGTAGGGAAGGAATGTGAGGCAGCAATAAAGCTCCCCCACAACACTTAGACTTAAGTAGAGGTAAGCAAAATGAATTTGTACTGTTTAGTTATTTTAGGAATTATATTCAAACATAAGAAAGGTAAAACCTAGCTTTTATACCGGGAAACAAGTAGGCAAACGAACCAGTGATGCGCATCACTATTATCAATGCTCATCACTGATAGCGGTGCGTATCACTCTCGCGCGCAAGAAACAAGCAGTAAAGCAAAGCCCGAAAAGGGACCAGACGTGAAGCCGGCAGAAATGCAGGCATCAGAAAGAGAGCGGCGACGGCATAGACCACGGCAGAAAGGCCCAGCGACAGAGGCCACGACAGTGGCCCAGCGGCAGAGGCCACGACAGAGGCCCAGCGAAAGAGGCCACGGCAGAGGCTTAAGCAGCCGAAAATTTGGCACGCGCCCAAAAAAATCAAGGCGGGCAGTCGCGATCGGTAAGCAAATCAGCGCGGGAGTGTCAACTCGAGGCAGAAGAAAACTAAGTTACGCAAATATTTCACGCGGGCGCGCCGAGGATGTAAAAGAAATACTTACCAGACACAAAATTTGATTTTTAAAAGTTTTACCACGACACGGTGTCAACGTTAAATGCAAAACCAGGAAATTTAGAAATACATGGCACAGCAACAACAACCAGCTAAAATGAACAACAACGACGAACAACGGCCGCACCAAAGCATGGGGTAGGGGTAAGCTGACCTTAAGTCTGCGGGGTTTTAAATGGGCGAGAGTGTGGTCTTTTTTGTGATTTGCGGTGTGGTAGGCAGCAAGAGTATTGCCAGTAAAGAATGATAAAAGCATAAAGAAATAGAAAAATGAAACTGAGTGCATTTGTTGATTTGGGTGCGCGCACAAGTGGGTTTTTTCAGCTCTTATCAACTCCGTCGTGCTGCCATAGGTGTGTGGACTTCTCTTTATCAGAAAGTTGCGCAGCAGACAGCATGCATACAAAATTTTCGGATCTCTTCTAGGGTGGCATAAAAGCGTCCGTTGCACCGAGACCCACCTAGCCGTCAAAATACCAGTCACATTTTCAATGCTTCGGCGAGCTCGACTCAACCGATAATTAACAAGTAGAAACGTTGCAGTTGGACTCAACCGACTGCGGTATACTCGATACAAGTAATAAAACCGATAAAATAAGACCTGATTGCAATGGGGTGCGGATACGGCAGGGATGTAAGCTGCCTCATTGTCTGATGCAGATGGGGATGCCAAAAAGCTATCGTCCTTCCAAATTTGGTGACTCTAGCTCAAAGTTAAATAAAGGTATGGAAACAGGGACTGGTGGCTTTTTGGAGGCGTGGCATCCAAATTTTTGCTGAAGATCTGTGTATCATGTCAATTGCTATCCTCATACCAAATTTCGTGACTCTAGCAAAAAGTTAGTAAAAGGTGTGGGAAGGGGAGCTGGGGGTGGTATGGGAGGGCGTGGCATCCAAATTTTTGCTGCAGATATGTGTATGATGTGAATTTCTTTCCTCCAATCGAATTAGGTGAATCTAGCTCAAACACTATGGAAGATACACGCATTCCCGTTTTAAGCGAAGGCGTTGAGGCGGTTTGGGGTCGTCACCTATCTTAGCACCAAATTTGGTGGCTCTAGCTCAAAAACTGTAGAAGATATGGGATTTTCGGTTTTAAACTGTGTGGTGGGGGGGGGGGGGGGCAGAATGGGTGGGCGTGGCTCTAAAAATGTTGATGCAAGTTTTTGGGGGCTGTTAGTATCTATCTTTTCCCTAATTTTGGTAGTTCTAGCTGTAAGGGCGTGCGAAAAAGGAGGACTTGTCGATTTTGAGTTATCGAATGTATAGATTTCCCAGTTATCGTTGAGCCTCAATTTTGACACTATAATTTTTATGCCATAGATTAAACAAACATTGCAAACTTTCAAATCTCTAGCTTGAAGGGTGTGGAAAAAAGTTGCGTTCACCGGACGGACAGCCAGACGGACGGACATACACCGTGACGGACATTGCACAAACCCAATATACTCTTTACCTTCAGTATCGAGTATAAACATTTATTTTTATAGAAACCAAAGTGTGCAAAAAAGTGTAAGGTTGCACACGACGACCAGTTGTTTAACGACATTCCGGTGTCGTTAAAAAATGTTGTGGATAAAATTGCTAGTCATACATAAATGGAGCCGCACTTAGCGTTTTGGCGCTTAATACTTGCCAAAATGGATGAGGAGACCAATGATCATGCTGTTACTCAAATAACAAAATATTTATTAAAACAAAAAGAAGCAAACCAAGCAAATATAAAAGATAATAATAAATGAATTAAACAATTGCACAATGTATGTTATGTTATGTTATTATATTTTATTCTGCAATTCCAGCTGACTCGTACTGCCGAGGTACCGATCCACTAGATGAATTTATGTAATCTTTAAAGTTGTTTCTGATTTTCTTAGCATAATCTCTTGTTCGACCAAGTGCGAAGTATGCATTTGCGTCAATAGCACTTTCAGCTCTTATCATCTCCGTCTTGCTGCCATAGGTGTGTGGACTTCTCTTTATCAGAAAGTTGTGCAGCAGACAGAATGCATACACAATTTTGAGCTCTCTTCTAGTGTGGCATAAAAGCGTCCGTTGCACCGAGACCCACCTAGCCGTCAAAATACAAATCGTATTTTCAATGCGTCTGCGAGCTCGACTCAACCGATAATTAACAAGTAGAAACGTTGCAGGCGGACCCAACCCACTGCGGTATACTCGATACAAGTAAAAAAACCGATAAAAAAAGACCTGATTGCAATGGGGCGCGGATACGGCAGGGATGTAAGCTGCCTCATTGAACTTCTCAGCTACGGAGAAGGAATGCTTAGCGATTGTCTGGGCGATAAGGCAGTTACGCTGTTATCTGGAGGGCTACCACTTTGAAGTCATCACTGACCACCTCGCTTTGAAATGGCTGAATTCGATCGACAACCCAACTGGAAGGATCGCGCGCTGGTCGCTGGAATTGCAGCAGTACCAGTTTGACATAACATACAGACGCGGCCGATACAACCTTGGAAACCTTGCAGCGCTCGCAGGAAGAAGCCACCAAGTGTCCATGGCTATTACGACTAAGCAGACGGATGGAAAAAGAACCCGGGAAGTTCACCGAATACATATGCGAAAACGGGCCGATCTACCGGCAAACGGGCCTTTGGCATCCCGAGGAGGAACAGGTGACTTGGAAACTTTGCGTAGCCAACGACAACCAACAACGGGTCTTGGAAGAGTGCCATGACCATCCGACAGCAGGACATTTGGGAATGCGAAAGACGGCGACTAGCATACAACAACGATACTATTGGCCAGGCAGTTTCCGGGATGTGGCACGGTACATCAGAAGGTGCACCCAGTGTCAAAAGTTCAAAGTGAGTCAAACCAAGCCGGCAGGGCATATGCACACAAGACAAGCCCAGGGTCCGTTCGACATACTCTGCGCGGATTTCATGGGGCCCCTCCCAAGGTCCAAACACGGCAATACCAGCATCCTGGTCTTTTTCGACGTGTTCTCCAAATGGGTGGAGCTATTGCCCTTACGGAAGGCTACCACCGCCCAATTGGAAAAGTCGTTTAGGGATAGGATACTTTGCCGATTTGGCGTGCCGCGGAAGTTTGTGTGCGATAACGGCACACAATTCACCAGCAAGTCGTTCAAAAGATTCTGCAAGACGGCTGGAATGACATTGGAACACACGGCCCCGTACACCCCGCAATAGAACCCCACGAAGAGGGCGAACCGGACTATCAAGACAATGATAGCGCAGTACATCGATGGAGATCAGAATACCTGGGACGAACTACTGCCGGAACTGAGTCTGGAAATTAACAGCAGCACCTCAGACACAACAGGATTTAGCCCCGCATTCTTAGTACAGGTTCGGGAACCTAAACTACCAGGAGCCCTCTATGGAGGTCACGACGGGACTCGGAGAAAACACCAAAGAACCAGAGACCAAGGCAGCCAGGCTAAAAGGCATCTATCAGGTCGTTCAGCAGAACATTCAACGAGCGTCACAGGAGCAAAGCAAGAACTACAATCTTCGGCGGAGGGAGTGGAGACCTACACTAGGCTCACTGGTACGACAACATCACCTTTCGAAGGCTACAGAAGTGTTCGCAGCGAAGCTAGCCGCAAAGTTCGACGGACCATACAAGGTAGTAAAGTTCATCTCCCCGAACATAGTGCGACTACAAAGCTTGACCGGGCGACAGCGGAAAATGGCGAGCCTGACCGACCTCAAGGAATTCAACACAGACGACAACGACACCAGTGACAACGACACCAGTGACAACGACACCAGAGACAACGACACAAGCAACGGATGACCAGCCACAGCAAAGTCACGGGGGCCACTTGTATTGGTGAGCCAATATAACGTCCCCGCCCTAAGAGGGGGCAAACGCAAAAATTATACGTAGGTAGTAGGAGTAAGAAATTTTAGTCACCACACCGCAAGGATAAGTCAGTTGGGTAGCATAAGTAGTTAATAAAACACGCAACATAGTTTTTTTTTCTAATCTAGTACGACATCCGCCGACTGCCCGCCACCCGCATACGGGTCATGGCTGGTGGAGGATCAGAGCGTGAAAATACGATTGGTACAGCCGGTAGGAGACTGTCTGATGCATGTGCTGGAGGAGCACCCGACCATCGGTTAGGTCTTGGTAGATACCAGCCCGGGGAAAGAGACGGCCACGGACGAGGAGTGGGCCACAGCCCCAGAAGGGTGGCGAGTCGCACCCGAACCCCGACAGCTACCGAAACAGATGATCCGGTTCATCCAGGAGTACGTCAGCGACCCAGACGCGCGACTTTGGGTTCGAAACCTCAAGAGGATGGGGCAATACACCATGCGATATAGCGTCAACCGATCGCGCGAGGTGACCGTCGTTTTATTACCCCGAAGTAGGGAAGGAATGTGAGGCAGCAATAAAGCTCCCCCACAACACTTAGACTTAAGTAGAGGTAAGCAAAATGAATTTGTACTGTTTAGTTATTTTAGGAATTATATTCAAACATAAGAAAGGTAAAACCTAGCTTTTATACCGGGAAACAAGTAGGCAAACGAACCAGTGATGCGCATCACTATTATCAATGCTCATCACTGATAGCGGTGCGTATCACTCTCGCGCGCAAGAAACAAGCAGTAAAGCAAAGCCCGAAAAGGGACCAGACGTGAAGCCGGCAGAAATGCAGGCATCAGAAAGAGAGCGCCGACGGCATAGACCACGGCAGAAAGGCCCAGCGACAGAGGCCACGACAGTGGCCCAGCGGCAGAGGCCACGACAGAGGCCCAGCGAAAGAGGCCACGGCAGAGGCTTAGGCAGCCGAAAATTTGGCACGCGCCCAAAAAAATCAAGGCGGGCAGTCGCGATCGGTAAGCAAATCAGCGCGGGAGTGTCAACTCGAGGCAGAAGAAAACTAAGTTACGCAAATATTTCACGCGGGCGCGCCGAGGATGTAAAAGAAATACTTACCAGACACAAAATTTGAGTTTTAAAAGTTTTACCACGACACGGTGTCAACGTTAAATGCAAAACCAGGAAATTTAGAAATACATGGCACAGCAACAACAACCAGCTAAAATGAACAACAACGACGAACAACGGCCGCACCAAAGCATGGGGTAGGGGTAAGCTGACCTTAAGTCTGCGGGGTTTTAAATGGGCGAGAGTGTGGTCTTTTTTGTGATTTGCGGTGCGGTAGGCAGCAAGAGTATTGCCAGTAAAGAATGATAAAAGCATAAAGAAATAGAAAAATGAAACTGAGTGCATTTGTTGATTTGGGTGCGCGCACAAGTGGGTTTTTTCAGCTCTTATCAACTCCGTCGTGCTGCCATAGGTGTGTGGACTTCTCTTTATCAGAAAGTTGCGCAGCAGACAGCATGCATACACAATTTTCGGATCTCTTCTAGGGTGGCATAAAAGCGTCCGTTGCACCGAGACCCACCTAGCCGTCAAAATACCAGTCAAATTTTCAATGCGTCGGCGAGCTCGACTCAACCGATAATTAACAAGTAGAAACGTTGCAGTCGGACTCAACCGACTGCGGTATACTCGATACAAGTAATAAAACCGATAAAATAAGACCTGATTGCAATGGGGTGCGGATACGGCAGGGATGTAAGCTGCGTCATGGTCTGATGTAGATGGGGATGCCAAAAAGCTATCGTCCTTCCAAATTTGGTGAATCTAGCTCAAAGTTAGTTAAAGGTATGGAAACGGGGACTGGTGGCTTTATGGGGGCGTGGCATTCAAATTTTTGCTGAAGATCTGTGTATCATGTCAATTGCTATCCTCATACCAAATTTCGTGACTCTAGCAAAAAGTTAGTAAAAGGTGTGGGAAGGGGAGCTGGGGGTGGTATGGGAGGGCGTGGCATCCAAACTTTTGCTGCAGATATGTGTATGATGTGAATTTCTTTCCTCCTATCGAATTTGGGGACTCTAGCTTAAGGTTTATAAAAGCTGGTGGAAGGAGGGCTAGAGGCGGAATGGTAGGGGGCGGCATCCATATTTTTGCTGAAGATCAATATGTGTTATCAATTCCTGTCCTCCTACCAAATTTGGTGACCTCAGCCCAAAGTAAGAAAAATATGGCGGAAGGATGGCTGGGGGTGGTATGGGGGGATGTGGCATCCAAATTTTTGTAGGAGATCTGTGTAAGTTGTCAATTGCTATCCTCCTTCCAAATTTGGTGCCTCTTACCACAGACAGTGAAATATATAGACTGTGCAATTGCTAACAAGATCTTTCGCGTCTCGCGTTTTTTCGGTCTTTAACAAATCTTTGCCTACCACATTTGGTGACTCTAGCTCAAACACTATGGAAGATACACGCATTCCCGTTTTAAGCGAAGGCGTTGAGGCGGTTTGGGGCTGTAACCTATCTTAGCACCAAATTTGGTGGCTCTAGCTCGAAAACTGTAGAAGATATGGGATTTTTGGTTTTAAACTGTGTGTGGGTGGGGAGGGGGGCTGGCAGAATGGGTGGGCGTGGCTCTAAAAATGTTGATGCAAGTTTTTGGGGGCTGTTAATAACTATCTTCTCCCTAATTTTGGTAGTTTTAGCTGTAAGGGCGTGCGAAAAAGGAGGACTTGTCGATTTTGAGTTATCGAATGTATCGATTTCCCTGTTATCGTTGAGCCTCATAGATTAAAACATTTGCAAACTTTCAAATCTCTAGCTTGAAGGGTGTGGAAAAAAGTTGCGTTCACCGGACGGACAGACAGACGGACGGACATACACCATGACGGACATTGCACAAACCCAATATACTCTTTACCTTCAGTATCGAGTATAAACATTTCTTTTTATAGAAACCAAAGTGTGCAAAAAAGTGTAAGGTTGCACACGACGACCAGTTGTTTAACGACATGCCGGTGTCGTAAAAAAATGTTGTGGATAAAATTGCTAGTCATACATAAATGGAGCCGCACTTAGCGTATTGGCGCTTAATACTTGCCAAAATGGATGAGGGGACCAGTGATCATGCTGTTACTCAAATAACAAAATATTTATTATAACAAAAAGAAGCAAACCAAGCAAATATAAAAGATAATAATAAATGAATTAAACTTGCACATTGTATGTTATGTTATGTTATTATATTTTATTCTGCAATTCCAGCTGACTCGTACTGCCGAGGTATTGATCCACTATGTGAGGCAGCAATAAAGCTCCCCCACAACACTTAAACTTAAGTAGAGGTAAGCAAAATGAATTTGTACTGTTCAGTTATTTTAGGAATTATATTCAAACATAAGAAAGGTAAAACCTAGCTTTTATACCGGGAAACAAGTAGGCAAACGAACCAGTGATGCGTATCACTATTATCAGTGCTCATCACTGATAGCGGTGCGTATCACTGGCTTATAACGGGATCATGTGCGCTCTCGCGCGCAAGAAACAAGCAGTAAAGCAAAGCCCGGCAGCAACGAAAAGGGACCAGACGTGACGCTGGCAGATATGCAGGCATCAGAGCGAGAGCGGCGACGGCAGAGACCACAGCAGAAAGGCCCAGCGACAGAGGTCACGACAGAGGCCCAGCGGCAGAGGCCCAGCGGCAGAGGCCTAACGGCAGAGGCCACGGTAGATGTTTAAGCAGCCAACAGTCACCGAAGACGGCCGAGGCCCTGGCAGAATGGTCAGCGGCAGAGGCCACGACAGAGGCCCAGCGACAGAGGCCACGGCAGAGGCTAAAGCAGCCGAAAATTTGGCACGCGCCCAAAAAAATCAAGGCGGGCAGTCGCGATCGGTAAGCAAATCAGCGCGGGAGTGTCAACTCGAGGCAGAAGAAAACTAAGTTACGCAAATATTTCACGCGGGCGCGCCGAGGATGTAAAAGAAATACTGTCCAGACACAAAATTTGAGTTTTATAAGTTTCACCACGACACGGTGTCAACGTCAAATGCAAAACCAGGAAATTTAGAAATACATGGCACAGCAACAACAACCGGCAAAAATGAACAACAACAACGACGAACAACGGCCGCACCAACGCATGGGGCAGGGGTAAGCTGACCTTAAGTCTGCGGGAGTGTGGTTTTTTTGTGATTTGCGGTGTGGTAGGCAGCAAGAGGCGCCAGTAAAGAATTATAAAAGCATAAAGAAATAGAAAAACGAAACTGAGTGCATTTGTTGATTTGGGTGCGCGAGTTATGTTCCCAGACGGCGGCTTCGTTTTTGGTTTTAAGTATAAAGACTGTTTTTCGTTGGCTTCGTTTTTTTTGTGGTTGTTTAAGTATAAAGACTGTTCTCGTTGGTAACAAAATAAGACTGAAGCTTTATTTTCCGTCGCAGCGGAATATATATCTCTTAATATGATTGTTTACAGTATTATATTATGTGTGTGTGTGTGTGTGTGCCCTATATTCATATCCTCTATGCAACTCAGCAGTTGCAACATTGTCTGGCCGGCGTGGGTGATCGGCCGGCTTCTGCCCATTCAGTGTTTGTTGGGTTTGAAATTCTATCCACTTAGCAGCTCTCGTGTATGGCCCTTTCTTTTAGGCGGAACGCAGAAGCTTAGCTGATTGATAGTTTTAAGGGGCAGCGTTAGGGGAGGTAACTCCTCCCCTCCTGGCGTGAAGTGACGGCCAGAGTGAAGGAATGGTCGGAATGAACTGATGCTGCACCGGATTGGGTGATGTGAGGATTACGGTCTTTTTCCTGATGGCGATTGCTATAACGACGGTTATGGTGATGATCCCCAACCACACATAAGTGGAGATCAAATGCGAAGTCGTTTCGTGTTTTACTGCCACTATTTCTTTAAAGCTTTGAGTGTTTTGTAATTTTAAGTGTTGTAGATTTAGTTTTGTTATTGTTTCTATAGCCACATTTTGTGTTCTAGGTAGTGATAATTCTACATTTTCGGTGATTTCTATAGTAGAATCGTCGTATGTGATATTATTTATAATTACATTACAATTTTTAATAATAATTATTGCTGTTTCGTTAATAGTAAAAGGTCGGTCACATGACGGTTGTATTGTAGTGTTTTGAACATTGATTAGAAATATTTTTCCTTTTTCAGCCTGAAATATATTTTCTTCACCGGTAAGTTCTTATGTTATGCATTTGGTGTTCAATCCGCTAAGTATGACTCTAATACATTCGAGATTTATTTTGTGTTTGTTCTCATCGTTGTTTTGACATATGTAAGTGTTATGAATTTTTGGGCATTGTTTCCTAGTGTATCTTATTTCTAATTTTTGATTATACAATATATGATTTGGTAATTCTATAAATTGTGTTTTATTTATTGGGAGAGGGATAATGTGGGCTAGTGTATATTTATCTTGATTGAATACAGAGATTTGGATGTTGAATATTATAAGGTTGTCATGGCTGTTAGCTTCTAAATTTATTAGTCTATAAACGTGTTCTTCAGTTTTGACACTAAGTTTTTGTGTGTTTAATATTTTTTTAATGATTTCTATTTCTTCATGAGTTAATATGAATATCGGAATTATTTTTAGCTTGGCTAACAGTAGACTCTCTTCGATATTGTTTACATGGTTATTTAAAATATCGATATTGTATGTTATTCTGTTAATATATTGTAAAACGTGAATTTCGTTATGTTCTTGGCTTAATTTACTAAAAATGTCTTGCTTATAGTTATTAAAGAAATTATTTATTACATCTTGCTCTTTGTTAATATGTTCTGTTATATTCTTAAATCTATTCGTGATTTCGTTATTCATTATGATTTGTTTGTTCATATTGTCAGTAAGATTTTCTTGGTTTTTTCTAATGTTGTTGAATTTATTTTTGATTTTTTGTGCATCTAGTGCATCCATATTGCCTGTAATGGTTTTTATTAGACTTCCTAGTCCGTTCACTATTCCACGTCTTTGTCTATTTTTTGGTGTAAGTGCATTAATACGTTCATAAACTTGTTGTATCTTTACTTTAAGTAAGTTAATAGTTTCTTTTGAAAATTTTATGTCTTTTATCATGTGTATATTTTCTTCTATTTTTTGTAGGTTTTTGATATAGTCGTTAAGATCAATTATGTGTGCTTAAAGGACTGAATGATTTTTGCTTCCCCTAGATCGATTTTAGCGAATTGGATATTTTTTGTGGTAAAGTGGACATCTATTTTCTAAGCGGATGAGTAGCCAAGGCTGTAAAATTGTGGGAATTATGGCGATTATTAACTGGAAAAGTTTTTTTTTTTTTTTTTTATGTTTTTACTATGTTCTCATTTTTTTTTTTTTTTGACTTATGAATTTTTTGTCTCTTTTTTGTCCGAATAGTCAGGCCATTGTCTTCCATGACTTGGTGTTGTGAGAACCTGGGTGTTAGTTTGTTTCGTCTATTTTCCTTTCTAAATATTGTGTCGTTTATCTGTACGGGCTGTGGTTCTACCCTGTCTTGATTTAATTTATTCGTTCTGTCGTTAATTGTTTTCTGTGTCTTTTCTTGTATGTCTTTATAAAGTTTTTCTCTGAATTCGTTTAGTTCCCTTAAATAGTCGTGTTCGTTATTAAAAATAATGTCTTTTAGAAATGTATGAGTACGTCCCGTGAAAAGTTCGTGTGGAGTCAGCTTAGTTGCTGAATGAATCATATTGTTATATGTAATGAAAGTTTCCGTTAGTATATCGTCGTGATCAATAGTTGTTTTTTCTTGTTTCTTTTTCTCGGAGATAATACGGTATATTTAAGTGAGGGTGGAGTGTAGTCTCTCTACTGGGGCATTACTTGAAGACTGTTGGAATGATGTGGCATGTGCATTTATTTGATACTGCTCACAAAAATTTTTGAAAAGTTTTCCTGAGAATTCGGCGCCTTGATCAAATATTAGCTTCTTGGGAATGCCGAAGGTATTTATGAAACTTCTAACTGATTTGACAATGTTTAAACAATCTCTAGTTGGAATTGTGTATCCAAAAGCGAATTTAGAAAACTTGTCGATTATAGTCAGTATTGTCTTGCCATTGATTGTATAAATATCGGTGTGTACGATTGAAAGGGGGATGGGCGGGGATTCGGTTATTTGGTAGTTAGTCTTTTGCGGTTGTCTGTCATATTTTAGGGTTTGACAAATGTCACAGTTATTTATAAATTGATTTATTTTGTTTTTTAGGTAGGGAAAGTATATTTCTCTTTTAAGGTTACTGTATGTTTCTTCGATTCCTCTATGGTTTGTTCGAAGATGGTAATTTTTTATCTCTAATTCCTGGTTGTTTGGATCGGTTATGTCTCTAAGTAAGGTTTTGCTTCTAAGTATTTTGTAGAGTCCGGTCTTGGCAAAGTATTTCTTATATGTTTCGTTTAGTGTAGAGAATATTTCGTCGGTAGTGAATACTGCGTAAGTTTTATTTATTTTAATATTGTCTTTGAGTATGGTTGCTAGACTTTTTTCTGAAAAGCTCTGTTCAGTTATAGTTCTTCTTATTTTATTTTAAAAAAGAATTTCTACTTGGTTAGTAGTTTTGGGGCCTAGTCTCAAAATGGTTTGACAATTAAATTCGTTCAATGGTGCCTTCGTTGTTTTGATTTCGTCTTCTACATTAGTTGTATCTATGTTGTGTATATTAACTTCGATGCGGCTCAGTGCGTCTGCTACTACGTTTTGAGACCCTTTTGTATATTCTACTTCGTAGTCGTATTCTAATAGCTGTAATTTCCAGCGTACTAGTTTGGAGTTCGGTTCTTTGAAGTTCATAAGCCAAGTAAGTAGTCTATTGTCGATTTTAAATTTGGACTTTTGACCAAACAAATATGGTCTGAAATATTTCGTTGCCCAAATTATGGCTAACATTTCTTTCTTTACTGTGGAGTAGTTAAGTTCTGTGTCTGTTAGGGTTCTGCTAGCGAAAGATACTGGGTGTTCTGTGCCAGCTTGACTTTGAGCTAATACCGCTCCAATAGCTACGTTGCTGGCGTCGGTGGTTAGTATAAAGGGTTTATTAAAGTCGGGATAGCATAAGATAGGGTCGTTACATAGTAGTGCTTTGCTTTTGTTAAAGGCTTTGGTAAATTCGTCGTCGGTTTGTATCGGTGCTTTACCTTTTAACTGTTGTGTTAATGGTTTGGTAATTTTTGCGAAATCTCTAATAAACTTTCTATAATACCCTAGTAAACCATGGAATGATTTAATTTCTTTTCGGGATTTAGGGATCGGAAAAGATTTGACTGCAGAATTTTATTGGGGTGTGGTTTAACTCCTTGGCTTGTAACTATATGACCGAGGTATTCTATCTCCTTTCTAAAGAAATTAGATTTTTCAGGTTGTAGTTTTAAGTTTGCTTCTGATAATTTTGTTAGAACACTGCCTATGTCTGTCATGTGTTCTTGTAGTGATGAAGAGAAAAATATTATGTCATCTAAGTAAATCAAACAACATTTGCCATTTAGGTCTGCTAATACATTATCCATTACTCTCTGGAAAGTGGCTGGAGCGTTTGTGCGGCCAAATGGCATTCTTGCGAACTCATAATGACCTCCTTCTGCCGTGAAGGCAGTCTTAGGTGAATCTGATGCGTCCATTTCTATTTGATGGTATCCCCTAGCTAAATCTAGGACTGTAAAATATTTGGCTCTTCCGATTTTGTCTAAGAGCTCGTTTATATTTGGCATAGGATATTTATCTTTTATCGTTTTCTCGTTTAATTTTCTATAGTCTACTACTAATCTCCATTTTTTTTTTGATTTCATTCGATTTTTTGGGGACTAAGAAAATGGGTGCGCTCCAGGGGCTATGGGTATGTTTGATGATATTTTCTTCTAGCAGTTTGGCTAGTTGTCTTTGTAATTCGTTTCTTTCAGTTTGGCTATACCTAAAGGGCTTCATAGCAATAGGAATATAGTCGGTTGTTCTAAAATTATGTTTTACCATGTTCGTGAAGGTTAATTTCTCTGTTTCTTGATAAAATATATTAGAAAACTTAGAACAGAGTTTTTTTAATGCTGTTAATTCTTCAGAGTTCAAGTGTTCGGTCTGGAGTTTTTTTATATTATAAGTTTTTTTTGGGTTTTGCTGTAGATGTCTGTCCGTTATGGGTTCAAATTCGATTTAATCGTCTTTTATATATTTGTTCACCTTTAACTGTGTATCCAAAACAAGATTTTGTTTGTGTTCTGAATAGTTTATTACTTCCATCACACTAACGTTATTTTTAGCTTCGTACAATTCCCCGGCAATCATCAATTCGTCATTGATTTGAACGGTTTCACACATGAAAGTGCCGTTTTCAATGTCTACGGGCAATTGAATTAAATTTTTTGATAGTTCTTCAATGACATGAATTTCGGAAGCTAGGTTAGCTTTTTGGTGCAATTGCAAAGTAAAATTGTTTGTTTGTAATACTTTGTCGGGTAGGTTGACGATAGCCTTTATATTATCTAAAATGTCCATTCCAATAAGGCCATAAAATAGTCATGAAAATGGAATAAAGTTAATGAAAAGTTTTGACTGCTGCCGAATTCTTCAAATAAAGTCATTGTTGTTTTTTTATATAAGTAGTGCACGTTTAGTGCTGTTTTGATAACCAATGGGTTTGTGAGGATTATTTGTTCGGTTTCTGGAATAATGCTAGGGTTAACAAACGAGACTGATGCACCTGTATCTATTAAAAACCGTAATGGTTTATTCTGTATGGATAGTATTATATATGGTAGCATTGGTCCGTGCTTATTCTGGTTTAAGTATCCTGATTGGGGTTCGAGGCTTGTTTTGGAAAATTTGAGGCTTCGTCAATATTGTGTAATGCATTGGTATGTTCCATGTTATGAAAGTTAGAATTTGTCCTATTGTCTTGTTGTGTATAAGGTGCTGCTTTAATAGCCCTATTCTCTCCTTGTCTTTTCGCGCCCTGATAATAATTCTTTTGGTAGCCGTTGCTATTTTGTTGATTATTTTTCTGCTGATAGTTCTTTTGCTGGTTATAACCCTGTTGATTATTTTGTTGGTTATAATTTTGTCGGTTGTAGTTCTGTTGTTAGAAGATTGATTTTTATAACGTCTATCGTTGTCTTGCCTACGTTGCTTATCTAACATGTAAATATCCCTTTCTTTCATGGCCCAGTCATATGCGTCATGCAAGTTATTCGGTCTCATTGATCGTATTGTGGCTCCTAGTGGGCCGGGCAGACCCGTCAAGAAGGTTTTTAAACAGGTGCTAGCGAAAAATTGTTTCTTTGTTCTGATAAGTATAGGTTCGGAGTCTTTGGTATCTGTGAAACGGAACAAGGTTGTCCTAATAGCTGTTACCTGTTCGTAAAGTCTTTGTATTGAAAATCGTTTTTGTAGTAGTCCATGCAACTCGTGCATTAAGGTTTGTTCGTCACGCCTGTCTGCACAGTCAACGAGCAAGGCGTTTTTTATTTCGTCCCAGTTTAAGACAGTTCCAGTTTCGTTGAGCATTATATTTGCCTGCCCTTCGATTTTGTTTCGAATTGTGCCTCTAATGGCTAAAAGGATTTCTTCGACGTTGTCGATAAAATTATTTAAGGTATTGGGCTTACCGTCGTAAGCTGGTAGCATACGGATTGCGTCTGGGACGCGTAGAGAGCTAAAAATGTCAATAGCGTTGTTGGTAATGGGGGGTTGATGTGGAGGTGGGGAGCTAGTAGCGGATTCCATGCTTGAATTTTCTGGAGATTCTCTTATCTGTATCTGTGCACACTGTTCTTCAATTATTGTACCGAATTGATAAGCGTAAAAAGCGGCTGTCTTGGATCTAGTTTTAGAAAAAATTTTATCTGTAATCTTAGACATGAATACTTTGTTTAATAGGTCGGACCAGGGTCTATATGTTTGTTATTAATCTTTGTTCGTACGATTTCGTATACTTAATAGTAGTGTTTTAGATTTAATATATATGTGTCTTATGGTTATTGTTACTTATTGTGTAGGTGAAAGACTTCATTCGCGATCGATGAAACAGATTTCTGAAATTGATTGTGTTTATTAATAATTTGTTTAAGAATGCGCAAATGAAAAGAATTTGTGTTTTAATACTTGCATACTATAGTGTTATTGTTTGTGGTATATTATTATTTTTAGATAAAATTTAATAACGGAAATCCCTGAACATCGATCGACTTGCTTTGCTTTGTGTATGTGTTAGCATGTGCATGCCTGCTTTATTTTTCGCATGAGATTCGATGTCGATCGTTTACGTTCGCCCTGAACAGTGAATCGTCGAACATCGAACTTATACGCCTTGTATTCTCTTTTTTTTTTTTATTCACCATGTTTCATCTTTCACTTTTGCGTCACTTATGTTAATTATTATAGCTTACTAGATAAGAATTAATATTGTGATCTTCATCCTGGTCCTGTAGGTTCCTGTTGCGGCTGCGCCAGTTATGTTCCCAGACGGCGGCTTCGTTATTGGTTTTAAGTATAAAGACTGTTTTTCATTGACTTCGTTTTTTTTTTGTGGTTGTTTAAGTATAAAGACTGTTCTCGTTGGTGTCAAAATAAGTATTATATTATGTGTGTGTGTGTGTGTGTGTGTGTGTGTGTGTGTGTGTGTGTGTGCCCTTTATTCATATCCTCTATGCAACTCAGCAGTTGCAACATTGTCTGGCCAGCGTGGGTGATCGGCCGGCTTCTGCCCATTCAGTGTTTGTTGGGTTTGAAATTCTATCCACTCAGCAGCTCTCGTGTATGGCCCTTGTTTTAAGGCGGAACGCAGAGGCTTAGCTGATGGATCATTTTGAGGGGCAGCGTTAGATAACTCGCGCACAAGTGGGTTTTTTCAGCTCTTATCAACTCCGTCGTGCTGCCATAGGTGTGTGGACTTCTCTTTATCAGAAAGTTGTGCAGCAGACAGCATGCATACACAACTTTTGGCTCTCTTCTAGGGTGGCATAAAAGCGTCCGTTGCATGGGTCTCGGTACCTAGCCGTCAAAATACCAGTCAAATTTTCAATGCGTCGGCGAGCTCGACTCAACCGATAATTAACAAGTAGAAACGTTGCAGTCGGACTCAACCGACTGCGGTATACTCGATACAAGTAATAAAACCGATAAAATAAGACCTGATTGCAATGGGGTGCGGATACGGCAGGGATGTAAGCTGCGTCATGGTCTGATGTAGATGGGGATGCCAAAAAGCTATCGTCCTTCCAAATTTGGTGAATCTAGCTCAAAGTTAGTTAAAGGTATGGAAACGGGGACTGGTGGCTTTATGGGGGCGTGGCATTCAAATTTTTGCTGAAGATCTGTGTATCATGTCAATTGCTATCCTCATACCAAATTTCGTGACTCTAGCAAAAAGTTAGTAAAAGGTGTGGGAAGGGGAGCTGGGGGTGGTATGGGAGGGCGTGGCATCCAAACTTTTGCTGCAGATATGTGTATGATGTGAATTTCTTTCCTCCTATCGAATTTGGGGACTCTAGCTTAAGGTTTATAAAAGCTGGTGGAAGGAGGGCTAGAGGCGGAATGGTAGGGGGCGGCATCCATATTTTTGCTGAAGATCAATATGTGTTATCAATTCCTGTCCTCCTACCAAATTTGGTGACCTCAGCCCAAAGTAAGAAAAATATGGCGGAAGGATGGCTGGGGGTGGTATGGGGGGATGTGGCATCCAAATTTTTGTAGGAGATCTGTGTAAGTTGTCAATTGCTATCCTCCTTCCAAATTTGGTGCCTCTTACCACAGACAGTGAAATATATAGACTGTGCAATTGCTAACAAGATCTTTCGCGTCTCGCGTTTTTTCGGTCTTTAACAAATCTTTGCCTACCACATTTGGTGACTCTAGCTCAAACACTATGGAAGATACACGCATTCCCGTTTTAAGCGAAGGCGTTGAGGCGGTTTGGGGCTGTAACCTATCTTAGCACCAAATTTGGTGGCTCTAGCTCGAAAACTGTAGAAGATATGGGATTTTTGGTTTTAAACTGTGTGTGGGTGGGGAGGGGGGCTGGCAGAATGGGTGGGCGTGGCTCTAAAAATGTTGATGCAAGTTTTTGGGGGCTGTTAATAACTATCTTCTCCCTAATTTTGGTAGTTTTAGCTGTAAGGGCGTGCGAAAAAGGAGGACTTGTCGATTTTGAGTTATCGAATGTATCGATTTCCCTGTTATCGTTGAGCCTCATAGATTAAAACATTTGCAAACTTTCAAATCTCTAGCTTGAAGGGTGTGGAAAAAAGTTGCGTTCACCGGACGGACAGACAGACGGACGGACATACACCATGACGGACATTGCACAAACCCAATATACTCTTTACCTTCAGTATCGAGTATAAACATTTCTTTTTATAGAAACCAAAGTGTGCAAAAAAGTGTAAGGTTGCACACGACGACCAGTTGTTTAACGACATGCCGGTGTCGTAAAAAAATGTTGTGGATAAAATTGCTAGTCATACATAAATGGAGCCGCACTTAGCGTATTGGCGCTTAATACTTGCCAAAATGGATGAGGGGACCAGTGATCATGCTGTTACTCAAATAACAAAATATTTATTATAACAAAAAGAAGCAAACCAAGCAAATATAAAAGATAATAATAAATGAATTAAACTTGCACATTGTATGTTATGTTATGTTATTATATTTTATTCTGCAATTCCAGCTGACTCGTACTGCCGAGGTATTGATCCACTATGTGAGGCAGCAATAAAGCTCCCCCACAACACTTAAACTTAAGTAGAGGTAAGCAAAATGAATTTGTACTGTTCAGTTATTTTAGGAATTATATTCAAACATAAGAAAGGTAAAACCTAGCTTTTATACCGGGAAACAAGTAGGCAAACGAACCAGTGATGCGTATCACTATTATCAGTGCTCATCACTGATAGCGGTGCGTATCACTGGCTTATAACGGGATCATGTGCGCTCTCGCGCGCAAGAAACAAGCAGTAAAGCAAAGCCCGGCAGCAACGAAAAGGGACCAGACGTGACGCTGGCAGATATGCAGGCATCAGAGCGAGAGCGGCGACGGCAGAGACCACAGCAGAAAGGCCCAGCGACAGAGGTCACGACAGAGGCCCAGCGGCAGAGGCCCAGCGGCAGAGGCCTAACGGCAGAGGCCACGGTAGATGTTTAAGCAGCCAACAGTCACCGAAGACGGGCCGAGGCCCTGGCAGAATGGTCAGCGGCAGAGGCCACGACAGAGGCCCAGCGACAGAGGCCACGGCAGAGGCTAAAGCAGCCGAAAATTTGGCACGCGCCCAAAAAAATCAAGGCGGGCAGTCGCGATCGGTAAGCAAATCAGCGCGGGAGTGTCAACTCGAGGCAGAAGAAAACTAAGTTACGCAAATATTTCACGCGGGCGCGCCGAGGATGTAAAAGAAATACTGTCCAGACACAAAATTTGAGTTTTATAAGTTTCACCACGACACGGTGTCAACGTCAAATGCAAAACCAGGAAATTTAGAAATACATGGCACAGCAACAACAACCGGCAAAAATGAACAACAACAACGACGAACAACGGCCGCACCAACGCATGGGGCAGGGGTAAGCTGACCTTAAGTCTGCGGGAGTGTGGTTTTTTTGTGATTTGCGGTGTGGTAGGCAGCAAGAGGCGCCAGTAAAGAATTATAAAAGCATAAAGAAATAGAAAAACGAAACTGAGTGCATTTGTTGATTTGGGTGCGCGAGTTATTTTCCCAGACGGCGGCTTCGTTTTTGGTTTTAAGTATAAAGACTGTTTTTCGTTGGCTTCGTTTTTTTTGTGGTTGTTTAAGTATAAAGACTGTTCTCGTTGGTAACAAAATAAGACTGAAGCTTTATTTTCCGTCGCAGCGGAATATATATCTCTTAATATGATTGTTTACAGTATTATATTATGTGTGTGTGTGTGTGTGTGCCCTATATTCATATCCTCTATGCAACTCAGCAGTTGCAACATTGTCTGGCCGGCGTGGGTGATCGGCCGGCTTCTGCCCATTCAGTGTTTGTTGGGTTTGAAATTCTATCCACTTAGCAGCTCTCGTGTATGGCCCTTTCTTTTAGGCGGAACGCAGAAGCTTAGCTGATTGATAGTTTTAAGGGGCAGCGTTAGGGGAGGTAACTCCTCCCCTCCTGGCGTGAAGTGACGGCCAGAGTGAAGGAATGGTCGGAATGAACTGATGCTGCACCGGATTGGGTGATGTGAGGATTACGGTCTTTTTCCTGATGGCGATTGCTATAACGACGGTTATGGTGAATGATCCCCAACCACACATAAGTGGAGATCAAATGCGAAGTCGTTTCGTGTTTTACTGCCACTATTTCTTTAAAGCTTTGAGTGTTTTGTAATTTTAAGTGTTGTAGATTTAGTTTTGTTATTGTTTCTATAGCCACATTTTGTGTTCTAGGTAGTGATAATTCTACATTTTCGGTGATTTCTATAGTAGAATCGTCGTATGTGATATTATTTATAATTACATTACAATTTTTAATAATAATTATTGCTGTTTCGTTAATAGTAAAAGGTCGGTCACATGACGGTTGTATTGTAGTGTTTTGAACATTGATTAGAAATATTTTTCCTTTTTCAGCCTGAAATATATTTTCTTCACCGGTAAGTTCTTATGTTATGCATTTGGTGTTCAATCCGCTAAGTATGACTCTAATACATTCGAGATTTATTTTGTGTTTGTTCTCATCGTTGTTTTGACATATGTAAGTGTTATGAATTTTTGGGCATTGTTTCCTAGTGTATCTTATTTCTAATTTTTGATTATACAATATATGATTTGGTAATTCTATAAATTGTGTTTTATTTATTGGGAGAGGGATAATGTGGGCTAGTGTATATTTATCTTGATTGAATACAGAGATTTGGATGTTGAATATTATTAGGTTGTCATGGCTGTTAGCTTCTAAATTTATTAGTCTATAAACGTGTTCTTCAGTTTTGACACTAAGTTTTTGTGTGTTTAATATTTTTTTAATGATTTCTATTTCTTCATGAGTTAATATGAATATCGGAATTATTTTTAGCTTGGCTAACAGTAGACTCTCTTCGATATTGTTTACATGGTTATTTAAAATATCGATATTGTATGTTATTCTGTTAATATATTGTAAAACGTGAATTTCGTTATGTTCTTGGCTTAATTTACTAAAAATGTCTTGCTTATAGTTATTAAAGAAATTATTTATTACATCTTGCTCTTTGTTAATATGTTCTGTTATATTCTTAAATCTATTCGTGATTTCGTTATTCATTATGATTTGTTTGTTCATATTGTCAGTAAGATTTTCTTGGTTTTTTCTAATGTTGTTGAATTTATTTTTGATTTTTTGTGCATCTAGTGCATCCATATTGCCTGTAATGGTTTTTATTAGACTTCCTAGTCCGTTCACTATTCCACGTCTTTGTCTATTTTTTGGTGTAAGTGCATTAATACGTTCATAAACTTGTTGACACTTTAAGTAAGTTAATAGTTTCTTTTGAAAATTTTATGTCTTTTATCATGTGTATATTTTCTTCTATTTTTTGTAGGTTTTTGATATAGTCGTTAAGATCAATTATGTGTGCTTAAAGGACTGAATGATTTTTGCTTCCCCTAGATCGATTTTAGCGAATTGGATATTTTTTGTGGTAAAGTGGACATCTATTTTCTAAGCGGATGAGTAGCCAAGGCTGTAAAATTGTGGGAATTATGGCGATTATTAACTGGAAAATTTTTTTATGTTTTTACTATGTTCTCATTTTTTTTTTTTTTTTGACTTATGAATTTTTTGTCTCTTTTTTGTCCGAATAGTCAGGCCATTGTCTTCCATGACTTGGTGTTGTGAGAACCTGGGTGTTAGTTTGTTTCGTCTATTTTCCTTTCTAAATATTGTGTCGTTTATCTGTACGGGCTGTGGTTCTACCCTGTCTTGATTTAATTTATTCGTTCTGTCGTTAATTGTTTTCTGTGTCTTTTCTTGTATGTCTTTATAAAGTTTTTCTCTGAATTCGTTTAGTTCCCTTAAATAGTCGTGTTCGTTATTAAAAATAATGTCTTTTAGAAATGTATGAGTACGTCCCGTGAAAAGTTCGTGTGGAGTCAGCTTAGTTGCTGAATGAATCATGTTATATGTAATGAAAGTTTCCGTTAGTATATCGTCGTGATCAATAGTTGTTTTTTCTTGTTTCTTTTTCTCGGAGATAATACGGTATATTTAAGTGAGGGTGGAGTGTAGTCTCTCTACTGGGGCATTACTTGAAGACTGTTGGAATGATGTGGCATGTGCATTTATTTGATACTGCTCACAAAAATTTTTGAAAAGTTTTCCTGAGAATTCGGCGCCTTGATCAAATATTAGCTTCTTGGGAATGCCGAAGGTATTTATGAAACTTCTAACTGATTTGACAATGTTTAAACAATCTCTAGTTGGAATTGTGTATCCAAAAGCGAATTTAGAAAACTTGTCGATTATAGTCAGTATTGTCTTGCCATTGATTGTATAAATATCGGTGTGTACGATTGAAAGGGGGATGGGCGGGGATTCGGTTATTTGGTAGTTAGTCTTTTGCGGTTGTCTGTCATATTTTAGGGTTTGACAAATGTCACAGTTATTTATAAATTGATTTATTTTGTTTTTTAGGTAGGGAAAGTATATTTCTCTTTTAAGGTTACTGTATGTTTCTTCGATTCCTCTATGGTTTGTTCGAAGATGGTAATTTTTTATCTCTAATTCCTGGTTGTTTGGATCGGTTATGTCTCTAAGTAAGGTTTTGCTTCTAAGTATTTTGTAGAGTCCGGTCTTGGCAAAGTATTTCTTATATGTTTCGTTTAGTGTAGAGAATATTTCGTCGGTAGTGAATACTGCGTAAGTTTTATTTATTTTAATATTGTCTTTGAGTATGGTTGCTAGACTTTTTTCTGAAAAGCTCTGTTCAGTTATAGTTCTTCTTATTTTATTTTAAAAAAGAATTTCTACTTGGTTAGTAGTTTTGGGGCCTAGTCTCAAAATGGTTTGACAATTAAATTCGTTCAATGGTGCCTTCGTTGTTTTGATTTCGTCTTCTACATTAGTTGTATCTATGTTGTGTATATTAACTTCGATGCGGCTCAGTGCGTCTGCTACTACGTTTTGAGACCCTTTTGTATATTCTACTTCGTAGTCGTATTCTAATAGCTGTAATTTCCAGCGTACTAGTTTGGAGTTCGGTTCTTTGAAGTTCATAAGCCAAGTAAGTAGTCTATTGTCGATTTTAAATTTGGACTTTTGACCAAACAAATATGGTCTGAAATATTTCGTTGCCCAAATTATGGCTAACATTTCTTTCTTTACTGTGGAGTAGTTAAGTTCTGTGTCTGTTAGGGTTCTGCTAGCGAAAGATACTGGGTGTTCTGTGCCAGCTTGACTTTGAGCTAATACCGCTCCAATAGCTACGTTGCTGGCGTCGGTGGTTAGTATAAAGGGTTTATTAAAGTCGGGATAGCATAAGATAGGGTCGTTACATAGTAGTGCTTTGCTTTTGTTAAAGGCTTTGGTAAATTCGTCGTCGGTTTGTATCGGTGCTTTACCTTTTAACTGTTGTGTTAATGGTTTGGTAATTTTTGCGAAATCTCTAATAAACTTTCTATAATACCCTAGTAAACCATGGAATGATTTAATTTCTTTTCGGGATTTAGGGATCGGAAAAGATTTGACTGCAGAATTTTATTGGGGTGTGGTTTAACTCCTTGGCTTGTAACTATATGACCGAGGTATTCTATCTCCTTTCTAAAGAAATTAGATTTTTCAGGTTGTAGTTTTAAGTTTGCTTCTGATAATTTTGTTAGAACACTGCCTATGTCTGTCATGTGTTCTTGTAGTGATGAAGAGAAAAATATTATGTCATCTAAGTAAATCAAACAACATTTGCCATTTAGGTCTGCTAATACATTATCCATTACTCTCTGGAAAGTGGCTGGAGCGTTTGTGCGGCCAAATGGCATTCTTGCGAACTCATAATGACCTCCTTCTGCCGTGAAGGCAGTCTTAGGTGAATCTGATGCGTCCATTTCTATTTGATGGTATCCCCTAGCTAAATCTAGGACTGTAAAATATTTGGCTCTTCCGATTTTGTCTAAGAGCTCGTTTATATTTGGCATAGGATATTTATCTTTTATCGTTTTCTCGTTTAATTTTCTATAGTCTACTACTAATCTCCATTTTTTTTTTGATTTCATTCGATTTTTTGGGGACTAAGAAAATGGGTGCGCTCCAGGGGCTATGGGTATGTTTGATGATATTTTCTTCTAGCAGGTTTGGCTAGTTGTCTTTGTAATTCGTTTCTTTCAGTTTGGCTATACCTAAAGGGCTTCATAGCAATAGGAATATAGTCGGTTGTTCTAAAATTATGTTTTACCATGTTCGTGAAGGTTAATTTCTCTGTTTCTTGATAAAATATATTAGAAAACTTAGAACAGAGTTTTTTTAATGCTGTTAATTCTTCAGAGTTCAAGTGTTCGGTCTGGAGTTTTTTTATATTATAAGTTTTTTTTGGGTTTTGCTGTAGATGTCTGTCCGTTATGGGTTCAAATTCGATTTAATCGTCTTTTATATATTTGTTCACCTTTAACTGTGTATCCAAAACAAGATTTTGTTTGTGTTCTGAATAGTTTATTACTTCCATCACACTAACGTTATTTTTAGCTTCGTACAATTCCCCGGCAATCATCAATTCGTCATTGATTTGAACGGTTTCACACATGAAAGTGCCGTTTTCAATGTCTACGGGCAATTGAATTAAATTTTTTGATAGTTCTTCAATGACATGAATTTCGGAAGCTAGGTTAGCTTTTTGGTGCAATTGCAAAGTAAAATTGTTTGTTTGTAATACTTTGTCGGGTAGGTTGACGATAGCCTTTATATTATCTAAAATGTCCATTCCAATAAGGCCATAAAATAGTCATGAAAATGGAATAAAGTTAATGAAAAGTTTTGACTGCTGCCGAATTCTTCAAATAAAGTCATTGTTGTTTTTTTATATAAGTAGTGCACGTTTAGTGCTGTTTTGATAACCAATGGGTTTGTGAGGATTATTTGTTCGGTTTCTGGAATAATGCTAGGGTTAACAAACGAGACTGATGCACCTGTATCTATTAAAAACCGTAATGGTTTATTCTGTATGGATAGTATTATATATGGTAGCATTGGTCCGTGCTTATTCTGGTTTAAGTATCCTGATTGGGGTTCGAGGCTTGTTTTGGAAAATTTGAGGCTTCGTCAATATTGTGTAATGCATTGGTATGTTCCATGTTATGAAAGTTAGAATTTGTCCTATTGTCTTGTTGTGTATAAGGTGCTGCTTTAATAGCCCTATTCTCTCCTTGTCTTTTCGCGCCCTGATAATAATTCTTTTGGTAGCCGTTGCTATTTTGTTGATTATTTTTCTGCTGATAGTTCTTTTGCTGGTTATAACCCTGTTGATTATTTTGTTGGTTATAATTTTGTCGGTTGTAGTTCTGTTGTTAGAAGATTGATTTTTATAACGTCTATCGTTGTCTTGCCTACGTTGCTTATCTAACATGTAAATATCCCTTTCTTTCATGGCCCAGTCATATGCGTCATGCAAGTTATTCGGTCTCATTGATCGTATTGTGGCTCCTAGTGGGCCGGGCAGACCCGTCAAGAAGGTTTTTAAACAGGTGCTAGCGAAAAATTGTTTCTTTGTTCTGATAAGTATAGGTTCGGAGTCTTTGGTATCTGTGAAACGGAACAAGGTTGTCCTAATAGCTGTTACCTGTTCGTAAAGTCTTTGTATTGAAAATCGTTTTTGTAGTAGTCCATGCAACTCGTGCATTAAGGTTTGTTCGTCACGCCTGTCTGCACAGTCAACGAGCAAGGCGTTTTTTATTTCGTCCCAGTTTAAGACAGTTCCAGTTTCGTTGAGCATTATATTTGCCTGCCCTTCGATTTTGTTTCGAATTGTGCCTCTAATGGCTAAAAGGATTTCTTCGACGTTGTCGATAAAATTATTTAAGGTATTGGGCTTACCGTCGTAAGCTGGTAGCATACGGATTGCGTCTGGGACGCGTAGAGAGCTAAAAATGTCAATAGCGTTGTTGGTAATGGGGGGTTGATGTGGAGGTGGGGAGCTAGTAGCGGATTCCATGCTTGAATTTTCTGGAGATTCTCTTATCTGTATCTGTGCACACTGTTCTTCAATTATTGTACCGAATTGATAAGCGTAAAAAGCGGCTGTCTTGGATCTAGTTTTAGAAAAAATTTTATCTGTAATCTTAGACATGAATACTTTGTTTAATAGGTCGGACCAGGGTCTATATGTTTGTTATTAATCTTTGTTCGTACGATTTCGTATACTTAATAGTAGTGTTTTAGATTTAATATATATGTGTCTTATGGTTATTGTTACTTATTGTGTAGGTGAAAGACTTCATTCGCGATCGATGAAACAGATTTCTGAAATTGATTGTGTTTATTAATAATTTGTTTAAGAATGCGCAAATGAAAAGAATTTGTGTTTTAATACTTGCATACTATAGTGTTATTGTTTGTGGTATATTATTATTTTTAGATAAAATTTAATAACGGAAATCCCTGAACATCGATCGACTTGCTTTGCTTTGTGTATGTGTTAGCATGTGCATGCCTGCTTTATTTTTCGCATGAGATTCGATGTCGATCGTTTACGTTCGCCCTGAACAGTGAATCGTCGAACATCGAACTTATACGCCTTGTATTCTCTTTTTTTTTTTTATTCACCATGTTTCATCTTTCACTTTTGCGTCACTTATGTTAATTATTATAGCTTACTAGATAAGAATTAATATTGTGATCTTCATCCTGGTCCTGTAGGTTCCTGTTGCGGCTGCGCCAGTTATGTTCCCAGACGGCGGCTTCGTTATTGGTTTTAAGTATAAAGACTGTTTTTCATTGACTTCGTTTTTTTTTTGTGGTTGTTTAAGTATAAAGACTGTTCTCGTTGGTGTCAAAATAAGTATTATATTATGTGTGTGTGTGTGTGTGTGTGTGTGTGTGTGTGTGTGTGTGTGTGTGCCCTATATTCATATCCTCTATGCAACTCAGCAGTTGCAACATTGTCTGGCCAGCGTGGGTGATCGGCCGGCTTCTGCCCATTCAGTGTTTGTTGGGTTTGAAATTCTATCCACTCAGCAGCTCTCGTGTATGGCCCTTGTTTTAAGGCGGAACGCAGAGGCTTAGCTGATGGATCATTTTGAGGGGCAGCGTTAGATAACTCGCGCACAAGTGGGTTTTTTCAGCTCTTATCAACTCCGTCGTGCTGCCATAGGTGTGTGGACTTCTCTTTATCAGAAAGTTGTGCAGCAGACAGCATGCATACACAACTTTTGGCTCTCTTCTAGGGTGGCATAAAAGCGTCCGTTGCATGGGTCTCGGTACCTAGCCGTCAAAATACCAGTCAAATTTTCAATGCGTCGGCGAGCTCGACTCAACCGATAATTAACAAGTAGAAACGTTGCAGTCGGACTCAACCGACTGCGGTATACTCGATACAAGTAATAAAACCGATAAAATAAGACCTGATTGCAATGGGGTGCGGATACGGCAGGGATGTAAGCTGCGTCATGGTCTGATGTAGATGGGGATGCCAAAAAGCTATCGTCCTTCCAAATTTGGTGAATCTAGCTCAAAGTTAGTTAAAGGTATGGAAACGGGGACTGGTGGCTTTATGGGGGCGTGGCATTCAAATTTTTGCTGAAGATCTGTGTATCATGTCAATTGCTATCCTCATACCAAATTTCGTGACTCTAGCAAAAAGTTAGTAAAAGGTGTGGGAAGGGGAGCTGGGGGTGGTATGGGAGGGCGTGGCATCCAAACTTTTGCTGCAGATATGTGTATGATGTGAATTTCTTTCCTCCTATCGAATTTGGGGACTCTAGCTTAAGGTTTATAAAAGCTGGTGGAAGGAGGGCTAGAGGCGGAATGGTAGGGGGCGGCATCCATATTTTTGCTGAAGATCAATATGTGTTATCAATTCCTGTCCTCCTACCAAATTTGGTGACCTCAGCCCAAAGTAAGAAAAATATGGCGGAAGGATGGCTGGGGGTGGTATGGGGGGATGTGGCATCCAAATTTTTGTAGGAGATCTGTGTAAGTTGTCAATTGCTATCCTCCTTCCAAATTTGGTGCCTCTTACCACAGACAGTGAAATATATAGACTGTGCAATTGCTAACAAGATCTTTCGCGTCTCGCGTTTTTTCGGTCTTTAACAAATCTTTGCCTACCACATTTGGTGACTCTAGCTCAAACACTATGGAAGATACACGCATTCCCGTTTTAAGCGAAGGCGTTGAGGCGGTTTGGGGCTGTAACCTATCTTAGCACCAAATTTGGTGGCTCTAGCTCGAAAACTGTAGAAGATATGGGATTTTTGGTTTTAAACTGTGTGTGGGTGGGGAGGGGGGCTGGCAGAATGGGTGGGCGTGGCTCTAAAAATGTTGATGCAAGTTTTTGGGGGCTGTTAATAACTATCTTCTCCCTAATTTTGGTAGTTTTAGCTGTAAGGGCGTGCGAAAAAGGAGGACTTGTCGATTTTGAGTTATCGAATGTATCGATTTCCCTGTTATCGTTGAGCCTCATAGATTAAAACATTTGCAAACTTTCAAATCTCTAGCTTGAAGGGTGTGGAAAAAAGTTGCGTTCACCGGACGGACAGACAGACGGACGGACATACACCATGACGGACATTGCACAAACCCAATATACTCTTTACCTTCAGTATCGAGTATGAAAATTTAAAAAAAATTTGTACAAAAAGGAAAAGCTATATCAGATGTTTGAATATATAACGGTACAGTGGTTAAGTGTGTAGTTGGCTGCGAAAAAAAACTAAATAAGATCAGCTGTTGTCATCAAATGAAGTTACTTAGTGAACGACCCAATAAATAAGTTGGACGAGCTTTTATTACACATCGATCCTAGTTTATACTTTTGTTCCAATTTTCAAAAATAAAAATAATTCTATATAACAAAATAGGTTTTTGTCGTGTCTTTCATATTTTTACAATCATTCCTGTTCTACTTTTCGGTTCCAAGAATAAATGAATCGTTTTGAAAACGAGTGACAATTAGCTGAAAACGATTGTGATTATAAAGCAACTAATCTGTGTTTTTAAGCCCTGAAATTATTTTTTGCTTAATTTATATACTATTGGCAATAGTTTTGCATTATTCTTCGTAGGGCCTGCAAATTATTTTTCATTTGCTTTTTTATACCCTGAACCCATAAAATGGGTAAATCAGGGTATAATGGTTTTGTGCAAAAGTATGTAACAGGCAGAAGGAAGCATCTCCGACCCCATAAAGAATATATATTCTTGATCAGTATCAATAGCCGAGTCGATTTGGCCATGTCCATCTGTCCGTCCGTCTGTCCGTCTGTCCGTCTGTATGAACGCGTAGATCTCAGAGACTACAAGAGCTAGAGAATTCAGATTTGGAATATAAGTTCTCCTATACCATAAGCAGAACAAGTTTGCTTCAAATTATCGATAACTACTCTGGTTTTCGATATACACATGGAATCGATAACAAAAAAAATATCGAATTTGGAAAATGTAAAAATGGGGGTTGGTGTAATGGGTAACGATAGAACTTTTCTTCGTCCAAATCGGTTAAGAAACACCAGAGATATCGTAAAGTTAAGTCAGTTATGAGTTTTGTTTAAAGTGATCATTATTTGAAGCATACTTTTAGGACGCAAGGCCTGCAACTGGGTTCAGGGTATCTTCTGGTCGGGCTATCCCGACTAGTGCCTTCTCACTTGTTTTTAGTTGTACACCTAAAATTTACGTGTGGTGGCAAAGCCAAAGCGATCGGAATCAGTCTAATAATACAGGGGTGTGCCAGAAACCTCTAGAGATTTTGGATCCAGCAGGTTTTAAAATCTCTAAAACAAAACCGTAGGTGTGACAGAACAAAGGGCCCCCATTTTTACATATTTCAGATTCGATATTTTTTATAATCGACTCTATGTGTATATCGGAAACCAGAAAAGTTATCGAAAATTTGAAACAAAATTGTTCTGCTTATGGTATAGGAGAACTTATATTCCAAACCTGAAGTCTCTAGCTCTTGTAGTATCTGAGATCTACGCGTTCATACAAACGGACAGACGGACGGACAGACGGATATGTCCATATCGACTCGGCTATTGAAACGGATCAAGAATATATAGTGACATATTCAGTTCTTGCAGAACTCTCTTGTCAACCTCCACTCCAATCCACATCACACACACATGTCATATTCTAAGCAATAAATACCAGGCGAACAAAACTAATAACATAAAGCTATGCACTTGAAAAAGGCAAACCATTAAAATCAATCACACCATTTGATCACGCCACTTCTGACAAAGTCCAAATGTAATTTGATCCTTGTACGAAGCCCAGTCCACAACTTCCCAAAACTTTCCACGCTAAACTGCTGAGCATTCATAAATTCAAACAAAGGGAACGTCGCCATACGAGCTTTCCTCAACGATCAAAACGCTAGCATAAGCAGAGTTAGAATTTACACATCAAACTGTAAAGACGCGTTTAAAGAAACGAATAAACCCCTTTGGTTTTTTTTTGTATTTAAATGACTTCAAACTTCTAATTATATATACTTTATGGGTTCGGAGATGTTTCCTTCTGCCTGTTACATACTTTTGCACAAAACCATTATACCCTGATTTACCTATTTATGGGTTCAGGGTATAACAAATAGAAGCCTTGTATACTCGATACGAGTAATAAAACCAATAACAAAAGAGACCCGATTACAATGGGGTGCGGATACGGCAGGAGTTTACGCTGCCTCAATGATTGTCCGATGCAGATGGGGATGCCAAAAAGGTATCTTCCTTCCAAATTTGGTGACTCTAGTCCAAAGTTTTTTAAACGTGGGGTAAGGGGGCTGGCGGCAGTGTGGAGGCGGTATGGGAGCGTGGCATCCAAACTTTTACGGCAGGGGTGTACGCTGCCTCAAAGATTGTCCAATGCAGATGGGGATGCCAAAAAAATATCTTCCTTCCAAATTTGGTGAATCCAGCTGAAAGTTTGTAAAAGGTGTCGGGAAGGGGGGGGGGGGGGCGTATGGGAGCGTGGCATCCAAATTTTGTATGCAGATCGTTGTGGGATTTCTATTACGATCCTCTTTCTCTAACTATGGTGAAAGGAGAGTTGGGGTCGGTATGGGTGGTGGGCGGCATCAAAATTTTTTGGGTTTCTTCATCACCAAAGTTTCTAAGATTTTGTTTAGGTGTCTTCAACTCCTATCTTAGCACTAAAGTTGGTGGCTCTAGCTCAGAAACTGTGGAAGGTATAGGCATTTCTGTTTTCCAACTGCGCGCAGTGGACGGAAAGCCCGATTTTTTGGCATAAAGTCTAATCCTGAAGGTAGAGAGTTGAAACTTCGTACAGTTCTTAGTAATAGTGTGTATAGTAACTGTTTAAAATTTGAAACAGATCGGACCACGCCCACTCATGCCGCCCCTATAAGGGAAAGTTGTGAAATAGTCATTTTTTGATGTAAAGCTCTTTGATTTCATTTTTAATGAACTGCTTCTCAAATTTATCACAATATATTATTTAAATTTATATTATTATAATATATTAACAAAACAGATCAAATATTTCAAATTTTTTAAATTATACATTCTTAAAAATCTTCAACATCTAATGAGTATGGAAACAAATTAAATTCTAAATCATCGTTGTCATCGCTGTCACCGCTTGGAGAATCGTTGTTGTTTTGATCACAATCAAATTTGGGTGCTTCTAAAAGCTCCACGACTGCCTTTGGTAATGCTTTCATTTTGTTTTGATGTGATCTCTTGTTTAAAAAAATGCTTGAAATAAGAGGATCCGATGAGTCGATAGATCTTTGGAAAACATCCGTTAAATTGTTTAGCCTGTTATTCTGACGAGCATGTGACCGCCTATCACGCTTGTACAATTTGTTTCGCGCTTCTGACGCGTTTTCACCTAGACATCCAACAGGCATAACAGATGTTTGAATTATTTGGGATCCATGAACTAAAATCTTATGTGCGGTAGGGGACATTGGAAACCATGAGTACTTATTTATGTAAAATGTAAAAGTTTCTTCGCAGAACTGTTGAAATTTTACATGATTAATCGGAAATTCACAGGAAATTGCAATTAAAATTATGTGGAACCTTTCTATAATAAATAACTCAATATCCAATACTGATGCCAGAAGGATTGGATTAGAAAATGCTTTTCTCGCAGTGTTTCCGTCATTCGTATTGCCAAAACCATTTTGTTTGGGCTGATCTACCAGTATTCCCATTTCAGCGCGAAGTCTCTTCTGTATATATTGTTTTTTACTCATCATTTCCAATTTGTCATTTTCACCTCTTATTTGCCATTTTTTAAAATTCATTCTGTAAGATAGTTTTAAAACAAACTCAAAGACTCGTATCCATGCATGAAGTGGACTAATACCATACTGAAGACTTCCAGGCTTTGGCATATATTTTATTGAGGATGGGTTTGTAATACTCATAAAATCTTTCGGTCCAGCTCCACAAATTGGGCATAATTGAGATGACTTGTTTGAAGTTAGAGTATTCAAGACCTTACCATCTATTAGTGTCATATACAATTCAAAACTCACAGAGATTTTCTCATTTGCAATTGAATATTCAAGCTCTGACAAATTCTGTATTTGTGAGTCCAAGTTTTGTTTTTCCGAAAGAATGTGGTCATTTGTTTCCTTAACAAACTCGACTTTCAGGGGTCTACAAAATCGGACCGATTGAGGTGAGCTATTTATCCAAATATTTTCCCCAAAGTTTCCCATCAACTTAAGGGGTATAATGCTTGTCACAAATAGAGCATGGTCATTGCATATGGGTTCCTCATTTGAAAATCGTTGTTTGTATAAGCTTTGTCCTGTTGATCCATCAAATCCATAACTAGCCACTAGTTTGGCGCTTGTGATATTTTTATACCGCTTGATCACATCTTCTTGCATATTAAGAATACGGCTGACAGTGTGGTTTAATAAATTTTGCAAAGAAACTTCAGCTTTGGTTTCTGTCACTGATATATCTTTGGGCCTGCATTCTAATTTGGCATGCTGTACCTTTTCATAAGAAGGATAAATATCACAAAAATGTTTTTTCCCCATCTCTCGTATACTATTATACTGCTTTTTTGAAAAAGAATTCTCCAGTAAAAATGCTAGAGCTTCATGTGGTGTAAGCGGAACTGGATCAGATGAAAATATTTTTCTTTTTATATAGCTGGGACTTTCTTCGTCTTGCATACATTTCCTGAGCACCATTGACGTATCCTTATCGTTGGATTTCTTTGCTGAAACTGCCGCCGCGTGTAGCAGAAGAGGTGCGGGATTATGTATTGCCAAATCGGCGGCCAATTTTCTCTTCAATCTTGAGCCTGCTTCTGAATACCCTAGATTGGGACGTCCCATTTTACTTTGAACATTTGTAGCATGACTTTGAGGACCCAGTTCAATTGATGATTCCAACGAAAGCCACTGTGAGTGCTTCATTTTAAAATTAGAAACATTTCGGCCACATTTTGGCAAATATTTTCGCACGTAATTGTGAAAACTTTTGGCTTTTTGATTAATTTTGGCTCTCGTGTTTAGGTCATCATCATCCAATCCGACTTGACCGCAAATCCACTCAGATATTGCCTCTTCTGTCCTCTTGTTGCTCCATGCTTCGAGCAACTGAAAATTGCTGAAGACAAAAATAGCTGCAATACATTCAACGTTCCGGAAAACGCGCAAATTTGCGCAAAGATAGTTATTATTCTCTTAAACTGTATATTTTCATTCAAAACGAGACATATTTACTTTGTGGCACAGATTGGCAGGGAACTAGTTCTACTCCACAATTCACGAACACTGGATTAAACTTTTCAACATAAATCGGTTCAACAACACAAGACACATAAGCAACAAATAACACATATTAAACAATTTTACTTGGGATTAATATTAAACATACCTTGCTCTTCATTATCCATTTGAAATATAATTTAAAGATAATTACTGTTCAAAATTACACAGCTTGAAACTTTTAAAAACTTTCGCACGTGGCAAATGTAAACAAAGCGCTGATATAATGTTTGACTTTGACGCCCTGGTACAACACCAGGGTCGCAACTCTACATGTTTAATTTATCGATTAAGTGTGTTTGGAATATCTATTTTCAATATATAAAATCAAAATCACAAAAGCTTTTCATGACTTTTTGGACTTTATGCCAAAAAATCGGGCTTTCCGTCCAGTGTGCTGCGGGGGATTGGAGCGGAATGGGATACAATATTTTTGGAGTTTTAAGTAACTATCATCCTCCCAATTTTAGTATTTTTAGCTGTAAGGGCGTGCTAAATACGATTAATTGATTTTAAGTTATCGAGTTTATCGATTTGCCAGCCTCCTAGTTATCTTAGAACCCTAATCTTGACACTTTAATTTACTTTGCCATAGATTAAAACATTTGCAAACTTTGAAATCTGTGTGTGGAAAAAAGTTGCGTTCACCGGACGGACAGACAGACGGACGGACTTACACCATGACGGACATTGCACAAACCCAATATACTCTTTACCTTCAGTATCGAGTATAAACATTTATTTTTATAGAAACCAAAGTGTGCAAAAAAGCGTAAGGTTGTACACGACGACCAGTTGTTTGACGACATGCCAGTGTCGCAAAAAAAATGTTGTGGATAAAATTGCTAGTCATAGTGGAGTCGACTTAGCGTATTGGCGTTTGATACTTGCCAAAATGGATGAGGAGACCAGTGATCATGCTGTTATTATTATTATTTTTTTGGGGTGAATACACTGCGACCAGATAGATCTATTGTGCCCCCTTCTTGGCCTATAGCTCTTCCATCAGACCCAGGACTTGCATGAAGGCAAGTATTTTTGTTGGGTCAGTGGTTTCTAAATCGCTAAGCTGCACAATGTGTCTTCCTAGAAAACTGCTTCTTTTCCTTACTAAGGCTACACACTCTGCTATTATGTGCAAGGAGGATTCTCCTTCCATTCCACAGAATCTGCAAATCTCGCTGCTGGCTATACCTAGCTTTGCTAGGTGTCCTCTTAGTCTACAATGTCCTGTCAGAAGACCGGTGAGTATTCTAAGTTTTTTTTTACCCATTGACATTACTTGCTTAAACCTTTTGAGGTTATAGCTACCCAAGAGAAGCTTTGCTTGTCTGAGTCCTGGTGTCCTTGCCCAGCTCATTCTGCGTAGACGTCTCTCTTCGCTCCTAAGCTTCTCCCGTATTGTGTTTCTTCCTACACCAGAGTGTCGCTGCCCCACGTCTTGCTTGCTTATCTGCCTCTTCGTGCCCCGCTATTTTGACATGTCCTGCGACCCATCTTAGGGCAAGCCTATTTTGTGATCCCAGAGTGTCTAGCTTGGTTCGTACCTCACGAACTACCTTTGACCTAATTTCAGTCTTACTAAGTGCCATTATAGCTGCTTGGCTATCGGATAAGATGGCTTTATCTCTATTCCGATAGTTGCGCTTTAAATTAAAGTCCACACACCTCCCTATTGCACATACCTCAGCTTGAAATATACTGGCGTGCATACCTAGGGCCTCATGGAAAATTAGCCGAGGGCACACCACACCAAGACCGGAGCCTTGCTGTGTTAGGGACCCATCAGTGTACAATTTATTAGTGTGCGGCTTTATGTTGTGGACCTCTTCTAGAGATGTCCACTCCTTTTTGTTGCACAGGTGAACTTGAAACTTTTGCGCGAACATATGTTTGGCTTTCATTTCGTCCATTGGCTGTGCCAGTAGGGGAAGTTCACCCGATAGCATATCTGCCTCTACTCGACTATGAGTATGTCTTCTATCCGCTCTGCAGCACTTCGCAATCGTATTCTGAACATGGGTGCCAAAGTTTAATTTACTGTCAAAAGTGACCCCAAGGTACTTAACTTCTTTGCTTGTTTCTATTGGACTCCCTGCGAGCCTAATCTCCCTCAACCCTTGTTTCTTGTATCTTCTGGTGAACGGAACGATGATGGTTTATGTAAGGTTTAGGTTGAGACCAATTTTCCTACACCTAAGTCCCAGTTGAACAGTGTCACAAAGAGTTTCTTCATACTTGCCCCGAGCTATTACCACAATGTCATCTGCATAGCCCTGACATTGGATACCCCTGTTGGCAAGTCTACTTAGTAGTTCATTTACCAGTATACTCCATAAGAGAGGTGATAAAACCCCCCTTGCGGACAGCCCCTTGTGGTTATTACTGTTACGTACTATCTTGTATAGATGCCGTAGCCTGTCTGGACCCTAGTAGGGATGAAATCCATCTACTAGTTGTGCTGTCCAGCCCTCTTCTATTCAAGCACCATCAATGTCTAAGAATGCACAGACTGCTTCTTCTTTATTTACTACTGCGGCTCGCAAAGTGCGGTGCAGCTCATACAGGGCAGTGTCCGTAGACCTACCTGTCCTGTATGCATGCTGCGCTGCCTGCAGTGGACTCTGTGTAAGCAGAGTACTCCTAATATAATAGTCCACCAGCTTTTCCAACGTTTTCAAAAAAAACGATGTTAAGCTGATGGATCTGAAGGATTTTGAGTTGGTGATATCTTTCTTCCCAATCTTCGGGATGAAGACCACCCTAGCGCTACTTCAAGTGCTTGGTATATGACCTAGTGCTAGGCTACTGACCAGGATTTTCCTTAGAGTGGGTAGGAGTATTTCCAGTCCCTGCTGAAAGAAACCCGGTAATATGCCATCCAGACCAGGAGATTTGAAAGGCTGGAAGGATCCAATTGCCCACTTTATTTTCTCCATCAATGCCACCAACTTGGTGCATGTCCAGTCGCTGGCCGTTGGTCTGTGCTGAGCACCTGTTTCATATGATTCGCTCTGTTGGCAGGGGATACTCCCTGGGAAGTGCGTCTCAAACAGAAGCTCTAGCCTTCGCATACTAGTGCTCGTGTGTGAATTATCACTTCGCTTCAGGGCTAGATTAGCCTCCGGTGCCCGCTTTGATAATGCTCTATGCAGCCGGGCACCTTCTGTCGTACTTGCTATGCTTTCGCAAAAGTCTCTATAGTTCTTACGCTTGGCCTTCCTAATCTCCTTGCTGTAGGAGGTGTGGCTTTCGCGGTATGTATCCCATGAACCGTCTCTCTTGGCTTTATTGAGAAGGTAACGAGTGGTGAGCTGCAGTCTCTCAAGACTGTCGTTCCACAATGGGGCATCTTTTTCTTTACGCGTTCTCCCTACTGGGCAGCTTTCTTCATATGCATTTCCAATGCTACTATTAAGATTTCTAACAACTCTTTCTAGCTCATCTGTGTATCTGGGTTTTCCAGAGTTTTTGGTGGCTAGGTTTAGTTCTAGGGTAGACGGGGTTACGAGTTGGTACGCTACAATCCCTATTAACCTGAAGTTTAAATAGGATGATCCTGTGATCGGACATGGATTCTTCTGAAGAGACATGCCATTCCCTGATGTGTGGCCTAATAGACCGACTAATCAGAGTAATGTCTAACACCTCTTCTCTAACCCTAGTTACAAAAATCGGTGTCGATCCAACATTGCCCATTTCTAAATTATACTTGAATATAAATTTGGTAAGGCACTCACCCCTTTTGTTGATGTCCGTGCTACCCCATATGGAATAGTGCGCATTGGCATCGCAACCGATTATAACCGGCAGTTTCTCTTTCCTGCAGTGATCCATCAGCTTCTCTATTTCGGGTGGCGGGCAGTCCACATTACCGGCGAAATAGGCAGATTCCATCACAATAGGGGGGGCGTTTCCTCTTGCTCTTATGGCAATCGGAACGCAGTCCCTAGTGAAGAATTCTGAAAGAATAGTAAAATTAATACATTTTCTTACCATGATGCATGCTCTAGGTAGAGGATCTCTTTGATCCCAGATTACCTTCGAGTCAGCGGTGTACAAGCCTTTAATGCCTTTGTTGAACCATGGCTCCTGTACCAGGGCTAGCCCAAGATGTTGGGTGACAAACATCCTGGCTTAGACACCCTAGGATGCCTTAGCACGATGGAGGTTTATCTGGGCTAGCCCAGTGGTGGTGACGTTTAGCGTCACCATCACTCATCCGCCGCTCCAGCTCCTAGTGATGCAGGTTGGGAGCTACCCACATCACCGCTGCCCGTTATGGCGACGTCAGCTGCTTCCTCTGCAATTAGCAGTTCCTCCGCCAGCTCCTGTCATGACATCGGCACCACCCCATCCATCCCCTCCAGCTCTTCTGGACCGAGCGTCATGTCGGCCAGCTCCTCATCTTCAGCCAGATCCTTTGAGGGATCGGCCTTTGCCGGATAATCAGTGGCGGTGGGAGAAGTGGGTGCCGAGCATGCGGCTGCCGGGGCTGACTGTTGGGTGGGGGCAGTTCTCGCACCAGCACCCCTCTTCTTCTGACCGCTAACGGGAATGGTCCCGTAGCCGAATGAGACCTGGTGGTCTTTCGCCATTATTGCGTCCTTGGAAGCTTCATCGATGCCGATCACCATCAGCGCACCTCCGCCTTCTGTCCTCCTCGACAGCACCTTTCACGAGTTGGTCTCGATCTTATTCTGGTTCCTCAGCAGAGCCATCAAGGATTCGGTTGACCGATCCGTGCTCCTTGGGCACAAGATGGTTATGTTGTGAGGTGATGGAATGTCATCACCTATCTTGCAGTGCAATGGAGCACCTTTCCACGATCGCAGTCTCGACGCCACGGTCCTCAGCCACGGTCCTCAGGCAGTGGGTGGCTCGCCAAGTCCCTCCTTGCCATCAGCTGGGGGAAGTCTCTACTGAAGGTACCTTAAGTACCATTTGGTCTTTGAGCCGTTCAGTTTTTTTCGGTTTGGGTCATCCAAACCGCCCGGCTCTCCCAATTTAGGCATCTGCGCCTTGGGCTGCTGGCGCTGCACGCCATGTCGCCGAACTGCGTTTAGATTCAGTCGCATCGGCTGGGATAGTCCAGCCTTGCTTCCTCATCCTTGTGCAGCTGGGACACTGTGACTTGGGGTTTCCCTCGTCGCTTGTGCGCGCGCTGTGTTTGCCGCCGCCTGCGGCCTACTTCGTTGTTGCCGTGGGGGCATTCTCACCATCAAGCAAGCGGTCCTCAAAGTGCCTCGCCGCACTGGCAGCAGGGATATCCTGCTGCACTTTAAATTCTTGTTTTTTGTTATTTTTCATGATCCCATGAGTTGCAGAGAAATAAGAGGTCCACCCGGGCAGAGATCTGCAGTACCCGGGTAAGGCTGAGTAGAACAGGCGGTCGCCATCTGCTGAGCTCACCGTAAGCGACTGGGCTAGTTTTTAATCCGGGCCCCCAACCAAGTTGGCTCTCGGCACGGTACGAGTAACACCTTAGTCCGGCCCGGAGTGAGATGTGGGGGTAGGGATGAGGTAGGTATGTATGAGGGAGTTGGGAGTGTGTGAGGCTATGCTTTAAAGACGGCGACACAAGCGTCTTGTCGGTGCGTTGAACTGTACCACACCCGCTGTTTGTCCGGGACTGCTTATTTGCAAGGATTGTCGCTTATTCGCAGCTAACCTCATAGAGAGGCCGATCGCTATCCGCAACCCGCGACCCGCCTGGTGGCCACAACTAAGCCCCCTCCGAACTATTCCACAAGTTCTTTAGACCAGGGATCATGCTGTTACTCAAATAAAAAAATATTTATTATAACAAAAAGAAGCAAACCAAGCAAATATAAAAGATAATAATAAATGAATTAAACAATTGCACATTGTATGTTTTTATTATGTTTTATTCTGCGATTCCAGGTGACTCGTACTTCCGAGATTCCGATCCACTAGATGAATTTATGTAATCTTTAAAGTGGTTTCTGATTTTCTTAGCATAATCTCTTGTTCGACCAAGTGCGAAGTATGCATTTGCGTCAATAGCATTTTCAGCTCTTATCAACTCTGTCGTGATACCATAGGTGTGTGAAACTTCTCTTTATCAGAAAGTTGTGCAGCAGACAGCATACATACACAATTTTCGGCTCTCTTCTAGGGTGGCATAAAAGCGTCCGTTGCACCGAGACCCACCTAGCCGTCAAAATACCAATCGCATTTTCAATGCGTCGGCGAGCTCGACTCAACCGATAATTAACAAGTAGAAACGTTGCAGGCGGACTCAACCGACTGCGGTATACTCGATACAAGTAATAAAACCGATAAAAAAAAAACTGATTGCAATGGGGTGCGGATAAGGCAGGGATGTAAGCTGCCTCATTGTCTGATGCAGATGGGGATGCCAAAAAGCTATCGTCCTTCCAAATTTGGTGACTCTAGCTCAAAGTTAGTTAAAAGTATGGAAACGGGGGCTGGTGGCTTTATGGGGGCGTGGCATCCAAACTTTTGCTGAAGATCTTTGTATCATGTCAATTGCTATCCTCATACCAAATTTCGTGACTCTAGCAAAAAGTTAGTTAAAGGTGTGGGAAGGGGAGCTGGGGGTGGTATGGGAGGGCTAGCATCCAAAATCTTGCTGCAGATATGTGTATGATGTGAATTTCTTTTTTTGGTAGTTCTAGTTTCCCAGTTATCGTTGAAACTTGAATTTACTATGTTATAGATAAAGACATTTGAAAAGTTTTAAGTCTCTGACTTGAAGGGTGTGGGAAAAATTTGCGAACATACGGACGAACACACATCATGACGGACATTGCACAAACCCAATATACTCTTTACCTTATGTATCGAGTATAAATCCTCTCTTCGCAACTTATCACTTCGAACCTCTCTTCAACGGCGTTCTCTTCCGAAAGATCTTTCGTCGATGGAACACGCTTGTAAGTGAAATGCCTCTCTTATTTGTTTGTAAGTACTGGCATAACTTCAAATGCGGTAGTCAATCTTGACACTTAGTGAACGACCCAATAAATAAGTTGGACGATCTTTTATTACACATCGATCCTAGTTTATACTTTTGTTCCAATTTTCAAAAATAAAAATAATTCTATATAACAAAATAGGTTTTTGTCGTGTCTTTCATATTTTTACAATCATTCCTGTTCTACTTTTCGGTTCCAAGAATAAATGAATCGTTTTGAAAACGAGTGACAATTAGCTGAAAACGATTGTGATTATAAAGCAACTAATCTGTGTTTTTAAACCCTGAAATTATTTTTTGCTTAATTTATATACTATTGGCAATAGTTTTGCATTAAGTCTTACATTTACTCAATCAGCTGTTCGTATTAATACAAAATTGGTATCGAAATTGAGTATACAAAAATATAAGTCTATCGAAATCTGGGAATGCATTGAGAATCCATTTCGTTTCCGTTTTGACTCGGAATTTATAACAGACCCCATAAACAAAAATCTTAGCAATATTCTTAGGCCCGATTTCTCAAAGTCAAAATTAAGTTTCTTTATGTCCGTTTAGGGCTTACCGAGACATAAATTTAACGTAGGCCAGAGCGCCTGTATAGCATCGCCACTACTATCTTTTCGTTGTGATGGCGTAGAAGCCTAAAAGAGTTTTGGTTACGCATGTGGCTTTCTCGTTTTTGAACTTGCGACGCTTATACAAATCAATTTTATAGACGTTATCACTTCAAAATTTTTTCGGAAAATGGCGCATACGTTAATTCTGCATATAAGGCTCGTAATGTTCAATTTATAAAAATAAAACTAATTGAAATTAGAAAAAAAAATATAATGAAATATCACATATTTTTATTTATAAGTAAAGCTTTGTCAAGATTTTCTGGTAACATCCTTGTCCTTCTTTCTTCTTAAATTCTGCTTGGAACAGAAAAAAAACCCTTTCGCTTGTATCTGAACTGGCTGGAATATTCAAAATATGCGAACTCAACTCAAAATATCGATATATTTTAGGAAATTTTTGTCTACTGCTTATTTTAATACCTGATTTCAGGTGATTTAACTACAACTCACATAAATATGAAATTAAAAAACTCCCGCACCAGTGCTGCCATAGCAGCCTTTTTCTGTCCTTTTTTGAACTTTTGAGCCGGAAAAATAAACAAACATCCCCTATCCGGAAATCTGTCCTTTTTTAAGTACCATCGTCCTTCTTTGAATTTACAAAATATTGCTTGTATTAAGGTGTATGAAAATAAGGCCATCTCTTTATACTTCTCTATCGATTGTATAGATGCCATTCACTTGTAAAATAATCGTATCGGCTATTGTTTGGTGAATTGAGCGGGAGTAACAAATATCAAAATGCTTAAGGAAATGTTCAAAGCAAAAGAATCGTGGTTGAATCACGCTGACTTCACAAATTGGTTGTGCCGGGATTCTTCTGACCAATTTAAAGCCTATTTAAGAATGTCATAAATTTGCATTTATACGAGATTTGTTCAACGACGATGTCATCCATTTGTGCCTGTTATTTCACAAACCTATTTTTGAAGAAATGCAGCGCAACTACGTCTGCATTGGAATCTGTCATGGTGATGGGCGTAGTCGTTGATTCTTCTTTTTCAACAAAAACGAGTCGTCTACCTTTCAAACTTCGTAGATCGTACGGCCGTATACGCATAAAGTGCGCTGTTACTTAATTGTGAAATGCACGTACGTGTGTGTACGAAAATTCGACGGAATCAAGAGAACTTGCACTGGTTGAAGTTTAGCATGCTTTCGAATATCGGGGTCACCACTTTGGTGAACGTTGTCACCAATTACGTTTATTTCAACTCGTATATAACGTAGCTTATATTTAACAAAACTTTGTGTCTAGAACAAGGTCTAGTGTCGTGAATCGATCTGTTGATAGAGAGGAAAACTCTTAAGGCCCAGTTACCCGAATGTGAACTAAATTGAACTTGAACTCAGAAAACAGCTGATCAGTTGAACTACACGGCAAACACTGTTTGCTGGTTTCCCAAAACTCGATTTGAATTGAACTGAACTGACAACCTGCAGAAAACAGAATTTTTAGTTCCAGTTCATATTTCAGTTCAAGTTACGATGCACTTACATTGAACAGCTGATCCGGCAATGACAAGATGAAGAACTGCCAAACAACGTTGGCAACAGTTTAAACAGTGGTTTGGACATTTTATTGTGCAGGAAAAATTGAGAATCATCTAAATTCTTGATTTTGCTGAAGGTTTTTCTGTAACAACCAGCGTCATTCCAATCCGTATTCATTGGCCGAACTGCCAAACGCCGCGTTCGCATTTCCGGCATTTCCATGATTATTAAACCGATTTGTACTAAGTAAATGTAATATATATTAACCATATCATCCATATTAAATTAATTTATTATTTTCTTTTGAAAACAGAAATTCGCACGCAATTGTGATAATCTTATAACAATGACAAACAGCTGTTCGATTATTCAATGTTCATGGTATTCGGTTCATTTTCATGTTCATATTCATGATACATGCCATTTCACTCTTTCTCATCGAAATTTAGCAAATCTTATATATGCCTTTGTCGCACATACTGAGCTCTTACGGTCTCGAAAAAGGTTACCTCCAGTTTTCAGACGAGTTTTAAGAAGTTTAACTTCAAAAACTTTTTTGAGCGCAAATTCTTGCATTTTAAGTTCTGTATTGAGGTGGAGAAAGAGTCTTTTCAATACATGAGAAAGACTTATGTAGGTTTTAAATCAATGCATACTTCATTAAATAACCTTCATAGCTCATTTAAAGAGTTGGAACTTCAAAGATGGTAGGATGTGGAATGAATCGCCGAAGCGTAAAACGACTTCGGGTCCTAGTCCGCTGACTGCCAAGCATTAATCCCCCTACGGGTCCAATTGCTAGCCCGTTAATGTTACTCAACTCGCCGGCAAGAAATCCGAACAACCAATCCGTAAATAAATTGCGTGCTTTCCGTTTCCACAGCTTGTGTGCCTAATAATCCTACTGTAGAACACCTAGAACCCACAAGCCTTTTGTTGTTGTTCCATTAAACAAACTAATTTTCGTGTCTAGGCTAGCATCCGATACTTCATTGGATGAAATTAGGAGTAAAATAGACTCCCACTTATTACTGTTGAAAAGTTTAAATTCAAACAAGCCCGAACCTTTCTTTCAAATTGGTGTTTGACACGAACTTTTTTCGACATTTTGAACTGAAAAGTTTTGGCCGCCACCGCTCGTGGTTAAAGAGTATGTGAATAGGCGTAACAATAATAATAACGGCATTATGATCAGTAGTGCGCCGCCTGTTACCCACCAAAACTTTGAATTCTTTTCCCTGTGAAGTCAATAAATTGTGTTTCTGAAGTAGTTAAATATCAATTGTTTTTAAAAAGAGCAACAGCAGTTGTTCTGACATTTTCACGTTTAAAGATAATGATGCATTAAAAGTTGGGTATGTCAAAACTTGCGGTACTAGTGATATTCGTTTTTGATATAAGAAGGAAATTACATTTTGTGCATACGTTTTCATTAAGATCTTGAACATGACTTTGAAGTGCCTGACAATTAAAAAAAAATCGTTTGTCTTTCGTTGGTGACGGTTGTGTTTTTGAGTGCTCTCAGTAATTTATTATTTTCCTGTGTTGTTTACGGTGTGTATTTCGGCTTTATTTGGTAATTAATACTATCAGTGATCGCAGATATACTTTGTATATGTTTACGTGTGAATAAGAAAATATTGCAAACTGAATAGTCTTTTCAATTTGCAGCTGAACTGACGCTGCATTGCTTTAAAATAAAGAAAACATACGTACATATATACATTCGTTTTTCTGCTCTTGTCTAATCTGTGTATTCGTCCACCAACAACAATCACCTTGCTTATTTTTCTTGCTCTCGCTCCCCAGCATTCAGTCTGCTGCAGCTTTCGTCCGCTCTTATCCGGTGTACTTGCCGTTGCATTTGCCAACGCGCTCACGCTCTCTCTCTCTCTTGTCTTTTTACCGTTTTGTCGCGCTCATTGCCTCGAAACTGTCTTACTCTTAAATTTGCACATTACCTACGTTTTGATATTGCATATCAATTGTTTTAAATAAGTAATTTTATTTTTTTATTGTAAAAACTCATAATGCTGGTTTGCTGCAGTACTAATTGCAAATTGGTTGGAACAAACAACCAAGATTTTATTTTGTGTAGATTGTGTGATAACATGATACACATGAAATGTGCTGGCTTCACAGCCAAAATTAGGGACTGCTTGCTGGCTGACACAGGCCTGAAATGGTACTGTGAGCCATGCAACGAGGTGGTGAAGGAAACTTCCCAATTTATGAGGCAGACTCATGCCGGCTTTAAGGCAATGCATGTTGCATTCAACAACCTGCATATGTCATTTAAAGACCTTGAGTCCAACTTCAAAAATGGCAAGGTGATAACTGAATCTCCGAAGCGAAAAAAGTCTTCGGGTCCTAACCCACTTGGTGTCCCAAATGTTCCGCCCGCTAAATCCCTTCTAGTGCCTATCGTTAATCCCCCAGCGGCTATTTCAGCTAGCCCGCTTATGTTGTTTAACACGCCAATTAGAAATCTAGACTCTAACAACGGTCAATCTAACAATATAACGCCCAATCTCTCTGTTTCAACAGCCGGTGTGCCGACTGATTCTACTTTAGGTACAGCACGGGTCCACAAGCCACTTGTTGTGGTGCCCGTAAATAAGTTCATATTCGTGTCAAGGCTTGCCTCCGATACTTCATTGGAGGATGTAAATGCCTACGTTAAAAGTAAAATTGATTCCCCACGTATTACTGTGGAAAAGTTTAAATTTAAAAAAGCCCGTAGCATATCTTCCTTCAAGTTAGGTGTTCCACCCGAATTATTCACAACAATTTGTTCTGAAAAGTTCTGGCCACCAAAGCTCGTAGTAAAGGAATATGTTAACAGGCGAAACACTGTTAATAATGGCGTAAGAATCAGTAGTGCACCGACGGTTGTCCATCCTGCTGCCGTAACTACGGCGGCAAAAAACTAATAAAAGTAGTTAGCTTGGCCTACCAAAATGTTCGAGGCCTTAACTCTAAACTTTCTAATCTCTATGTAAACAGCTTATCTTTTGATTCACAGATAGTTGCATTTACAGAAACCTGGTTAAAACCTGATATATCTGATTATTCCGTTTTGCCTAATAAGTATAACTTGTACAGATGCGATCGCACCTCCCGAAAGGGGGGCGGGGTGCTCATTGCTGTTGATTCTTCTTTTTCCTCTGAACAGATTCACTCCAATGATCATCCAGATATTGAGTTCATATGTGTTAAAATATTATTTAGAGGCCGCTCACTATATATAACTTGCTCTTATATCCCTCCTAATTCTGATAATAACATTTATATATCACATCTGGGTGCCCTGCAGCTTGTGTCGTCGTTGTTGACGGATATGGATCAGCTTATAGTGGTTGGTGATTTTAATTTGCCACATGTTGTATGGTCGTTGAATGACACATCTTCAGCGCAATTACCGGCCACTTCTGATGATTTTATCGATGGCCTTTTAGAGTTAGGCCTAACACAAGTTAACGGAGTGCGTAACAGTTGTAATAAAATGTTAGATTTGATATTTGTTTCTGATTCAGATTGTTGTAACGTTAGTAGAGTACACCCTCTAGTGATTCCCGAAGATACCTACCATCCAACCTTAGAACTTTCCTTTGAAATTATTAACCCTAGACCAGCATCTAACAATTCTTCAAAGACACGTTGCTTCCGTAAAACTGACTTTACTAAATTGAATGATTTGCTTCAACATACTAATTGGTCTCAACTGTATTCTTGTAGTGATATAGAAACTGCCATTGCCATTTTTTACAGGATTTTGAATTCGCATTTGGATATATGTGTTCCCCTCACTGCTCCATCAAGTGAAAATAAACCACCTTGGTTTACGAGGGAACTTTCAAAATTAAAAAACGCGAAAACAAGATCCTATAAAAAATTTAAAAAATCTGGAAATACTATTGATTTATCCTCGTATATAATTGCAAAGTCTAATTTTAAATCTGTAAACACTTTTTGTTATAACAATTATCTCAATCGTTGCAGATCAAACTTTTCCCGCGATCCGAAACAGTTTTATAAATTTGTAAACTCTAAACGTAAATCTTCATGCTTGCCATCCTCGGTTTACCTTAATAATACAAAAGCAAGCTCCAATCAAGCAGTGGCTGATCTATTTGCGGAGTATTTTCGATCAGTATACTCATCGAGCTTGTATAGTAGCAATAATTCCTATCCTTTTCAAGTGCAAACCTCAAATTGTATATATGTCCCAGTTATAACTGAGTGTACGCTGCTAAGTGACCTTAACTCTATCAAACCAGGCTTCTTGCCAGGTCCAGATGGAGTGCCCGGTTGCATACTTAGACACTGTGCGGATTCACTTTGTAAACCTTTACATAAATTGTTTAACTTATCGGTTGACACAGCTGTGTTTCCTGGTATATGGAAGGAATCTTTTATTATTCCACTTCATAAAAGTTGTTCTAAGAGTAACGTTAAAAACTATAGGGGTATATCAAAGTTGTCTGCCATTCCGAAAGTCTTTGAAAAAATTATTTGCTCCCAATTGCAGCACTTATGTAATTCAATTTTATCCCCTTATCAACACGGTTTTGTTAGGCGAAGATCTACTACCACCAACCTTCTTGAGTTTACCTCAATAGTTATCAAAGGGTTTCAGGACAAAATGCAAACTGACGTCGTTTACACAGATTTTAGTAAGGCATTTGATTCTGTTAGTCATTCCTTGTTGCTTCAAAAATTAAATATTATTGGATTTCCAGCAAAACTCCTGTCGTGGCTATCTGAGTACTTGTGTGGCCGAACACAAAAAGTAGTTTTTAAATCTTCTGTATCCAAATCTATTTTTGTTACCTCTGGTGTCCCTCAGGGGAGTCACTTAGGACCATTGCTATTTAATCTCTTTATTAACGATCTTCCTGCTGTTATTACTAATTCTCGTGTTTTTATGTTTGCTGATGATGTAAAGCTATGTTTCACCTATAATGATGATTCTCTTAGTAACTTACTACAGTCGGACTTGGGAGCACTATCGGCTTGGTGCCGTTATAACCTACTTAATTTAAATTGTTCAAAATGTAAAATCATGACTTTTTGTAGAGGTACCCCTCATACTGCTCACTACGTGCTTGATGCTTCACCACTTGTCCGCGTTTTTGAAATTAAAGATTTAGGCGTCATTCTTGATAGCAAATTAAAATTTGATTCTCACATATCGTCGATGGTCAATAAGGCCATAAACGTTCTTGGCTTCATCAAGCGGTGGTCAAAAGAGTTTGATGACCCCTACACCACTAAAACGCTATATACATCCCTAGTACGTCCCATCCTGGAGTATGGATCTTGTGTGTGGTCCCCGCAATACGGGATTCACCAGGATAGAATTGAATCTGTGCAGAGGAAATTTCTTCTGTTTGCGCTCAGATGTTTTAACTGGGTTCCTGGAATAGACCTACCACCCTATTCAAGTAGACTTCTTTTAATTAATCTTCCTTCCTTGTTGAACCGTAGAATAATGCATGGTGTAGTATTTGTCACTAATCTACTTAATGGTGATATCGACTCATCAGTTCTTCTAAGTCGAATAAAATTAAATGTTCCCATTAGATCCACACGTAACTTTTTACCCCTCAGCCTCGATCGTTGCTCGAGCAACTATTTAATTCATGAACCATTTCGTGTATTATGTTCTGACTATAACAAACTTTATTCTCTTGTCTCTCTGGAGACCTCGACTCCAGTACTAAAACGATCTATCCTTTCTGCCTTACCTAATCGTAACCACTAATCACTAATCTACCATTGGTCTGATTGGGTTTTTCTGGGTTTTTCCCAATCCACGCAACAAATGTTGGGCCACTTATTTTCTTGTTGAATTTCCCAGAGCTTTAACGTTAACTTTATAATTGTTTCAACCTTAATTTACTTTCAGAATTACATATAATTTTAAATTTTATTTTAAACTTAATTGTTTTTATTATAATTATTTTAAATTAATTTTATTATCATGTCAGCTGCTCATAGCTGACAATAAATAAATAAAATAAATAAAAAAGAATAAAATAGATGGTCTTTCAGTTATGAAATAATAAAGAGTTATATTAAATGTTTCCAATCTATTCAAAGAAAATTTTTGTAATGCCGTTTATAAAGGAGCTATAGATAAATCTCGTCTAGAGCCGTGATAAAATGTATTATTATTTGCTTTGCATTTCCTTTATTTATACATGTATATTAGCCGTTAAAACTTGTTACGCGCGATAATGCAATATTAAATAATTGTTGGCAATGCCGTTTTTCATATTCGTAGACAATTTCATAAAAAGTGCCACCTTGCTTTTTCGTTTTCGTCGGTGACGCCGGCAGCGACGCGGCTCTCTTTGTATACGCGTTACGTTCTGACGCAGCAGAACGGCATATTATGTCAGTGTTTTAAAAGAAAGTTGCATGTGTGCATATTGGTCAATTGCCTTGTCGTCATATATCAAATATGCCGACGCGGCAATTCTCAGTATGTGCGCTGTATGTTGCGACTGGAGATGAGTGCGTGAGTAATTTTACGTTCACGTCATGCACGCTCTAGCAATTTAAAAGGCGCGTAATTCACACGCCTGCAGGAATTTTAAAAAATCATGTGACTCACGCATGATTCACCCATGTCAAGCCTTATTTGCAAAAATAACGTATGCGCCGAAACGCAATTTAACAGGAGAGAGGTTTTTTGTTTCTATTTTAGAATTCGTTTAGTAGATTTGTGTTGCTGACGGTATAATTGACAGGATTATATCTCCGTTAATATGTACAATTGAAATGTTATTTTTTGGGTGCAGTGCGGTTGGTGCTTATAAACAAAATTGCATTAAAAAACAAGTAAGAAGGCTCTAGTCTGGAGAGCCCGACTAGAAGATACCCTGAACACAGTTGCAACTCTTGTGCCCTAAAATTATGCTTCAAATAAAGATCAATTTAAACAAAACTAATAACTGACTGAACTTTACGATATCTCTGGTGTTTATTAACCGATTTGGATTGGATTAGCCGAAATTTTGAGAAAATTTCTATCGTTACCCATTATTTTAACCCCCATTTGTAAATATTCCAAATTAGTAGTAGGGAATTGCCGGTTCTAAACCAAAGGGAAATGCCGCCTTTTCTTTTCGCCCCTGTCACATTATAATTTATTACCTTTTTCCATTAGCGTGAACCTTTTTCCATTAGCATGACCTTTTTAATTTGGTAGCAAGATAAGAACTCAGGATGTCTAGGATCACCATCTCGAAGTAGGTCAAGATCAAAGGTCAAGTACATTAGTCGACCTCCTTGTTAAATATAACACCATCCTTGCGAATCAATGAACAAAGAAGAAAAGGATAGAGACGGCATGTCTGCGCCTGTTTAATGTGCGCACGCACATATTAGATAGGAGTCAAGTGTGCGCCGGTTTGACGGCGCTGCTTTGCACTCCTGCAGGCAGATCATAAACAAGGACAAGTAAAATCATAGAGCCGCACGCATTGTTATGGTCAACTGCAATACCAAAAACAACATTCGTGAGGGTTATGTGAACACACGATGGAAATTTTCTTTCGCAGCAGCAGCAAGATCAATACATAGGTTTAAACAAGAGTATTGATACTTGTATATTAAGATTAGAAAGTGTTAGAGAGGCAAGTGTTAGATGGAAGTTGTTAGGGAGAGAAAGTGTTAGAAGGACTATCATTTGTATTTGCAAATTTCATTTGTATTTGTAACTAAGACAGAGAGTATGCGCATGGTTTAAGTGCATTAGTAAAAGGAGGGGAAGTGCTAGTGGAGACCAGTGTTAGAGTCAAGTGTGCACCTGTTTGATGTACCTGAATACAGGTCGTAAGCCTTCATTGTTATGAACAACAACAACAACAACATTTGTGAGGGTTATGTGAGCAAGGGATGAGAATTTCCTTACACAACAGCAACAGCAAGATCAATTCAAAGGTTCTAAACAAGACTATTGATTCTTGTAAATTAAGACTAGAAAGTGTAAAAAACAAGTGGGTGCATATTTCCTAGCTTTTAATAAGGACATAAGAGAGAGTGTGCGAATGATTTACCTGCGTTGGTAAAAGGGGGTGGTCAGGTACTTTATCAGACTCCTTATAATGAACACCTACAAGTAGGTAGTTCATGTAAATTAGTCGGCTTCCATATACATAAGTAGAAAAGAGAGAGCTGGTTTGATCTACATACGCAAATTTCTAAGCTAGCAATAATTACACTCCTGCAAGCAGGTCATAATTAATGGTAAAGTACAATCATAGAGCCGGTCGCATTGCTAAGAAAATATTCCATTCAGTAAAGAACAAAGGTCAAGTGTGAGCAGGTTTCTTAGCTACTAATAAGTAGATAAGAGACAGTTTTCTTAGAGCCGGTCGCATTATTTTAAAAAACTGCAATAACAACAACCACAGTTGCTAGCAAAATTTTATGCAATTAATTATAATACACTTTTAACAAGCTAATGATTATTTTTTTAATTGGTTTATTTTGTTATTATGATAATTTTATATAGTTCCTTGCATTAGGTTTATTTTTAGATAATTGATGCAAATGCAAAAACATTAGCCAAACATTAAGACTAAACCCGCATACTAATAGCCGGTAGAACACAAAGGTCACACACCATGTTTTCTTAAGGCTTTATTAAAAGCTTTATCAAATCAATCTTATAAACTTTAGTTTAAATACTCAGTATATGAATATCTAAGAAAGCTTTTATGTATTTCACTATTTAAAAAGGTTGAAGACGTTCGTTTAACTGGTATTAAATAAAGTAACTTAGATGTTAGTATTCATACTTCATCGTTTGTTGAGGCTTTTTTTTTAATACGTATATATTTGATTCTATGATATAGTCATTAATAATTTATTTTGATTCATTAAACTCGTAAGGTACTCTTTTAGGCTGAATTAATAATATTTTGTTTAACTTTTTATTCGCAGTATTAGACAATACTTGATTAGATTATCCTTGACAAATAATGTCCATCTGCACACTATAAGATTATTGTCCAATATTTATGTGGTTTAATGACACTTTTTACACTTTAAGATATTCGTCAAACTATTTGTTATATTTGGCTATAATTCTTTCATTAAACTCATTTATCAAATCGACTTCTCAAATATGGAAAATGAATACAATTAGCTGACTGAAAGTATTACAATTTTTTAAGCTGCTTGATTATTGTTTTACTATTCTGTTTCCCAGAGTGCTATTTACGATAAAAAGATATTAAGAATGTGTTTGTACTCATTAAGTGACTTCAAAAATTCTTATTTTAGGTATCCTTTTGATGTTGTGATACCTCTGATACTTCATCTTAACTTGTGTTTTGTTGAATTGTTTTCTTCAAATAAGTATTCTTTTGACTTTTAAATCTTTCATGTTATGTATTTAGCTAACTTGACTGGGTTTTACGCTAAAAACGAGATAGATTGTATTATTGTCTATTAAATGCCACCTATAACTTAACAGGGAAATCGTTCGGATTTGAATTTTTTCTCTTTATAACTGATAGCTTTAGTATATTTTAATTGTCAACCTACATACCTTTTCCAGTTATTTATCAATGTTTCATTCAACTACTTTTATGTTAAACATTACACTTTTTAATGATTAGACTCGATTTTGGGATTTTCCAACTCATTACTAAAACTAAGAATATTTCATAGTTAATTTCCATTAATTGATGGACGGTTATGATTTTATTATTTGTTTTCACACTTTAATAACGAAGTGTATTAAACTGGCTTCAGTTTTGATTTACGCTAAAACGAGATAGATTGTATTATTGTCTATTAAATGCCACCTATAACTTAACAGGGAAATCGTTCGGATTTGAATTTTTTCTCTTTATAACTGATAGCTTTAGTATATTTTAATTGTCAACCTACATACCTTTTCCAGTAATTTATCAATGTTTCATTCAACTACTTTTATGTTAAACATTACACTTTTTAATGATTAGACTCGATTTTGGGATTTTCCAACTCATTACTAAAACTAAGAATATTTCATAGTTAATTTCCATTAATTGATGGACGGTTATGATTTTATTATTTGTTTTCACACTTTAATAACGAAGTGTATTAAACTGGCTTCAGTTTTGATTTATGAGTATCTTAACATTAAATGATACTATATTAAATTTAAGAACAGCACCTCATTGTTCTAGATACCTTTATATTAAGGCCCATTTTTTCTTATAACTATTATTTCTATTTCTCATACAAACGTGTTCGCTCTTGTTCTCAAAACTAATTTTCGCTATAGGATTTTAATAAACATGAAGAATAAGGTTTGGTTTAGGTTTTGGTTGATTTTAGGAAACTGTATGGTAGGATTTATCTTGCTTTATATGGTTGTATTGTAGAGCACTTCATGTGTGTAGAAAGTTTCTTGTAAGAAAATTTTCTTTATGATTCCACTACTTGCCTTAAGCCTATTTTAACTGTAAATTTTACTTACATAAAAAACGCAAGCAGTCATTTACAGTAATTAACAGTAGACTAGGAGTCCTGGTTCTAAGACCGTTTAAACTTCATAGTTCTTATGAATTAAGATAATCCAATAAATGTTCATGCTCGGATTCTGGCAACTAATGCATTTGGACATTGTGCCAACATCATCTCAAGAGCAATACAAAATTCTAATTAAAGAAACGTTCGTTTTTATTTTTAAGCTACATAATTCGCGAGAGTGCGCAAGAATAGTCCTATATTCATTAAGATAACACAGAACATTATTATAGTGCTTGTTAAAGCGGTATTTGATAGGCTATAATCTTTTATGATTCTTGTGGTTTATAGCTCGGACATTGAAAGAGCGAGATAACGTTGTTCGTCCAAGATTTTACTTCCAAGATTTTAGCTGCACTAAATTAATTATTTTTTTGGGCATCAATTTTTTTTTTACTTCATTTGCCTTGGTAAGACTTCAAAATAGTGTAAAGGGCCATTTTGGTATTGTTTATTGATTTTGTTTTAATTATTTTTTGTATTTTTATTTATTTTTTTTTTTGCTTTTTGTTCTTGTGCATTGGCTCTTAATTTAAGTGCAAGCCAATTTTAGAACCAAAACATAGTCTTTTTTCAATACCGCATAAATAGAAGCATCCTTGACCCCAGATATTATGTTTATTACTGATCAGCTGCCTATCGTAGGCTGCGCCTAGGTCTGTTCGTCCGTTCCTATGCAATCTATTTTTATAAATTTTTAGCTATCGAGATTAAACTTTGTTCAGAATCTAGCTTTTTGATGGTTTTTACTTTTTTCATTGCAGTTTATTAATTTTTCAAAACCGCTGAGATCCGATCCGTGAATTATATAATTTAGCTAACATAAGTGTATACAATACATTCTGCCTTCCGATGATGGTTGCCTTGTTTGTTTATATCGTTTTATTTTTTAATTTCTAAGGTCATTTGACTTACCTAACTTAAATGTTTTTTTTTTTTTCTGATAGACTAACACGGCGACTTTTAGTTTTTCTTCGATGTACTTTTTAAGTATAATATCAACAACAGTCAAATATTTTTGTTTACCGGTCGTTGTCTCGTTTTAAAACTGATTTGCTTAAGGCGTGTAATATCGACCCCCAGGATAAAAATTCGCTTAATAGGCTTCCAAAGTTTCTAATTTTCACTTCAGAATAGACTTCACATAAACGCTTTCTATTTAAACTATAAACAGTAATATATTGAGTTGAATAATCGAATTCAGAAGTATTTCACTACATGAAAGTCATGAGTCTAAAAACATTCACACTAAAGGCTCTTCATATATTTTCGTTTTAAAGAGTTTAAAAACCAATTTGCTTGGCTATGCTTGACAAGTTATACAGTTTACAAAACTAATGGGAAGATAGAACTGTCTGTGTATATAATTTCGTCATTGTTCTTAGTTGGTTCTTACCCTAAGGCTGTTTCTCACGCACTTTGAGATTGTGTCATTACTTAATGAAATGGGCTTAACATACTCCTGTTTGCTTGCTGACTATTATTTTATTCATGATTTATTTTTCTTTACTTGTTTTTTGATTCGCTTTACTTCTATATTTTATTTTTTTTTCATGATTTATCACATGTTTCCTCATATTGATATTCAATGACTGTTTAACTTTTTAAAACCGGATCCGGTTAAGCTGTTAAAAGGTCAAGTCCCTCAATGTACGATAGTGAGCCGCTGTTTACCGACGGTGGTGTAAATGAGGTGCCGCTTTGAACGCTTCTAATCACAATTGGACCGCTCCAAGATAAAAATTAGTGCCCTTACGAAGTACTATCGCTGTTTGCAACAACCTGGCGTCCTCCAAACCAAACACACTCACATTCGTTTAACACTCACACACTCGACGACATCATTTGGCCCCACGGCTAAACGATCCTCAGGCTTTACACTGTGGCCTTCATTCGATAACTACATCACCTGGACCATCACTCGTACACGCATAAGTAACTCATACCTAGATTAAGTAAGGCTTGCATGTAACCATCTGAAAGTTTTGTTTTGTTTCCCTGATTTCTATTAGATACTTTCCAGTGCTCACACCTACAACATCTCAGACACCAGCCACCAAAACAAATGCTGTGAATACAAAAAAAATTGACAAATGGAAATCAAGCACCAAACGTTAATAAAAAATGTATAAAGTATTCGGAAGGACTTCGATCAAAAACATGATAATCAAAATATTTATTAGGGCTTGCATTTAGACTTATATCATAGTCGAACCTACTACGTACTTTTCATGTTCAAAAATTCACTTCTAGATATGCATGATTTATTCTCATTTAAAATTCCTGTAAATTTATCCGTTTAATCATCTTAATACACACCTTCTAGAAACTGTATTTCAAGTCAGAATCATCATACTCGTCATTCAATATGTGTGCTGTGATGATTTTACAGTTTGTATATCTATTATTAACAAAATTAAAGTTTTTCGGTTTGGTGAGTAGCCAATCTCGTTTAGTTGAAATTCAGATTTGCATATGATTTAAGAAAATGGCTTAAGCCATTTTTACAATTATTACACTAAGTTTTATATATCTTATTTTAGCTGCTTTATTACATTTCAGATTATTATCATTAACAATTGACTGAACATTAGCTCCGTAATGTTTTTTTTTTTTTTCAGCGTATCTTTGATTGGTTTTCTTTTTTTATAATCACTACTTATTCAATCCTCTTTGTCCTTTATGTACCCTAAGATCGCACAAGAGTCATGTTCATAAATCAGGTTGTTGCGGCGCGGGCTGGATCTTCCTAGGTGTGGGTTCCGTCTTCGTTAATGGTGTAGTTTTAATGTAAAATAATTTATGCGTGTAGGCGTCTGTTTAACTTGACTTATATTTTCCAACTGGCTTTCAAATCAAAACATGTTGCTAATGTAACTTACACCTAGCTTAAGATCTACAATGTTGCTAAGTTGTGGAACTTATGACAGCTGCAAGAGAGGATGGGAAAAACGGCAACTCCTTGTTCATTGCCTGCTTTTAGGCATGAACATACCGCCCCCCTTGCAGCGTCATGCAAAAAAAAAAACAAGAAAAAAGATCCACACCTTACTGGTGGGCGCATGAGCCGGACAGCATCCAGCCGAACACCGTGTTTTGGGCCAACGGCCCCCCTTGGCTTGGGATCAAGCCCGGCAGGATGATCTCAGGGTAGAGATCAGCACCCAACACCAAGTTTGTCGTGCTCGGCCGGAACCAGTGGTCGTCCGCTAAGGTGATGTTTGCCGGGTTCGCACGAACCTGTTCTGCTATGGGCTGAATGGGGGTGCGAAAACTGGTCGGCATCACCTGCAAAATGACTTCTTTCAAGAAGTCGGAGGAGCGTGATTTGAATACTGCCGTGCATGCCCTTTCACTGCCGACACGGGTGACGGAAAGCCCAAGAGCCGTTGCAAAAGACGTGTCTATGCGGCTGAAAGGACAGCACGGATCGACAACTGCCCGAGTGTCGAAGGTATTGGATCCCGTATCAACACGAAGAATTACGGTCGGGAGCAGTGTTGCCAGGTATTGAGCGCCCGCATAAGCTAGATTCTATGAAAAAATAAGCTAAAATAAGCTCAATATATGCTAAAAGAACAAGCTATATCCAAATTCATGAAAAACACACAAATAATTAGATTTTTATTTAAATTAAGTCAGTAAACAAATCATCCAACTCTGAATTTTCAGATGCATTAACGTATTTCTTATTTTTTTGAATTTGGCTTAAATATTTTTCGGGCACGTTGTAGGTGTGGCAACATTCCCCACTTCTGCGCAACCCGTATCTGTGAAAATAAAAATAATATAATTATAAAAATGAATAATTCGGATTTTGAAAACAAACCTTATGGATAAAATTGTGTTAAAGTTTTCAATTGCATTTTATTTCGCAATTTCGTTTTTACGATATTTGGCTAAAAACGCTCTCCACTTCCGCATTTGACCACGGCAGTGAAAGCATTTGAATTATCGCTGCTAGTCTGATTTTTGTTAGTTTTTTTGTAAAAATATAAATTTTTGTTACACCGGTCCACACTGTATCGAGGTCGTATCCATCCCTGGGTCACCGATTTGCTAGCTGGCTATCGATACAGTGTTGGAAATCAAAGGCCGGTTCATAACACACTTCCAAATTAAATAAAATCACGCATGCATCACCCGACATATCGATGACACTATCGATTAGAATACCAATTCACGATCACATTGACTAGGTTCGTGTTACAATCGGCAGTAATAGAACAAGCTCCAATATTTGTATGCGGTAAAACACTTTAAATATGTAAAATATTTCCTTGAAGTCGCGAAAATAAATTAATGCTAGAATAAGCTATATCAACTTAGAAAAATGCTAGATTTCAGGCTATAAGCTATTTGCGAATTTTATAAGCTATTCCATTTTCAAATATGCTATATCTAGCCTGAAATAAGCTAATCTGGCAACACTGGTCGGGAGTACCGTTGTCCGTTGGCGCTCCAGGATCGTGGATAGCGAGATCGAGCTCTTTGAGGCAGTTCGAGGCTGAGGGGAGACCTGTCGGGCGCGGGTTGTCGCCCGGGAGGATTTTGTTGGTAGTTGCTGCGCCTCGTGCATATGAAGCAGGGTGTGGTGATCACCTTTGCACACGTGGCACTGGTCCTTGCGTCGGCACGTCGCTCCCGAGTGTTGGTGAGCGAGGCACTTAGGGCAGTACTTATTTACAAGTACTGCCCGTAATCGTTTCTCCGCTGTTAGGCGCATGAAGCGCTGGCACTTCCGGAGCGCATGGACACCGCGGCACATGCGGCAGCGGAATGATGCCGTTCCTCTTGGGGTCTCCTTTTGTTGGGCTTTGCGGGGTGCCATGCTGCTGCATAATAAAAAGAACGGGGCGGAGATTAGAAATGGTAGTTATATGCCTTTAGACTGGTTTCCAGTCTCTATTGGAAGCAATATCAGCTTCGCGATTGGACGTTTAATGACGCCTCGGGCAGTCAAGACGTCGACTACTCGGACCTTGAGATCGACGCCAGGATACGTGTTCTGGATGCGCCCTAGACGCCATTCATTTGATGGGAGATTATCTTCCTTGATAATGACCAAATCATTTGGTTGGAGATCTCGCGATGGCAATTGCCATTTATTTCTTTTGTGGAGCTTCTTGAGGTATTCCTCTTTCCACCGGAGACAGAAATGTTGGTGAAGGGACTTCAGACGCTGCCAGCGATTTAAAATGGACGCTGCGTCTGCACCCATTTCTGGCTCAGGGCTAGATAGGAGTGGACCACCGACGAGGAAGTGACCCGGGCTCAGTGCCAGCAGGTCGGTCGGGTCTTCAGACATTGGCGAAATCGGACATGAATTCAAGCACGCCTCGACTTTGGAAAGCAGAGTTGACAACTCCTCGAACGTATGCTTGAACGTGGCCGTGGATTTATAAAAGAGAGTTTTAAAACTCTTCACCCCCGCTTCCCATAGGCCACCCATGTGTGGGGCACTAGGAGGGTTGAAGCGCCAGGATAAGTTCTGGAAGCTATATTTTGAAAGGACAAGGTTTCTTGTGGCCTCAAGAAATTCACGCGACAGAACTTTGGCAGCTCCGACAAATGTTTTTCCGTTATCGGAGTTCATCGTCGCAGGACACCCACGCCTTGCTATGAATCTCGCAAACGCTGCTAAGAACTTTTCGGTCGTGAGGTCTGAGGTAGCTTCTAAATGGATCGCCTTGGTGCTAAAGCACACAAAGACGCACACATACCTCTTGGTTATCAAACATGCTCGGCCTGTATATTTCTTTATATCAAATGGTCCGGCAAAGTCAACACCGGTGTGTGTGAAGGGGCGCGAAAAGGAAGTGCGTTGAGCAGGTAGCTCTCCCATGAGTTGGGTCTGAAGCCTTTTGCGATGAATTACGCAAACCTTGCAGGAATGGATCGTGGATTTAATCAGCACCTTGAGCTTAGGGATCCAGTACTTTGCCCGGATGAGGCGCATCATCAGCAGATTGGCCCCATGCAGTGAAATTTGATGCGTAAAGCTTACCAGAAGGCGAGAATACTGGCATGAATACGGCAGTATTATTGGATGACGCTCATCATAACTGAGAGTCTCGCAGGATCGGATGCGACCGCATGCCCGAATAACTCCGTGTTTGTCTAAGAACGGGTTGAGATTAAGGAGACTGCTTGAACGCGGAACTGATCGCCCTTGGAGTAACTCATTGTATTCTCCTGTGTACTCAGATCTTTGCGCGAGAATGACCAATTTCTCTTGAGCTTTGGAGAGCTCCTGGTGTTGCAAATCTGCTGAGCATGGATTTGAGCTTCCCCTGCAGCGCGTTATGAAACGTAGTATATACGCAAACACGCGCATAGCTTTTTCGAACCTTGAAAATCGTTCGAGAAAACTGAATACGGAACTGGCGGTCGCCATGTTGACCTTGATAGGACGCTGTTCCAGTTCAGTGCCAGTGCAACCTGCAACCATTCTGGCTCATGCCACCACAGTGAACTGCTAAGGAGCTCACCTGCCGACACTCCTCTGCTCGCGAGGTCAGCTAGATTGGACTCGGACCGTACGTGGCGCCACTGCTTAGAATCTGTGGCTTGAGTAATTCTTGTTACCCTGTTCGCCACAAAGGTTGACCACGCACATGGAGGCTTATTTAGCCATGCTAACACTATCGTCGAATCAGTCCAGTAGTAACACTCGCACTCTTTTAGCGGTAGTGTTGGAATTACTGCTGCTGACAATTCGGCTAACAACACGGCTCCGCACAACTCTAGTCGTGGGATGGACACCGTTTTCGTGGGAGCGACTCTAGTTTTTGCGGTAAGAAGGTGGACAGAGATTTTGTCCCGAGTTTCCGTGCGGACATAAAGCGCAGCGCCATATGCGCGCTGAGACGCATCACAGAAACCATGAATTTGTAGGCGAAGCTTTGGCCGAGTTTCTACCCAACGTGGAATGCGCACCTCCCCAAGGCTCGCAAAGTGGTCGAGGAATTCGTGCCACTTCGAGATGAGGTCATCGGGTAGCGGATCATCCCACCCCGATTCTCTGAGCCATGTCTCTTGCATAAAAAACCTTGGCTCGGACAATTACTGGCACTAACCAACCGGCGGGGTCAAAAAGCTTCGCAATCTGCGAGAGAACTTCTCGTTTGGAGATTATGGATTTTGTCGGAAACTAGGATGGTGTAAAGAAGAACTCATTGGAATCGGCCTTCCATCGGATTCCAAGAGTATTTACAGCACTGGCTTCTTCTATTTCGAGGAAGTCGGATCTAAGGCGGTGCTGCTCTGGGATGACCTGTAGCAATTCCTTTTTATTGGAAGTCCACTTTCGTAATGGAAAACCTGCGGATTCAAGTGCATTGGACAGTTCGGATATGCATTGCACTGCACAGCTCTTGGTGTGAGCGCCTGCTAACACATCGTCAACATACATGTAGTTGGATATAATGTCACTTGCCAGGGGGTAGCGACACTGCACATCTTTAGCTAGCTGTTGCAGTACTCTGATCGCTAGGAATGGGGCACAGTTCACTCCAAAAGTGACTGTGTTTAGTTCGAAATCTCGAAGCTCATTATCCTTCGTTCGGAAGTGTGTTTGGGGTCCACCAGGATTTGTCTGTACATTTTTGTTATGTCTGCATTAAACACATACTCAAAGAATCGCCATTTGAGGATCTGCATAGTCAGATCCGACTGAAGAACGGGTCCCGGATGTAGGACGTCGTTGAGACTTTTGCCGTTTGTAGACGGACTGGAGGCGTTAAACACAACGCGAAGCTTAGTAGAGGTGCTATCTGGCTTATAGACAGCATGATGTGGGAGATAGAAGTTGTCTGAGCCGTTTGTAGGGGGGACTGGTCTCATATGACCAAGATCCGAATATTCCTGAAGAACCTTATCGTACTGCTCTTTGAGAGATGCGTTCTTATTTAAACGATTCTCATTGCGAAGGAGCTGAGCTAGTGTGATAGATCTTGAATGACCTAGGTTGATGGATTCAGGATTCTTAAAAGGGAGGGTGACAACATATCTACCACTTTCGTTGGTGGTGATTGTTTGCTGGAACAACTTCTCACAAGCTGAGTCGGACTCTTTGACCAGTTTGACTGGGATATCCTCCACCTCCCAAAATTTCGTGAGAAGTTTCTCTAACCTCACTTCTTGTCTTTGCGAAATTCTAGTGGAGAAGAAATGATTTGGCGCCAGTGTTGGAAATAGGACCCGTAATGGTCCAGCCAAAAATCGTTTCCTGGCCTAAAAGGGTACCACAGATATTTGTATAAGACCCCTTTAGCAATATGGAGGGAAGGATATCAGCTCCCAATAGGACATCTATTTGGGAACTCTTATAGAAATTTGGATCTGCCAGTTGTAGATCCGGAAGACCTTCCAAAGAACCTTGTGGAATGGTGTAGGAGGGCAGATTTCCTGCCAACTTTGGAAGGACGTAGGCCGAGGTTTCAATTTAATTGGAGAGCCAATATGGAAATGGCACAAACGTTGGGGTTGGGCTGAAACGGCTCCATTGAGCCCAGATACTTGGGCGTCAACGGACTGATACTGGGGTCGTATCAGTTTGAATAACCGTTCAGAAATGAAGGTTGCTTCTGAGCCAGAGTCTACTATTGCACGTGCTGTATATTATGTTCCCAAGGAACATACTTGGATTATAGCCGTGCCGAGTAGAACACTATGTGTGCTTGCCGAAAAATAAAATATTGTTCGCTCGAGTGCCGGCGTATGCTTGTGGATATGTTAATGTTGTATGTAGTTTGTTGATTGTGCATAAAATTATTGTTGTGGATTAATTGTACTTGCTAATGCAAATAGTATTAGCTCGTTTTATATGTGTTGTGCTTCAATTAATATATGACTTGCATATGTCGGCATATGTTTGCAAGTTTCTATATACATATGTATATACAAGCACATTAAATACAACAAAAAGCATTCAACAAATAAATGATTCTAAAACACAATCAACTTAACTCTTGTTTTTTACTCTTTGGATCGAAATAGAAAAAAAAAACTTGGTAATTTTCATGAAGAATTTTCACCAAGATGGCGCCTTATGTACAAGCCTATGTGGAATTTTTGCACATAAGGAAATTTGCAATATGGCGTGGAATTTAAAAACGGACGCGGTGGAACAAATTATATGTAAATATAATTTAGTGGAATTGCCCTTTGAGTGGGCATTTATCATGGAATGGAGTGTTCAAATTGGGGAGCACCAATTGATAATTATATATATTTGCGTAGGAGTTGCCACTTGGCAAATTGCATTTAATGGAAAAATATATATTACTTATCTGTGGTCTTGCTGTTAGGAAAATCCAACGATGCTAGCTGGTAGAAACAAAAGCGATGTTGAAGATAAATCCGGCTCGAAGGACCAAATGTTGCGGCGCGGGCTGGATCTTCCTAGGTGTGGGTTCCGTCTTCGTTAATGGTGTAGTTTTAATGTAAAATAATTTATGCGTGTAGGCGTCTGTTTAACTTGACTTTTATTTTCCAACTGGCTTTCAAATCAAAACATGTTGCTAATGTAACTTACACCTAGCTTAAGATCTACAATGTTGCTAAGTTGTGGAACTTATGACAGATGCAAGAGAGGATGGGAAAAACGGCAACTCCTTGTTCATTGCCTGCTTTTAGGCATGAACACAGGTTATAAAAAGATAAACAAGCAAGATTGATTGCAGAACACTCCTAAATGCGCTCGAGCCGACGTAGGAAGAGACGCAACAAGATAGGAACTAAGGATCAAAGAGTGTCGCTTGCGGCAAACTGGGCAATGATACCTGGCCTCAGGCGAGCCAAATGTTGCTCACGAGGAAGAATACTCCTTACACATTATAGCAGTGTACATATCCTTAGCAAGAAAACGAACGTTCTTTTTCTAGAACAACTTATAAACCAAATTAGAGGCATAGAAGACCTCGACCTTTCAAAAATACTTGCTTTTGTATAGAACCTGGTTCTGATGGAAATGCTATAGACTTGGAAGGGGGCACAATAGACCTCGCAGATACCAACTCATTCATCAATGACTATGGTTTTTACAGACATTAGACATGTTTTTATTTATATTAAAAACGAACCTATCAATAAAACTGTTAAATTTAAACTCGCTTGTAGTAAATTTATTTTTTTTCTTCTCATAAACCAACGGAAGTACTGCAACATTACTGCTGCGTATCGTACTATTACTTTGATTTAACATTAAAGCGAAAGAACTACTTACAAAGTGAGGCAGCGGTTGCTAACCGCCGCACTCCAGGCAAATACATACGTTTTTTTTGTATTAGCTGCAGATCTAGCACCAAACCGTTTTTCCCATCCTCTCTTGCAGCTGTCATAAGTTCCACAACTTAGCAACATTGTAGATCTTAAGCTAGGTGTAAGTTACATTAGCAACATGTTTTGATTTGAAAGCCAGTTGGAAAATATAAGTCAAGTTAAACAGACGCCTACACGCATAAATTATTTTACATTAAAACTACACCATTAACGAAGACGGAACCCACACCTAGGAAGATCCAGCCCGCGCCGCATTAACCTGATTTATGAACATGACTCTTGTGCGATCTTAGGGTACATAAAGGACAAAGAGGATTGAATAAGTAGTGATTATAAAAAAAGAAAACCAATCAAAGATACGCTGAAAAAAAAAAAAAACATTACGGAGCTAATGTTCAGTCAATTGTTAATGATAATAATCTGAAATGTAATAAAGCAGCTAAAATAAGATATATAAAACTTAGTGTAATAATTGTAAAAATGGCTTAAGCCATTTTCTTAAATCATATGCAAATCTGAATTTCAACTAAACGAGATTGGCTACTCACCAAACCGAAAAACTTTAATTTTGTTAATAATAGATATACAAACTGTAAAATCATCACAGCACACATATTGAATGACGAGTATGATGATTCTGACTTGAAATACAGTTTCTAGAAGGTGTGTATTAAGATGATTAAACGGATAAATTTACAGGAATTTTAAATGAGAATAAATCATGCATATCTAGAAGTGAATTTTTGAACATGAAAAGTACGTAGTAGGTTCGACTATGATATAAGTCTAAATGCAAGCCCTAATAAATATTTTGATTATCATGTTTTTGATCGAAGTCCTTCCGAATACTTTATACATTTTTTATTAACGTTTGGTGCTTGATTTCCATTTGTCAATTTTTTTTGTATTCACAGCATTTGTTTTGGTGGCTGGTGTCTGAGATGTTGTAGGTGTGAGCACTGGAAAGTATCTAATAGAAATCAGGGAAACAAAATAAAACTTTCAGATGGTTACATGCAAGCCTTACTTAATCTAGGTATGAGTTACTTATGCGTGTACGAGTGATGGTCCAGGTGATGTAGTTATCGAATGAAGGCCACAGTGTAAAGCCTGAGGATCGTTTAGCCGTGGGGCCAAATGATGTCGTCAAGTGTGTGAGTGTTAAACGAATGTGAGTGTGTTTGGTTTGGAGGACGCCAGGTTGTTGCAAACAGCGATAGTACGTCGTAAGGGCACTAATTTTTATCTTGGAGCGGTCCAATTGTGATTAGAAGCGTTCAAAGCGGCACCTCATTTACACCACCGTCGGTAAACAGCGGCTCACTATCGTACATTGAGGGACTTGACCTTTTAACAGCTTAACCGGATCCGGTTTTAAAAAGTTAAACAGTCATTGAATATCAATATGAGGAAACATGTGATAAATCATGAAAAAAAAATAAAATATAGAAGTAAAGCGAATCAAAAAACAAGTAAAGAAAAATAAATCATGAATAAAATAATAGTCAGCAAGCAAACAGGAGTATGTTAAGCCCATTTCATTAAGTAATGACACAATCTCAAAGTGCGTGAGAAACAGCCTTAGGGTAAGAACCAACTAAGAACAATGACGAAATTATATAAGACAGTTTTATCTTCCCATTAGTTTTGTAAACTGTATAACTTGTCAAGCATAGCCAAGCAAATTGGTTTTTAAACTCTTTAAAACGAAAATATATGAAGAGCCTTTAGTGTGAATGTTTTTAGACTCATGACTTTCATGTAGTGAAATACTTCTGAATTCGATTATTCAACTCAATATATTACTGTTTATAGTTTAAATAGAAAGCGTTTATGTGAAGTCTATTCTTGAAGTGAAAATTAGAAACTTTGGAAGCCTATTAAGCGAATTTTTATCCTGGGGGTCGATATTACACGCCTTAAGCAAATCAGTTTTAAAACGAGACAACGACCGGTAAACAAAAATATTTGACTGTTGTTGATATTATACTTAAAAAGTACATCGAAGAAAAACTAAAAGTCGCCGTGTTAGTCTATCAGAAAAAAAAAAAAACATTTAAGTTAGGTAAGTCAAATGACCTTAGAAATTAAAAAAATAAAACGATATAAACAAACAAGGCAACCATCATCGGAAGGCAGAATGTATTGTATACACTTATGTTAGCTAAATTATATAATTCACGGATCGGATCTCAGCGGTTTTGAAAAATTAATAAACTGCAATGAAAAAAGTAAAAACCATCAAAAAGCTAGATTCTGAACAAAGTTTAATCTCGATAGCTAAAAATTTATAAAAATAGATTGCATAGGAACGGACGAACAGACCTAGGCGCAGCCTACGATAGGCAGCTGATCAGTAATAAACATAATATCTGGGGTCAAGGATGCTTCTATTTATGCGGTATTGAAAAAAGACTATGTTTTGGTTCTAAAATTGGCTTGCACTTAAATTAAGAGCCAATGCACAAGAACAAAAAGCAAAAAAAAAAATAAATAAAAATACAAAAAATAATTAAAACAAAATCAATAAACAATACCAAAATGGCCCTTTACACTATTTTGAAGTCTTACCAAGGCAAATGAAGTAAAAAAAAAAATTGATGCCCAAAAAAATAATTAATTTAGTGCAGCTAAAATCTTGGAAGTAAAATCTTGGACGAACAACGTTATCTCGCTCTTTCAATGTCCGAGCTATAAACCACAAGAATCATAAAAGATTATAGCCTATCAAATACCGCTTTAACAAGCACTATAATAATGTTCTGTGTTATCTTAATGAATATAGGACTATTCTTGCGCACTCTCGCGAATTATGTAGCTTAAAAATAAAAACGAACGTTTCTTTAATTAGAATTTTGTATTGCTCTTGAGATGATGTTGGCACAATGTCCAAATGCATTAGTTGCCAGAATCCGAGCATGAACATTTATTGGATTATCTAAATTCATAAGAACTATGAAGTTTAAACGGTCTTAGAACCAGGACTCCTAGTCTACTGTTAATTACTGTAAATGACTGCTTGCGTTTTTTATGTAAGTAAAATTTACAGTTAAAATAGGCTTAAGGCAAGTAGTGGAATCATAAAGAAAATTTTCTTATAAGAAACTTTCTACACACATGAAGTGCTCTACAATACAACCATATAAAGCAAGATAAATCCTACCATACAGTTTCCTAAAATCAACCAAAACCTAAACCAAACCTTATTCTTCATGTTTATTAAAATCCTATAGCGAAAATTAGTTTTGAGAACAAGAGCGAACACGTTTGTATGAGAAATAGAAATAATAGTTATAAGAAAAAATGGGCCTTAATATAAAGGTATCTAGAACAATGAGGTGCTGTTCTTAAATTTAATATAGTATCATTTAATGTTAAGATACTCATAAATCAAAACTGAAGCCAGTTTAATACACTTCGTTATTAAAGTGTGAAAACAAATAATAAAATCATAACCGTCCATCAATTAATGGAAATTAACTATGAAATATTCTTAGTTTTAGTAATGAGTTGGAAAATCCCAAAATCGAGTCTAATCATTAAAAAGTGTAATGTTTAACATAAAAGTAGTTGAATGAAACATTGATAAATTACTGGAAAAGGTATGTAGGTTGACAATTAAAATATACTAAAGCTATCAGTTATAAAGAGAAAAAATTCAAATCCGAACGATTTCCCTGTTAAGTTATAGGTGGCATTTAATAGACAATAATACAATCTATCTCGTATTTAGCGTAAAACCCAGTCAAGTTAGCTAAATACATAACATGAAAGATTTAAAAGTCAAAAGAATACTTATTTGAAGAAAACAATTCAACAAAACACAAGTTAAGATGAAGTATCAGAGGTATCACAACAACAAAAGGATACCTAAAATAAGAATTTTTGAAGTCACTTAATGAGTACAAACACATTCTTAATATCTTTTTATCGTAAATAGCACTCTGGGAAACAGAATAGTAAAACAATAATCAAGCAGCTTAAAACATTGTAATACTTAAAGTCAGCTAATTGTATTCATTTTCCATATTTGAGAAGTTGATTTGATAAATGAGTTTGATGAAAGAATTATAGCCAAATATAACAAATAGTTTGACGAATATCTTAAAGTGTAAAAAGTGTCATTAAACCACATAAATATTGGACAATAATCTTATAGTGTGCAGATGGACATTATTTGTCAAGGATAATCTAATCAAGTATTGTCTAATACTGCGAATAAAAAGTTAAACAAAATATTATTAATTCAGCCTAAAAGAGTACCTTACAAGTTTAATGAATCAAAATAAATTATTAATGACTATATCATAGAATCAAATATATACGTATTAAAAAAAAAACCTCAACAAACGATGAAGTATGAATACTAACATCTAAGTTACTTTATTTAATACCAGTTAAACGAACGTCTTCAACCTTTTTAAATAGTGAAATACATAAAAGCTTTCTTAGATATTCATATACTGAGTATTTAAACTAAAGCTTATAAGATTGATTTGATAAAGCTTTTAATAAAGCCTTAAGAAAACATGGTGTGTGACCTTTGTGTTCTACCGGCTATTAGTATGCGGGTTTAGTCTTAATGTTTGGCTAATGTTTTTGCATTTGCATCAATTATCTAAAAATAAACCTAATGCAAGGAACTATATAAAATTATCATAATAACAAAATAAACCAATTAAAAAAATAATCATTAGCTTGTTAAAAGTGTATTATAATTAATTGCATAAAATTTTGCTAGCAACTGTGGTTGTTGTTATTGCAGTTTTTTAAAATAATGCGACCGGCTCTAAGAAAACTGTCTCTTATCTACTTATTAGTAGCTAAGAAACCTGCTCACACTTGACCTTTGTTCTTTACTGAGTGGCAGATTTTCATAGCAATGCGACCGGCTCTATAATTGTATTTTACCATTAATTATGACCTGCTTGCAGGAGTGTAATTATTGCTAGCTTAGAAATTTGCGTATGTAGATCAAACCAGCTCTCTCTTTTCTACTTATATGGAAGCCGACTAATGTACATGACCTACCTACTAGGTGTTCATTACAAGGAGTCTGATAAAGTACCTGACCACCCCCTCTTACCAACGCAGGTAAAACATTCGCACACTCTCTCTTATCTCCTTATTAAAAGCTAGGAAGTATGCACACACTTGTTTTTTACACTTTCTAATCTTAATTTACAAGAATCAATAGTCTTGTTTAGAACCTTTGAATTGATCTTGCTGTTGCTGTTGTGTAAGGAAATTCTCATCCCTTGCTCACATAACCCTCACAAATGTTGTTGTTGTTGTTGTTCATAACAATGAAGGCTTACGACCTGTATTCAGGTACGCAAGGCAACGCAACAGGTGCACACTTGACTTTAACACTGGTCTCCACTAGCACTTCCCCTCCTTTTACTAATGCACTTAAACCAAACTCTCTGTCTTAGTTACAAATACAAATGAAATTTGCAAATACAAATGATAGTCCTTCTAACACTTTCTCTCCCTAACACCTTCCATCTAACACTTGCCTCTCTAACACTTTCTAATCTTAATATACAAGTATCAATACTCTTGTTTAAACCTATGTATTGATCTTGCTGCTGCTGCGAAAGAAAATTTCCATCGTGTGTTCACATAACCCTCACGAATGTTGTTTTTGGTATTGCAGTTGACCATAACAATACAAGCGGCTCTATGATTTTACTTGCCGTCAAACCGGCGCACACTCCTATCTAATATGTGCGTGCGCACATTAAACAGGCGCAGACTTGCCGTCTCTATCCTTTTCTTCTTTGTTCATTGATTCGCACGGATGGTGTTATATTTAACAAGGAGGTCGACTAATGTACTTGACCTTTGATCTTGACCTACTTCTAGATGGTGATCCTAGACATCCTGGGTTCTTATCTTGCTACCAAATTAAAAAGGTCACGCTAATTTAAAAAGGTTCACGCTAATGGAAAAAAGGTGATAAATTATAATGTGACAGGGTTGATAAGAAAAGGCGGCATTTCCCTTTGGTTTAGAACCGGCAATTCCCTACTACTCAAATGCAATATTTTTTTTTTGTAGTCGATTCCTTGTGTATATCGGAAACCAGAATAGTTATCGATAATTTGAAACAAACTTGTTCTGCTCATGAAATAGAAGAATTTTTATTCAAAATCTGAAGTGTCTAGCTCTTGTAGTCTCTGAGATCTACGCGTTCATACAGACAGACACACGGACATGGCCATATCGACTCGGCTATTGATGCTGATCAAGAAAATGTATACTTTATTGGGTCGGAGATGCTTCCTTATGCCTGTTACATTCTTTTGCACAATACCAATTTACCCTGTATAAAAAGAGGTTGTCTGTAAAGTTGGTATACGGACGATAGTTTAGCGTGATAACGTCATAATAAAACAGTGATGAAATGTTTGAAAACTTTTACGCGCGATTGTGGTATCGTCTAGTCGAGAATCTAGCAGAAAGTTTTTTTACATGCTTATACCTCAAATTTATTGAGCACAGAATTAATGCCTGAAAATATACTAGTTATCAGAAGAATAATAAACCTGAATTGCCGAAATTATTTTTCCTACGCCAAAACAAATAAAATTACTAATTAAACTAAAAATAAATAAGTAAAAAAAAGCTAAAATACACATATTTATAAAATTCTGACGCGGTGTTGAACCCGGGTAGTCATGCATCAAAGCTCAAATACTAGTTATCAGATGTTTTAAATGCAAGAATAATAAACCTTAATTGCCGAAATTGTTGTTGCTACTTCAAAACAAATCAAATTAAAAATAAAAAACTAAAATACAGTTAAAATAAACATATTCATAAAATTCTGACGCGGTGTTGAACCCGGGTAGTCATGCATCAAAACATCAAACAACGGAGCGCCTGTATAGCATGGTCACCTGTATTTTCGTTGTAGTGGCTTAGAAGCCTAAAAGAGTTTTCGTAACGCCTTTCTTCCCTTATACTAGAAGATACCTACCATCCAACCTCAGAACTTTCCTTTGAAATTCTTAACCCTAGTCCAGCATCTAATAATTCTTTAAAGACACGTTGTTTTCGTAAAACTAACTTTATAAAATTGAATGTTCTTCTTCAACACACTAAATGGTTTCACCTTTATTCTTGTAGTGATATAGAAACTGCCATTACCATTTTTTATAGGACTTTGAATTCAAATTTAGATATCTGTGTTCCCCTCACTTGTCCATCAAATGAAAATAAACCACCTTGGTTTACAAGGGAACTATCAAAATTAAAAAACGTGAAGACAAGATCCTATAAAAAATTTAAAAAATCTGGAAATACAATAGATTTATCCTCGTATATAATGGCAAAGTCTTATTTTATCTCTGTAAACACTTTTTGTTATTACAATTATCTCAATCGTTGCAGATTAAGTATTTCTCGTGATCCAAAACAGTTTTATAAATTTGTTAACTTAAAACGTAAATCTTCTTGCTTGCCATCCTCGGTTTACCTTGATAATACAAAAGCAAATTCCGATCAGGCAGTGGCCGATCTATTTGCTGAGTATTTTCAATCAGTATACTCATCGAGTGTATATAGATGTAATAATTCCTATCCTTTTCAAGTTTAAGCGTCAAACTACATATATTTCCCAGTTATAACTGAGTGTACGCTGCTAAGTGACCTTAACTCTATCAAACCCGGCTTCTTGCCTGGTCCAGATGGAGTGCCAGGTTGTATACTTAGATATTGTGCGGATTCACTTTGTAAACCCTTACACAAATTATTTAACTTGTCAGTTGACTCAGCTGTGTTTCCTGGAATATGGAAGGAATCCTTTATTATCCCACTCCATAAAAATTCTTCTAAGTCTAACGGTAAAAACTATAGGGGTACATCCAAGATGTCTGCCATTCCGAAAGTCTTTGAAAAAATTATATGCTCTCAATTGCAGCACTTGTGTAGTTCAATTATTTTTCCTTACCAACACGGTTTTGTTAGGCGAAGATCTACTACCACCAACCTTCTTGAGTTTACATCAATTGTTGTCAAAGGGTTTCGGGATAAAATGCAAACTGACGTCGTTTATACAGATTTTAGTAAGGCATTTGATTATGTAAGGCATTCTTTGTTGCTTCATAAATTAGATATTATTGGATTTCCAGCAAAACTCTTGTCATGGCTTTCGGATTACTTGTATGGCCGAACACAAAAAGTAGTTTTTGAATCTTCACTATTCAAATCTATTTTTGTTACCTCTGGTGTTCCTCAGGGGAGTCACCTGGGACCACTACTATTTAATCTCTTTATTAACGATCTTCCTGCTGTTATTACTAATTCTCGTGTTTTTATGTTTGCTGATGATATCAAGCTACGTTTTTCCTATAATGATGATTTTCTATGTAACTTACAACAATCTGACTTGGGTGCACTGTCGTCCTGGTGACGTTGTAACTTATTAAATTTAAATTGCTCAAAATGTAAAGTCATGACTTTTTGTAGAGGTATCCCTCATAATGCTCACTACTTGCTTGATGCTTCGACACTTTACCGCGTTTCTGAAATTAAAGATTTATACCCCGATTCCACTACAAGCCGAATGCAAGTATGTAATTGGAACTCGGGAATGTTGCTTCCGTTTGTATAAGATTCCCCTATGCACAATGAGAATCTTGTTCAAATTTCCCCGTTGGTCGGTTGCAATTCCCAGTTGGTCGGTTTTCGAATGTTAGAATTTAACATTACAGAGCACTGAACAGCACTTTTACATAGTCGATAGTATGAAATTTCCTATCGATACTTGGTTAAACAGTGCCAATTTGGGTAAAACATCAGCTGGTCATCAAGTGCATGAAAAACAAAACAAAACCCCTGTTAAAACAGGATGTCGGATGAGTTGGATTTGTAGCGGAATCACCTACATCCGCGACTTGCTGTTAATGACAAATGCAACCTAATGGAATTAGGGTATTAGGCATCACTCTTGATAGCAAATTTAAATTTGATTCTCACATATCGTCGATGGTCAATAAGGGCATAAATGAACTTGGCTTCATCAAGGAGTGGTCAAAAGAGTTTAATGATCCCTACACCACTAAAACTTTATACACATCTCTAGTACGTCCAATCCTTGATTATGGATCTTGTGTGTGGTCCCCACAATACGGGATTCACCAGGATAGAATTGAATCTGTGCAGAAAAAATTTTTTCTGTTTGCGTTAAGAAGTTGTAACTGGGTTCCTGGGATAGACCTACCCCCGTATTCAAGTAGACTTCTTTTAATTAATCTTCCTTCCCTTTTGAACCGTATAATTATGCATGGTTTAGTATTTGTCACTAATCTACGTAATGGTGAAATCGACTCATCAGTTCTATTAAGTCGAATAAAATTAAATGTTCCAATTAGATCTACCCGAAACTTTTTACCTCTTATCCTTGATCTTTGCTCAAGCAACTATTTAATTCATGAACCATTTCGAGTTATTTGTTCTGACTATAACAGGCTTTATTCCCTTGTCTCTTTGGACATCTCAACTGCAGTACTAAACACTCGATTCTCTTTTCTTTATCAAATCGTGACCAGTAATCACTTATCTACCGCTGGTCTGATTGGGTTTTTCTGGGTTTTTCCAACAAGAATTGATATAATAGAGTGTTCAAATGCAAAAATTCAGATATAGAGTTGGGAAGGCGTTTAGCAGCTACCACGCTCTCAGAGAGAGATATCGCAGGCTAGTTTTACCTTAGCCGTGAGCCGTGAGCATATCGCGTCAGTCTGTTTGCTGGTTTCGCAGAGACATGAGCCATACTGTATTCGTGCGCATAGCTTGTTTGTTTCTCTTCTTGTGTCCCTTTTCTTTGTACCTGCTTGCGTATCGCTTTTGTCGCTAGCCCTAGAGCAGCAAGGCACTAGTGCGTTTACCCAAATTACATTTATACCCCGATTCCACTACAAGCCGGATGCAAGTATGTAGTTGGAACTCGGGAATGTTGCTTCCGTTTGTATAAGATTCCCCTATGCACAATGAGAATCTTGTTCAAATTTCCCCGTTGGTCGGTTGCATTTCCCACTTGGTCGAAAACCGATCAACTGGGAAAAGCAGGCGATGTTAGAATTTAACATTACAGAGCACTGAACAGCACTTTTACATAGTCGATAGTATGAAATTTCCTATCGATACTCGTTTAAACAGTGCCAATTTGGGTAAAACAGCAGCTGGTCATCACGTGCATGAAAAAAAAAAACAAAACCCGTGTTAAAACAGGATGTGGATGAATTGGATTTGTAGTGGAATCACCTACATCCTCGACTTGCTGTTAATGACGGATGCAACCTAATGGAATTAGGGTATTACATATATATCGCATTATGAACGTATTTTGACCACTGTACGTGTCTGTAACATTATGAACATAGTTTGACCACTGTGTTTGCAAGACGCTGCTGCGCAATGAGTTTGGTATATTGTGAAATCATTCTTAGAATTTGACTTCAACGTAGAATATGACTGGCGCATAAATACCGTACGAGTGAGGCGACGGCGTTGTCGCGCTGCGTGAGCAGAAAATGCGAGCAGTTGCATGCTGACGATTGCACACGCGAGTTGTAATTCACTTCACTCTTAAAGTTTGTGTGTCAACATGGCAGACCAGTCACAAGAAAATAATAATTCTGTGACATCAGAAGTGGGATCTGCTTTGCCTACAAATATCACCGATGCATACTTGGCAGCTTTACAAGTGCAAAACAACAACCTATTGGAGATCATCAAAAATATGCAGACACCAAGGGCATCGGCAACTGATGAAAAAGGAAAACATATAACTCTGCCAAAATTTTATCCTGCGGGAGCTGGTGCAGATGCCTCAGCTTGGTGTACAACAGTGGATCTCATTTTTGCTGATAAAATGCCCGAAGATAGCAGCCTGATGATAACTTTAAGTAAGGCGCTAGAGGGAAGTGCATCACAATGGCTGTCCCAAATATGCTTTGCTGGCATCACATGGCCACAATTTAAAGAACTTTTCGTTCAATGCTTTATTGGCATCGAAACTTCTGCTGCCACACTAATGAAAATTTTGAACGGGCGACCAAAGTCTGAAGAAAGTTACACCGAATATGGGAGCCAAATCGTCACCTTACAAATGTCAAAATATAAATCTAATGATCTGGAGGAAATTGCGGTTTCACTAGCTCTGGCCCACATGGCACAAATTGATGACAAATTGTCGCGCTGGATTTTTACAAACAATATTAAACTCGAAATGAATTGCAAATATGCCGACGCGGCAATTCTCAGTATGTGTGCTGTATGTTGCGACTGGAGATGAGCGCGTGAGTAATTTTACGTTCACGTCATGAACGCTCTAGCAATTTAAAAGGCGCGTAATTCACACGCCTGCAGGAATTTTGAAAAATCATGTGACTCACGCATGATTCACCCATGTCAAGCTTTATTTGCAAAAATAACGTATGCTCCGAAACGCAATTTTACAGGAGAGAGGTTTTTTGTTTCTATTTTAGAACTCGTTTAGTAGATTTGTGTTGCTGACGTTATAATTGACAGGATAATATCTCCGTTAATATGTACAATTGAAATGTTATTTTTTGGGTGCAGATGCGGTTGGTGCTTATAAACAAATTTGCAAGTAAGAAGGCACTAGTCTGGAGAGCCAGACTAGAAGATACACTGAACCCAGTTGCAATTCTTGTGCCCTAAAATTATGCTTCAAATAAAGATCAATTTAAACAAAACTAATAACTGACTGAACTTTACGATATCTTTGGTGTTTATTAACCGATTTGGATTGGATTAACCCAAATTATGAGAAGATTTCTATCGTTACCCATTATTTTAACCCCCATTTTTATACCCTGAACCCATAAAATGGGTAAATCAGGGTATAATGGCTTTGTGCAAAAGTATGTAACAGGCAGAAGGGAGCATCATAAAGTATATATATTCTTGATCAGTATCAATAGCAGGGTCGATATGGCCATGTCCGTCTGTCCGTCTGTATGAACGCGTAGATCTCAGAGACTACAAGAGCTAGACACTTCAGATTTTGAATATAAATTATTCTATTTCATGAGCAGAACAAGTTTGTATCAGATGTTTTAAATGCAAGAATAATAAACCTTAATTGCCGAAATTGTTGTTGCTACTTCAAAACAAATCAAATTAAAAATAAAAAACTAAAATACAGTTAAAATAAACATATTCATAAAATTCTGACGCGGTGTTGAACCCGGGTAGTCATGCATCAAAACATCAAACAACGGAGGGCCTGTATAGCATCGCCACAACTGTATTTTCGTTGTCATGACTTAGAATCCTAAAAGAGTTTTCGTAACGCCTTGCTTCCCTTATACTAGAAGATACCTACCATCCAACCTCAGAACTTTCCTTTGAAATTCTTAACCCTAGTCCAGCATCTAATAATTCTTTAAAGCCACGTTGTTTTCGTAAAACTAACTTTACAAAATTGAATGTTCTTCTTCAACACACTAATTGGTTTCACCTTTATTCTTGTAGTGATATAGAAACTGCTGAAAATATGGAGGGGTGGATTTATAATTAACTTTCACACACGACGAGTTGAAAATAAAATGTCTTGTGGGTGGGTTGTAGTTAGAACTTCTTTGTTTGGCTTGTAAGAGAGTACTGGCATGGAAAGCCTACTGGGCATGCTCAGCAGGCTGTTAACAGGCTAATTACATTGCAAAGCTTGGACACAAGAGCGCGAGCTTTCATACTCTGTTTGGATGGGGAGCTGCAGATGTCACTGCCTACTTTTCGGCTTAAACATTCCACCCCCCGTGCAATATATTGCAAATGAAGTGGATTGGAGCTTGGGGAGCGGACCTTATTTGTATTTTGAGCTACTAGCCCATGTTCGCTCGGAAGCACTCCTGGCTGAATTATGTAGCCGTAGACATCGGCGCCCAACACCAAGCTGACAGTGGATGGCTTGAACCATCCTGCATCCGCCAACGCTATGTTGGGAATGCTCTGCCTTGAGCGTTCCTTGACCGCCGCCTTTGGAGTCCTGAAGTTGAGGTCGGGAATGACCTCTTAGTGGCAGTCCTTGTCGAACGTTCCATGGTCCGATTTGACGCGAGCACTGACCTGCTCATAGAGCCTGGTGGCGGAGAGGCCGAGGGCCTTTGCGAAGGAGGCATTTATGCAGCTGTGCGGACTGCGCGGGTCGACCAGTGCTTGGGCTCAAAGGTTTTTTCTCCGACAATGACAAGGACTGTCACCGTGGGCAGGATGGCAAGCTGGCTGGTGGATGGTGGTGGAAATATGAACAAAACAGAAATTAGACAAAATACTCTTAACGAACAGAATGGTTAGTCACGACTTTTGAGAGGAGCTTGGAATTGTGGGTTCGGACTGGACCGGAAAGAGGATAAGTTTGGCCACTGGCCTTTTAATAACGCCGCGGTTCGTGAGTACATCGACTACTCGAACCCGGTCATCCTGCCCCGCGTGGGTTTTCTGGACGCGTCCCATGCGCCATTCGGTTGATGGAAGGTTATCCTCCTTGATAACTACCATGTCGCACTGCTGCAGGTTCCTCTCGGGTAGATGCCACTTAGTCCTTTTGTGGAGCTCCTTCAAGTACTCTTTCTTCCAACGGATTGACGCTGCATTTCCCTCGATTTCCGGCTCACTAACGTCGAGTAGTGGGCCTCCTACCAGGAAGTGCCCTGGTGTTAGGGCCAGCAAATCTGTATCATCCTCGGATAACGGGGAAATTGAACTGGAAGCGTTAGTAGTGCTGTCAGGCTTAAAAACAGCATGATGAGGAAGATAAAGGTTCCCAGTATCAGAAGGAGGGCGGACTTGTCTCATATGACCTAAGTCCAAATATCCCTGGATCACGGAGGCGTACTGCTCTTTTAGAGGAAAGTTTCTGTTTAATCGAATCTCGTTTTTATACCATGAACCCATAAAATGGGTAAATCAGGGTATAATGGTTTTGTGCAAAAGTATGTAACAGGCAGAAGGAAGCATCTCCGACCCCATAAAGTATATATATTCTTGATCAGTATCAATAGCCGAGTCGATATGGACATGTCCGTCTGTCCGTCCGTCTGTCTGTCTGTCCGTCTGTCCGTCTGTATGAACGCGTACATCTCAGAGACTATAAGAGCTAGAGACTTCAGATTTGGTATATAAGTTCTCCTATACCATGAGCAGAACAAGTTTGCTTCAAATTATCGATAACTACTCTGGTTTTCGATATACACATGGAATCGATAACAAAAATATCGAATTTGGAAAAATGTAAAAATGGGGGTTGGTGTAATGGGTAACGATAGAAATTTTCTCAAAATTTCGTCCAAATTGGTTAAGAAACACCAGAGATATCGTAAAGTTAAGTCAGTTGTGAGTTTTGTTTAAAGTGATCATTATTTGAAGCATACTTTTAGGATGGAAGGACTGCAACTGGGTTCAGGGTATCTTCTGGTCGGGCTATCCCGACTAGAGCCTTCTTACTTGTTTAGAAACTGAGCAAGTGCGATTGACCTTGAATGTCCTATGTTGATGTGATCAGGATTTTTGAATGGGAGAGTAACAATATATTTGCCACTCTCATCCCTTGTTGTGGTGCCGGCCAGTGGAATATTAGGCAGGTCTCTCAAAGAACTTTCGGGGATCGGATGCCATGGTAGAGTCCCTGCCACACTTGGAAGTACAAATGCCGACGTTCCAATGCGAACTCGCGGCCTTGTCGGGGATCCTATGTTGAAGTGACATAATTTCTCAGGATTGGCTGATACGGCTTGATTTAGTCCGGCAACTTGTGCTGTCACACGTTTAAATGGAGGTTTGATGATTCTAAACATTCGTACTGAAATAAATGTTGCTTCGGAGCCAGAATCAATCAACGCACGAGCCTTATAACTCGTGCCTAGATGGCATATGTTAATTATGGCAGTGCCTAGAAGAACGCCTTGCGTGTTGGACGTGAAATAGTTGTGGATATTTGCCGGACTTTGGTTTGAAGTGGACTGAAAATTTTGATTTGGTATATATGGAGTGGCACCAGAGCTTAAGACTGATTTAGGAACAACTTGGGTAGGAGGGTCGCCACGATGCAACAGAGTATTGTGGCGACCTTTGCACGTGTAACAGTTAAAGCTACTTGTGCAGTCTTTAAGCTGGTGCCGTCTGGCGAAACAATTCAAACAGAGTTGGAGCTGTTTGATGTAGGTGGCCCTATCGGTGACCGTCATTTGGAGAAATTTTGGACAGGACCGGATAGGGTGGTTCTCTTTGGAACACAGCTTGCAGGTCAAAGTTTGCTTGGAAGGTCGTGCATTTATCTTGACCTTCGCTTCAAAAGAAATGATCCTTTTTTGGGCTGGATCCTTGCGATTGGATTGACCTTGGCCTCCCGCATTAGGCATTAAATCTTCAATCGCCTCCAGCGTGCGATGGCGCTCGCTTAGGAAAATATCGAATTCGACCCAAGTCGGGATATCGGATTTGTTGTGGAGTGACTGTTCCCATAAGGATAGGGTAAGTTTCGGCAACTTGGATGAGCAGAGAAACACGAGTAAACAATCCCAATTTTCAATGCTGACCTTGGCCAACTTGAAAGCTGTCAAACACCCCTGGATTGTACTCTGGAGCTTTTTTAACGCATTCCCAGACTCTTGGGAAACTGACGGTAAATTAAACAGGACTTTAAGCTGGCTGTTAACCAACAGCCGCTTATTTTCAAATCTTTCCGAAAGATTCTGCCACGCGGATTGAAAACCGTCATTTGTTTATGGAGATTTTGAAACTATACCTTTAGCCTCGCCACTAGTTTTAGTGTTGAGGTGAAACAGTTTCTCGACTTGGGTCAATCGAGGATTATCGATGTAAATTGCTGTGAAAGGATCACGGAAGGTCGGCCACCGAAGATAGTCTCCGTCGAAGACCTCTGTGTCAATGGGGGGAGACTATAACCCCTGGATATGGATGGAGCCATGGGCTGTATTTGCGTTTGGGTGAAAGCAGCGTCGAGGCTCTCACTTAGCTGAGCGACACAGCGTTCATAAACTTTATAGCAAAGCTCGTACTTGGCTTGCATAACTTCAAAATCTTCACTGGAGCTGGCGCCTTGGGACCTCTGTTCGAAAGCTAACTCTACTTTCTCCCATATGGATTGGATCTGGTCCCGACGTACTTGAAGTGTAAACAGGGATGCGCCTGCCGAGCCTGCAAATCTAGCCTCAAATTGGCTGAGCCTGTCCGACACAGCAATGAAATCGTTTAATGCCATCCTGGAATTATCTAATGTTTTTTGAATAACTCGTCTGGTTACACGTGCGCTGTCCTGCGGAATAGCTAAATATTCTTGTTTGGATGGAGGCGCGAACGGTTTCTGTCTGGACACAGGTGAACCGGACAAGCTACGAACAGTTGATAAGGATGAACGACGAATGGACAATGAAGGACGTGGTTTCGCTTGTTTCTTTTGCTCCTCTGACATAATAGACTCACTATGGAGCCAGAAACTTTTGCAGAGTGAAACAACAGGAAAAGTACAACAGGAAAAGTACAAAAAAAAACAATGTATATTTTATATAAATTTATATGAAAATAACAAAAAAAATAAAATAGTATTTTGTATTAAAATATTTTTTTTTCTTTTTAATATTATTATTTTTTTTTTTTTTGTATGTATTTATAAATCTCTTCTCTCTTTTTTTTGTATATAGGAATTTATTTTAGATATATGGAGAAAAAAAAAAATAAATGTATACCCCTTTTTTTTGTGTATAGGTATATTTTTCTATATATTATGTCTAGTAAAAAAAATTTTTTTTTATTTTGTTAACATATATTTTGTAAAAAATAAATACAATAATATATACATATTAACAGCAGATGCTTAGTCGGACAGACCCCACTTGCGGAAGGGTACTTGTGAATTTTGCAAGTTTTTTGGAAAAACATATATACCCCACTTTTTGAGGAAAAAAGTATAGGGTATTTCAAAACCGTTGTTTACTGCATATGCTGTGATGAGTGGAATTGGAACGGCGTGGAGTCAGTGACAAACATATGTGTGTATGTTTGTATGAGCGGAGTGTCACCGTTGATTTATGTCTGTATGTAATTGGCTTATTTGGTGGATGATTTTTCTTTGGCAAATAATACAATAATATTTAAATGTTAACAGCAGATGCTTAGTCGGATATATCCCACTTGCGGAAGGGTATTTTAAACGATGACGTTGCAAGTTGATTCGGAAAAACATATATACCCCACTTGTCGGGAAAAAATATGCAGGGTATCTCACACCGTTGGTTACTGCTTATACTGTGATGAGTGCAATTGGAACGGCACGGAGTCAGTGACCAACATATGATTTTTAAGACAAATAATTTACACAATTAAAAATTTGTCAAAAATATTATTATTGGATTTAAATATGGATATAACACAATAAATGGTGGCGGATGGAGTTGGAAACACTTGTTAGGTTTATTATATTTTAATTTAGCTTTGTTGCCGCCAAAAATGAAACTTTTTTTTCTTTTCTCTTAAATATATGAATATGTACGTACATATACATATGTAAGAAGACAAAACGGACAAAATATAAATGGAAAATGTGCAAGTAATAATTTTATTAGGAAAGATTAAACGGGCTACGTTTAATACTCAATAAAGTTGCTTGCGCATATAAATAATATATGTAGTTGGAAAATATATTACTTATCTGGTTTAAAATAGAGGTGTGTAGTTGTGTTGTTGAAGAGTGTATTTCCACCGTAGCTTGCTGGGGCGAGCGATAATTATTTTAATCGAAATAATATCTGGTTTGAAGGACCATGAAAATGTGGAGGGGTGGATATATAATTAACTTTCACACACAACGAGTTGAAAATAAAATGTCTTGCGGGTGGGTTGTAGTTAGAACTTCTTTATTTGGCTTGTAAGAGAGTACTGGCATGGAAAGCCTACTGGGCATGCTCAGCAGGCTGTAAACAGGCTAATTACATTGCAAAGCTTGGAAACAAGAGCGCGAGCTTTCATACTCTGTTAGGGTGGGGAGCTGCAGATGTCACTGCCTACTTTTCGGCTTAAACAACTGCCATTACCATTTTTTATAGGACTTTGAATTCAAATTTAGGTATCTGTGTTCCCCTCACTTGTCCATCAAATGAAAATAAACCACCTTGGTTTACAAGGGAACTATCAAAATTAAAAAATGTGAAGACAAGATCCTATAAAAAATTTAAAAAATCTGGAAATACAATAGATTTATCCTCGTATATAATGGCAAAGTCTAATTTTATTTCTGTAAACACTTTTTGTTATAGCAATTATCTCAATCGTTGCAGATTAAGTATTTCTCGTGATCCAAAACAGTTTTATAAATTTGTTAACTTAAAACGTAAATCTTCTTGCTTGTCATCCTCGGTTAACCTTGATAATACAAAAGCAAATTCCGATCAGGCAGTGGCCGATCTATTTGCGGAGTATTTTCAATCAGTATACTCATCGAGTGTATATAGATGTAATAATTCCTATCCTTTTCAAGTTCAAGTGTCAAACTACATATATGTCCCAGTTATAACTGAGTGTACGCTGCTAAGTGACCTTAACTCTATCAAACCCGGCTTCTTGCCTGGTCCAGATGGAGTGCCAGGTTGTATACTTAGATATTGTGCGGATTCACTTTGTAAACCCTTACACAAATTATTTAACTTGTCAGTTGACTCAGCTGTGTTTCCTGGTATATGGAAGGAATCCTTTATTATTCCACTCCATAAAAATTCTTCTAAGTCTAACGCTAAAAACTGTAGGGGTACATCCAAGTTGTCTTCCATTCCGAAAGTCTTTGAATAAATTATATGCTCTCAATTGCAGCACTTGTGTAGTTCAATTATTTTTCCTTACCAACACGGTTTTGTTAGGCGAAGATCTACTACCACCAACCTTCTTGAGTTTACATCAATTGTTGTCAAAGGGTTTCGGGATAAAATGCAATCTGACGTCGTTTATACAGATTTTAGTAAGGCATTTGATTATGTAAGGCATTCTTTGTTGCTTCATAAATTAGATATTATTGGATTTCCAGCAAAACTCTTGTCATGGCTTTCGGATTACTTGTATGGCCGAACACAAAAAGTAGTTTTTGAATCTTCACTATTCAAATCTATTTTTGTTACCTCTGGTGTTCCTCAGGGGAGTCACCTGGGACCACTACTATTTAATCTCTTTATTAACGATCTTCCTGCTGTTATTACTAATTCTCGTGTTTATATGTTTGCTGATGATATCAAGCTATGTTTCTCCTATAATGATGATTTTCTATGTAACTTACAACAATCTGACTTGGGTGCACTGTCGTCCTGGTGACGTTGTAACTTATTAAATTTAAATTGCTCAAAATGTAAAGTCATGACTTTTTGTAGAGGTATCCCTCATAATGCTCACTACTTGCTTGATGCTTCGACACTTTACCGCGTTTCTGAAATTAAAGATTTATACCCCGATTCCACTACAAGCCGAATGCAAGTATGTAATTGGAACTCGGGAATGTTGCTTCCGTTTGTATAAGATTCCCCTATGCACAATGAGAATCTTGTTCAAATTTCCCCGTTGGTCGGTTGCAATTCCCAGTTGGTCGGTTTTCGAATGTTAGAATTTAACATTACAGAGCACTGAACAGCACTTTTACATAGTCGATAGTATGAAATTTCCTATCGATACTTGGTTAAACAGTGCCAATTTGGGTAAAACATCAGCTGGTCATCAAGTGCATGAAAAACAAAAAAAAAACCCCTGTTAAAACAGGATGTCGGATGAGTTGGATTTGTAGCGGAATCACCTACATCCGCGACTTGCTGTTAATGACAAATGCAACCTAATGGAATTAGGGTATTAGGCATCACTCTTGATAGCAAATTTAAATTTGATTCTCACATATCGTCGATGGTCAATAAGGGCATAAATGAACTTGGCTTCATCAAGGAGTGGTCAAAAGAGTTTAATGATCCCTACACCACTAAAACTTTATACACATCTCTAGTACGTCCAATCCTTGATTATGGATCTTGTGTGTGGTCCCCACAATACGGGATTCACCAGGATAGAATTGAATCTGTGCAGAAGAAATTTCTTCTGTTTGCGCTAAGAAGTTGTAACTGGGTTCCTGGGATAGACCTACCCCCGTATTCAAGTAGACTTCTTTTAATTAATCTTCCTTCCCTTTTGAACCGTATAATTATGCATGGTTTAGTATTTGTCACTAATCTACGTAATGGTGAAATCGACTCATCAGTTCTATTAAGTCGAATAAAATTAAATGTTCCAATTAGATCTACCCGAAACTTTTTACCTCTTATCCTTGATCGTTGCTCAAGCAAATATTTAATTCATGAACCATTTCGAGTTATTTGTTCTGACTATAACATGCTTTATTCCCTTGTCTCTTTGGACACCTCAACTGCAGTACTAAACACTCGATTCTCTTTTCTTTATCAAATCGTGACCAGTAATCACTAATCTACCGCTGGTCTGATTTGGGTTTTTCTGGGTTTTTCCAACAAGATTTGATATAATAGAGTGTTCAAATGCAAAAATTCTGATATAGAGTTGGGAAGTCGTTTAGCAGCTACCACGATCTCAGGGAGAGATATCGCAGGCTAGTTTTACTTAAGCCTTGAGCCGTGAGCATATCGCGTCAGTCTGTTTGCTGGTTTCGCAGAGACATGAGCCATACTGTATTCGTGCGCATAGCATGTTTGTTTCTCTTCTTGTGTCCCTTTTCTTTGCTACTTCAAAACAAATCAAATTAAAAATAAAAAACGAAAATACAGTTAAAATAAACATATTCATAAAATTCTGACGCGGTGTTGAACCCGGGTAGTCATGCATCAAAACATCAAACAACGGAGCGCCTGTATAGCATCGCCACAACTGTATTTTCGTTGTAATGGCTTAGAATCCTAAAAGAGTTTTCGTAACGCCTTGCTTCCCTTATACTAGAAGATACCTACCATCCAACCTCAGAACTTTCCTTTGAAATTCTTAACCCTAGTCCAGCATCTAATAATTCTTTAAAGCCACGTTGTTTTCGTAAAACTAACTTTACAAAATTGAATGTTCTTCTTCAACACACTAATTGGTTTCACCTTTATTCTTGTAGTGATATAGAAACTGCTGAAAATATGGAGGGGTGGATTTATAATTAACTTTCACACACGACGAGTTGAAAATAAAATGTCTTGTGGGTGGGTTGTAGTTAGAACTTCTTTGTTTGGCTTGTAAGAGAGTACTGGCATGGAAAGCCTACTGGGCATGCTCAGCAGGCTGTTAACAGGCTAATTACATTGCAAAGCTTGGACACAAGAGCGCGAGCTTTCATACTCTGTTTGGATGGGGAGCTGCAGATGTCACTGCCTACTTTTCGGCTTAAACATTCCACCCCCCTTGCAATATATTGCAAATGAAGTGGATTGGAGCTTGGGGAGCGGACCTTATTTGTATTTTGAGCTACTAGCCCATGTTCGCTCGGAAGCACTCCTGGCTGAATTATGTAGCCGTAGACATCGGCGCCCAACACCAAGCTGACAGTGGATGGCTTGAACCATCCTGCATCCGCCAACGCTATGTTGGGAATGCTCTGCCTTGAGCGTTCCTCGACCGCCGCCTTTGGAGTCCTGAAGTTGAGGTCGGGAATGACCTCTTAGTGGCAGTCCTTGTCGAACGTTCCATGGTCCGATTTGACGCGAGCACTGACCTGCTCATAGAGCCTGGTGGCGGAGAGGCCGAGGGCCTTTGCGAAGGAGGCATTTATGCAGCTGTGCGGACTGCGCGGGTCGACCAGTGCTTGGGCTCAAAGGTTTTTTCTCCGACAATGACAAGGACTGTCACCGTGGGCAGGATGGCAAGCTGGCTGGTGGATGGTGGTGGAAATATGAACAAAACAGAAATTAGACAAAATACTCTTAACGAACAGAATGGTTAGTCACGACTTTTGAGAGGAGCTTGGAATTGTGGGTTCGGACTGGACCGGAAAGAGGATAAGTTTGGCCACTGGCCTTTTAATAACGCCGCGGTTCGTGAGTACATCGACTACTCGAACCCGGTCATCCTGCCCCGCGTGGGTTTTCTGGACGCGTCCCATGCGCCATTCGGTTGATGGAAGGTTATCCTCCTTGATAACTACCATGTCGCACTGCTGCAGGTTCCTCTCGGGTAGATGCCACTTAGTCCTTTTGTGGAGCTCCTTCAAGTACTCTTTCTTCCAACGGATTGACGCTGCATTTCCCTCGATTTCCGGCTCACTAACGTCGAGTAGTGGGCCTCCTACCAGGAAGTGCCCTGGTGTTAGGGCCAGCAAATCTGTATGATCCTCGGATAACGGGGAAATTGAACTGGAAGCGTTAGTAGTGCTGTCAGGCTTAAAAACAGCATGATGAGGAAGATAAAGGTTCCCAGTATCAGAAGGAGGGCGGACTTGTCTCATATGACCTAAGTCCAAATATCCCTGGATCACGGAGGCGTACTGCTCTTTTAGAGGAAAGTTTCTGTTTAATCGAATCTCGTTTTTATACCATGAACCCATAAAATGGGTAAATCAGGGTATAATGGTTTTGTGCAAAAGTATGTAACAGGCAGAAGGAAGCATCTCCGACCCCATAAAGTATATATATTCTTGATCAGTATCAATAGCCGAGTCGATATGGCCATGTCCGTCTGTCCGTCCGTCTGTCTGTCTGTCCGTCTGTATGAACGCGTAGATCTCAGAGACTACAAGAGCTAGAGACTTCAGATTTGGTATATAAGTTCTCCTATACCATGAGCAGAACAAGTTTGCTTCAAATTATCGATAACTACTCTGGTTTTCGATATACACATGGAATCGATAACAAAAATATCGAATTTGGAAAAATGTAAAAATGGGGGTTGGTGTAATGGGTAACGATAGAAATTTTCTCAAAATTTCGTCCAAATTGGTTAAGAAACACCAGAGATATCGTAAAGTTAAGTCAGTTGTGAGTTTTGTTTAAAGTGATCATTATTTGAAGCATACTTTTAGGATGGAAGGACTGCAACTGGGTTCAGGGTATCTTCTGGTCGGGCTATCCCGACTAGAGCCTTCTTACTTGTTTAGAAACTGAGCAAGTGCGATTGACCTTGAATGTCCTATGTTGATGTGATCAGGATTTTTGAATGGGAGAGTAACAATATATTTGCCACTTTCATCCCTTGTTGTGGTGCCGGCCAGTGGAATATTAGGCAGGTCTCTCAAAGAACTTTCGGGGATCGGATGCCATGGTAGAGTCCCTGCCACACTTGGAAGTACAAATGCCGACGTTCCAATGCGAACTCGCGGCCTTGTCGGGGATCCTATGTTGAAGTGATATAATTTCTCAGGATTGGCTGATACGGCTTGATTTAGTCCGGCAACTTGTGCTGTCACACGTTTAAATGGAGGTTTGATGATTCTAAACATTCGTTCTGAAATAAATGTTGCTTCGGAGCCAGAATCAATCAACGCACGAGCCTGTAGCGTCATCAAGGTTGCCCCAAGGTGTGTTGCGCCCGAGAGCGAAATACAACATTGGGCTCGGTACTGCTGGGTCAGGCGTAGCATCTCTAACCACAGACACTGGTCGACGGACATGGCGATTGGGATCCTCTGGTTCCGTAGCTCTTGCGGGTGGGGGGGTTCGTTGCCAATATCGACCAACCTACACAATCATTTAATGAATAGGATCCCTTACTAATTAACATTACCACAACTGAAAACTAAAATCAAAGATCAAAACAAATGATCATGGGACGATGAGTATACTAATACGAGAGAAAGATAAAGAAACTAATAGTGAAATAAAAAAAAACAAGTCTGCTTCGTTTCTTTGGGTTTTTTTTTTTTTTTTTTTTTTTTGGTTTTTCCGCCAAAGTGCGAGGTCTAAGCTGGTAATCGACCATCGCTGTCTCTACCCTCCCAACCTGGATCTTCGTTGTACTAAATGCGGAAGATCCCCATGTTTTTATGATCCTTCGACCCGTTCACACGCTCATGCCCTCCCCCTCAGGAATGAAAAAAAAACTTATCTCATCATTTTCTTACTAAAAATTAACATATGAAATTTATTTACTGAACTTAATTTTATGGGAAAAGACATTCATTTGGATTCTTTAGTTATTCATAACTTCATCCCAAAAGGTTTCGCAGCTGATAATATATTTCATTTCAAATTTACTTCACTGGCTTATCTTCAGATAAACAGCTGGGGATGCTCTTACTAAAACAACAAACGAATAAGTGCACCGTTTTCGGTTCATTAAAGCTAAAACTAATTCGACTGAATTGTAAGTGCGGCGCTCACTTCATTGGCTTTCCTTTGTTTTTTTTTTTTTTTTTTTTTTTTTTTTTTTTGACTCCGCCTTATGGCTTTACTTCGTCCACGAGCAACATGCTCGCGGCGATCCTGGCGTTGCTTATCTCTAGTCAACTATGCGCTAATTCCAGAGAGACAAATCAAGAACAAAAACAAAAAACTAACTAAAAAAATTAAATGACTAAGATGGCAGTCGAAAACAATCCAGCATATAAGGGGAAAAATAATAATGATTATTCAATATTAAGGCAATAGAATAATTATAAATTAAGAATCTTTTTTAACGGTGCAGTATTTTACAGTGTGCTACCTTTCTAAACAAGCAACAACATTTCTGGCAAATTTTGATTAAATAAAATTTTTTTTTTCTTAACTTTGTATATTGTTTTTTTTTTTTTTTGTTTCTATTTGTTAGTTGATTTTTACGTTAATAAATTACGTTATATTTTACGTTATTTTTTTTTTCGTTTTTTGTTTTTCTTGGTTAGTGTACTAAAGAGGCAAAAACCAAGTTATCCACAAAAATTGAGCAATACCACAACAACAACCACCTCAGCGCTTGGCCTGCACAGCATATCGAAAAGAGAGTGAGAGAAGCTCAAACACCTGTTCGCGAGGGCATTGGCACTTTTCTTTAGAACAGCTGATTTGGTTGTTGCTGCTCTTACATTGAATTGGCAAATCAAACTCAATTAGTTCAACACTTTTCTTTACGAGACACTTACATGAACAATCCCTCGCTGAAAGATCTTTCGGCGAGCGGCCTGTATCTTCGAGAGGTTTTTTTTTTTTGTTGTTTTTTTTTTTGTTTTTTGTTTTTTTTTTGGTTTTACACTGGTTGCACTATTTTATTGTTTTTCCTTTATACGGTGGATTGTCTTCCTAGTTTGCCATTTAACAGATTCTTCTAATAAGCTTTAGTTTTATAATTAATTGATCTCTATTAAAGATTGTTGCATTAACAAAACTAGGGATTCACAAAATTGGTTGGGGGTCAGTTTTCTTTTTTTTTTTTTGACGGAGAATTGTTTAGCTCCCACGCAGACGAGGAGTTCCAATAGGGGGGCACCCAAGGCTACCCGATGAGAAGTTGGTGATCCGCGAGCGGCACAGCTTGACCAACTCTGGGTTGAGGTTATATCGGGTCTCAAGCCCGGGAGTGAATACTCCAAATGCGAAAAAAAAAACCACTGCCGTCTCCACCCAACCACGACACGCTTTAACAGCCTCTGTGATTTCGTGCGGGATTGGGTGACGGCGAAATACAGCACTGAGGGGCAAATCCTATTTCGTAAAAATTGAAAGTTAGAACTTTTTTCACAAAAATATTGTCACACTCACGTACCAAAATTTGTGCTGCACACAAATTGTTTAAGCCGGTAGAAAATCGCTTTTTCTAGACCGGGATGCTGTCGGATCGCCTTCAGAGTTTTTTTTTTTTTTATTTTTGTCTTAACCAACTGTGGCACATGCGTTTTTGCACATAAAATATAGCCACAGAATTGGTGGCTTGCAGATCGATGTTGGCAGAAAAGGTTAATTTTCATGCACGCGTTGACTTTTATATGCCGACAGAGCTTTATGCAGCGACGTACACAAAGTGAGCTGCGATGTCAGCGTGTGCGTCGGCGCTTTAGTGCAGCGGCAATTAACTTCGATAATTACACGCGCTACCGACCTAAAGCTGGCAGCTATGACAACAGGGTTTTGCTGTTTGCGTTTGAATGCGACCTAACGACCGTTACACCACCCGATAATATCCCACCGTTAGACGGAATATTAGCGGGAATTAGACTCGTATGTCCTTGGTATGAAAAGTTCCGATTTCTTTGCCTTGCAAATTCTCTAAAATATAAAAACAATTTCCAACCTTTTGTTTTATACGGCATTTGAGAAATTGGGGAGCGAGTTTGGCGTTTACATTTTTCGTAAAGTTACTGAGTGCAAAATTACGGCGAAATACTTCTTGACCTTCCTTGAAGAAAACCGGTTTGGAGCGAAGATTGTATTGTTTGACATTACGTTCGTACGCACGATGTATATTCGCCTGGATATCCTTGCGCATTAAGGCTAAATTATCTTCTCGAGCGAAAGGAACCACAGATTCCTCAAGGAGCTCTAACTCTTTGAGTAGCTTATAATCATCCGCATGAGTTATCATATCCATGCCGAAAAGTGCACGATATGGGGAACATCCGATTGATTGGTGAAGCGCAGATCTTAAAGAACATGAGATGCTGGTCAAATAAACATCCCACTCAGTTTGATCGTTCTTTATATATGCTCGCACTGCAGCTAGCAACGATCGATTTACACGTTCAGCCGCGTTACTTTGCGGTGAGTATAATGCAGTATAAATGTGTTTTATACCTAACTCGGTAAGAAAAGCATTAAATTCGTTGGCTTTGAATTGGTGGTGGCCAATTTACAATGCACGAAATTTTTGAGGGGTCTGTGCAAATACCTCTACTATTGATCACATATCCAAGATAGTTGATGCTGGTGACACAGAATTGACTTTTGGCCACATTTAGCGTCAAGTTGGCTTTGCGAAATTGCTCAGCAAGGCGCACCAATACTGCTAAATGAGAACTGAAATCTTCTGACACGATACACAAGTCGTCAAGGTATCCAAATACACAATACCGAAGATCCGCTGGTATAACCTCGTCCATGAGGCGACACATCGTTGAAGGGGCGTTACAAAGTCCAAACGGCATTACTTTGAATTGGTATAATGGACGAACGGGCACCGTAAATGCTGTGAGAGGCCGTGCTTCGGGACTTAGCTCAATTTGCCAATAAGCATCTTTCAGGTCAAGCTTTGTAATAAGATTGGCCTTTGGTAATCTTGAAAAGATTCCATCGATGCTTGGTAATGGGTACGCATCTTTTTTCGTGGCGTCATTCAATTTTCTAGCATCTAGACAAACTCTAACTTTGTTAGGCTTAACTACCAAACGTAATGGAGAACTCCAAGCACTAACAGAGGGCTCAATAACATCAAGTTGCATCATTCTATCCAGCTCGTTATATAACAGTTTTTCTACGGCTGGGCTCACTGGGTAAAATCTTTGCTTTACAGGCTTTGAGTCTCCTACATCAATGGAATGTTGTATCCGCGTTGTTCGGCCTAAGCCTTCTGCAACACTAGGAAACAACTGTTTGACAAGCTCAAGTTGTTGACTTTGTTGAGGATCTAGAGGAAAAGAATTTTCTGTGTCAGTGGCAACGGTTTCGGTTTGTGCCTCCAGAGAACTGATTATATTTGGAGCAAGTGCGAACGTTCTCCAAAAGTCATGACCCAGAATTAATTTTTGTTTGATAGAAAGAATGATATACAACTTCATCGGCAGCTTCTGAGATTTATACGTCATCTTAACCTTTAAAAATCCAACAATTTCTTGGCTCGCACCATCTGCAGTTCTTACGTATGATTTCAGGGGCTTGAATTCCGGGAAACTTGCAAAGTTTTTTTCAGCAAGCGAGGAGCCAATGCAGCTTATGTTAGCTCCTGTATCTAACAGACCAAGTACTGTAGAATTCAGAAACGAAACTTCGGCATAGCTACGCATGTCCTGCTGATTATTAAAAATAGTGGCTACAAACAATTTTCTATTCTTCTTTACTTCCTGGTAATATTTTCTTAATCTGATTGTACGATTATTCTCCTTAGGTTCTAAATTATTAAATATTCTAAATTTGACTTCATTATAATTCTGCATTCGTGCCGCAAAAGGCTGCTGATACAAGGGAATACTGTGAGCTGCAAACTCACTGGGGCTAACACTTATCCGATTGCTATCCGACTGAGCTGACTGAGTTTTAGATAACTTCCGAGCTGAATCATCACTTAGTTTTTCGGGGGCATCCGGTTTTGCACGGGTGCACCCGCTTGACGGTTTTCCGATCTTTTACGGAGACAATTCTGGCATTGGGGCTTATAGGTGTTTGGGGCACCACATCCATAACAGAATATGCGCCTCTCAGCCAAACAATTTTCCCAAACATGGCCTGGCTCTTCGCAGTTCCAACATTTAATGTTACTCCGAATCGCAGCCACTTCCGACTCAACCACTGATTCTTCCTCATTATCTGGACAAGATTCGGTTATGGCATAAACTTGTCTTGAAGGAGGAATAACTTTTGGCTTGGGTACGTTCTCAACCCGATAGTTAAGTTCGTAAGCCAAATTCTCGCTCATTTGCACCAAACGGCGCAAATGGCCAACAGAATGTACGGGCTGAAAAAGCAGTTTCTGCCTAGTCTCCGGCAGCAGATTAGTCTTCAAAATCTCAATGAATTCATCCTCTTCGATCTTCACTGCAGATTTATCCATCAAACCAGCAACAGAGTCGTGAAACGAAGCAAAAGACTCACCTTGTTTCTGCTTTCTGGCTCTAATTAGCTCTTTGCTCATAAAATCAGATCTATAATCTCGATATTGCTGTCTAAGCGAAACACACAATTCTGACCACATAATTCTATCTACTTGCTTGTGATGGCGCCAGTACCAATCGCGAGCTTTTCCTGCGAAAAGTACCTGGATATATTTACATAAAACTGCGAAGTCGCTATCTAAAGTTTCATCAGTGAGAGACTTTACGCGATAGATAAACTCCTCGACTCCTAAACCATCATCAGATCCATCAAACTGAAGATTCCACTTTTGAATAATCTCAGCGGCTCTATGGTTAGGCTGGATCGATCTAGTTGGAGATGAAATCGAACAATTGGGGACCGATGGGGCTTGTGTCTCACTAGGAGCAGCACGACTATTAATATTTAGAAAAGACACTACTCTGGAGACCGTTTGTTCAATCATGTTTTGAATCAAGACATAATCTATCGGGACCTTATCCTGAGTATTATTCCGTACCCTAGTTGGTCTACCTCTCCTTCGATTAGTATTCGCCTGTGGGAGAACGGCGACTTCAGGGTTGGTACTCTGGCTTACATCAAGCGCAGACGAATGTGACGCACTTACATTCAGCAAGGGAGGCTGTAAATCTGGCGGGGCAACAGGGTTTGCTTGTTGCGCTATATTGAGGGCTTTAGTACGTCTTCGGGTGACAGCTCTCTGCGCGACTGGGGCGGCGCGAGGGGCGGTTTGTGTTCTTTGAGGCGAACAATTGCCAACGACGAGTTTGGTCTCATGAGGAGCAATCGGCACCTTACAAATTAAACAAAATAAATTTTTTTCTAACCAACCTTCTAAGCAAGATTTGTGAAAAATATGCTTACAAGGGGTCATAAGGCATTGCTGGGTATTTTCCATATCCTGGCTACACATAGCACAGCGATTCACATCTCGAACCAATTCCTGTTCATTTTGTGGTGGAGTGCGACTAACTGACATTTCCATTTATAAACTTAATTCCTGGGTTTGGGCATGATTTGTTAACGAACAGTCGAAGGATTTAAGGCGATATAAATTTGACAAAGGACGAAACAGTAAGGTCTATTGCAACTAGTAAATAAAAGAATTGAAGTTAGCTAATATTCCATTATGTATTTTAACCAAAACAGCAAGGATACGCTAGGCAGCATGATCTCAAGTTCTTGTCGGGTCTCCCTACTAATTTCAAACCAGTTAACTGTTTTTCTTTTCATTTTATATATATACTCTTGACGCTAAGCATTTCTAGAATAAAAGAATTAAACAATATCACCAAAGCAATCAGTACTGGTATCCTGTCAGAATACGCAATATTCTGCAATTGTTTGTGAAAATTCTACAAACTCATACACTATTCGAGGCAAGTGCCAAAGGCATATAAACTAAAGCGAGCATATTTTGTGCAGATTTTATAAAAAAATAATTAAATTTTCCTGGTAACCGATGTTATTTGTTATCGTTCTTACTTTTGGTATAATCACTCAATATATTAAACATCGCGGCTTAGAATCCAATCAGAATTACTAGCTTCGCAGACATTAATAATTGTTAACCTATTCTCTATCTCCACTTGCGGTAGTTAGACCTAAGCAAATCTAAACAACATCAGCATGCGTGATAGCCAAACGAATTCAAAGATTTCTACACTATCGGGATGTGTGACCACTTAACCAGGTTAATTGCATAAAAATACAAGAAAACCCAGTTTCGTTAGCCCCACGTTGGGCGCCAAAAATAATTATGTAGCGTCATCAAGGTTGCCCCAAGGTGTGTTGCGCCCGAGAGCGAAATACAACATTGGGCTCGGTACTGCTGGGTCAGGCGTAGCATCTCTAACCACAGACACTGGTCGACGGACATGGCGATTGGGATCCTCTGGTTCCGTAGCTCTTGCGGGTGGGGGGGTTCGTTGCCAATATCGACCAACCTACACAATCATTTAATGAATAGGATCCCTTACTAATTAACATTACCACAACTGAAAACTAAAATCAAAGATCAAAACAAATGATCATGGGACGATGAGTATACTAATACGAGAGAAAGATAAAGAAACTAATAGTGAAATAAAAAAAAACAAGTCTGCTTCGATTCTTTGGGTTTTTTTTTTTTTTTTTTTTTTTTGGTTTTTCCGCCAAAGTGCGAGGTCTAAGCTGGTAATCGACCATCGCTGTCTCTACCCTCCCAACCTGGATCTTCGTTGTACTAAATGCGGAAGATCCCCATGTTTTTATGATCCTTCGACCCGTTCACACGCTCATGCCCTCCCCCTCAGGAATGAAAAAAAAACTTATCTCATCATTTTCTTACTAAAAATTAACATATGAAATTTATTTACTGAACTTAATTTTATGGGAAAAGACATTCATTTGGATTCTTTAGTTATTCATAACTTCATCCCAAAAGGTTTCGCAGCTGATAATATATTTCATTTCAAATTTACTTCACTGGCTTATCTTCAGATAAACAGCTGGGGATGCTCTTACTAAAACAACAAACGAATAAGTGCACCGTTTTCGGTTCATTAAAGCTAAAACTAATTCGACTGAATTGTAAGTGCGGCGCTCACTTCATTGGCTTTCCTTTGTTTTTTTTTTTTGTTTTTTTTTTTTTTTTTTTGACTCCGCCTTATGGCTTTACTTCGTCCACGAGCAACATGCTCGCGGCGATCTTGGCGTTGCTTATCTCTAGTCAACTATGCGCTAATTCCAGACAGACAAATCAAGAACAAAAACAAAAAACTAACTAAAAAAATTAAATGACTAAGATGGCAGTCGAAAACAATCCAGCATATAAGGTGAAAAATAATAATGATTATTCAATATTAAGGCAATAGAATAATTATAAATTAAGAATCTTTTTTAACGGTGCAGTATTTTACAGTGTGCTACCTTTCTAAACAAGCAACAACATTTCTGGCAAATTTTGATTAAATTAAATTTCTTTTTTCTTAACTTTGTATATTGTTTTTTTTTTTTTTTGTTTCTATTTGTTAGTTGATTTTTACGTTAATAAATTACGTTATATTTTACGTTATTTTTTTTTCGTTTTTTGCTTTTGTTGGTTAGTGTACTAAAGAGGCAAAAACCAAGTTATCCACAAAAATTGAGCAATACCACAACAACAACCACCTCAGCGCTTGGCCTGCACAGCATATCGAAAAGAGAGTGAGAGAAGCTCAAACACCTGTTCGCGAGGGCATTGGCACTTTTCTTTAGAACAGCTGATTTGGTTGTTGCTGCTCTTACATTGAATTGGCAAATCAAACTCAATTAGTTCAACACTTTTCTTTACGAGACACTTACATGAACAATCCCTCGCTGAAAGATCTTTCGGAGAGCGGCCTGTATCTTCGAGAGGTTTTTTTTTTTTTGTTGTTTTTTTTTGTTGTTTTTTTTTTTGTTTTTTTTTTGGTTTTACACTGGTTGCACTATTTTATTGTTTTTCCTTTATACGGTGGATTGTCTTCCTAGTTTGCCATTTAACAGATTCTTCTAATAAGCTTTAGTTTTATAATTAATTGATCTCTTTTAAAGATTGTTGCATTAACAAAACTAGGGATTCACAAAATTGGTTGGGGGTCAGTTTTCTTTTTTTTTTTTTGACGGAGAATTGTTTAGCTCCCACGCAGACGAGGAGTTCCAATAGGGGGGCACCCAAGGCTACCCGATGAGAAGTTGGTGATCCGCGAGCGGCACAGCTTGACCAACTCTGGGTTGAGGTTATATCGGGTCTCAAGCCCGGGAGTGAATACTCCAAATGCGAAAAAAAAAACCACTGCCGTCTCCACCCAACCACGACACGCTTTAACAGCCTCTGTGATTTCGTGCGGGATTGGGTGACGGCGAAATACAGCACTGAGGGACAAATCCTATTTCGTAAAAATTGAAAGTTAGAACTTTTTTCACAAAAATATTGTCACACTCACGTACCAAAATTTGTGCTGCACACAAATTGTTTAAGCCGGTAGAAAATCGCTTTTTCTAGACCGGGATGCTGTCGGATCGCCTTCAGAGTTTTTTTTTTTTTTATTTTTGTCTTAACCAACTGTGGCACATGCGTTTTTGCACATAAAATATAGCCACAGAATTGGTGGCTTGCAGATCGATGTTGGCAGAAAAGGTTAATTTTCATGCACGCGTTGACTTTTATATGCCGACAGAGCTTTATGCAGCGACGTACACAAAGCGTGTGCGTCGGCGCTTTAGTGCAGCGGCAATTAACTTCGATAATTACACGCGCTACCGACCTAAAGCTGGCAGCTATGACAACAGGGTTTTGCTGTTTGCGTTTGAATGCGACCTAACGACCGTTACAAGCCTTATAACTCGTGCCTAGATGGCATATGTTAATTATGGCAGTGCCTAGAAGAACGCCTTGCGTGTTGGACGTGAAATAGTTGTGGATATTTGCCGGACTTTGGTTTGAAGTGGACTGAAAATTTTGATTTGGTATATATGGAGTGGGACCAGAGCTTAAGACTGATTTAGGAACAACTTGGGTAGGAGGGTCGCCACGATGCAACAGAGTATTGTGGCGACCTTTGCACGTGTAACAGTTAAAGCTACTTGTGCAGTCTTTAAGCTGGTGCCGTCTGGCGAAACAATTCAAACAGAGTTGGAGCTGTTTGATGTAGGTGGCCCTATCGGTGACCGTCATTTGGAGAAATTTTGGACAGGACCGGATAGGGTGGTTCTCTTTGGAACACAGCTTGCAGGTCAGAGTTTGCTTGGAAGGTCGTGCATTTACCTTGACCTTCGCTTCGAAGGAAATGATCCTTTTTTGGGCTGGATCCTTGCGATTGGATTGACCTTGGCCTCCCGCATTAGGCATTAAATCTTCAATCGCCTCCAGCGTGCGATGGCGCTCGCTTAGGAAAATATCGAATTCGACCCAAGTCGGGATATCGGATTTGTTGTGGAGTGACTGTTCCCATAAGGATAGCGTAAGTTTCGGCAACTTGGATGAGCAGAGAAACACGAGTAAACAATCCCAATTTTCAATGCTGACCTTGGCCAACTTGAAAGCTGTCAAACACCCCTGGATTGTACTCTGGAGCTTTTTTAACGCATTCCCAGACTCTTGGGAAACTGACGGTAAATTAAACAGGACTTTAAGCTGGCTGTTAACCAACAGCCGCTTATTTTCAAATCTTTCCGAAAGATTCTGCCACGCGGATTGAAAACCGTCATTTGTTTATGGAGATTTTGAAACTATACCTTTAGCCTCGCCACTAGTTTTAGTGTTGAGGTGAAACAGTTTCTCGACTTGGGTCAATCGAGGATTATCGATGTAAATTGCTGTGAAAGGATCACGGAAGGTCGGCCACCGAAGATAGTCTCCGTCGAAGACCTCTGTGTCAATGGGGGGAGACTATAACCCCTGGATATGGATGCAGCCATGGGCTGTATTTGCGTTTGGGTGAAAGCAGCGTCGATGCTCTCACTTAGCTGAGCGACACAGCGTTCATAAACTTTATAGCAAAGCTCGTACTTGGCTTGCATAACTTCAAAATCTTCACTGGAGCTGGCGCCTTGGGACCTCTGTTCGAAAGCTAACTCTACTTTCTCCCATATGGATTGGATCTGGTCCCGACGTACTTGAAGTGTAAACAGGGATGCGCCTGCCGAGCCTGCAAATCTAGCCTCAAATTGGCTGAGCCTGTCCGACACAACAATGAAATCGTTTAATGCCATCTTGGAATTATCTAATGTTTTTTGAATAACTCGTCTGGTTACACGTGCGCTGTCCTGCGGAATAGCTAAATATTCTTGTTTGGATGGAGGCGCGAACGGTTTCTGTCTGGACACAGGTGAACCGGACAAGCTACGAACAGTTGATAAGGATGAACGACGAATGGACAATGAAGGACGTGGTTTCGCTTGTTTCTTTTGCTCCTCTGACATAATAGACTCACTATGGAGCCAGAAACTTTTGCAGAGTGAAACAACAGGAAAAGTACCAAAAAAAACAATGTATATTTTATATAAATTTATATGAAAATAACAAAAAAAATAAAATAGTATTTTGTATAAAAAAAATTTTTTTTTCTTTTTTAATATTATTATTTTTTTTTTGTTTTGTTATTTTTTTTTTTTTTGTATGTATTTATAAATCTCTTCTCTCTTTTTTTTGTATATAGGAATTTATTTAAGATATATGGAGAAAAATAAAACAATAAATGTATACCCCTTTTTTTTGTGTATAGGTATATTTTTATATATATTATGTCTAGTAAAAAAATTTTTTTTTTATTTTGTTAACATATATTTTGTAAAAAATAAATACAATAATATATACATATTAACAGCAGATGCTTAGTCGGACAGACCCCACTTGCGGAAGGGTACTTGTGAATTTTGCAAGTTTTTTGGAAAAACATATATACCCCACTTTTTGAGGAAAAAAGTATAGGGTATTTCAAAACCGTTGTTTACTGCATATGCTGTGATGAGTGGAATTGGAACGGCGTGGAGTCAGTGACAAACATATGTGTGTATGTTTGTATGAGCGGAGTGTCACCGTTGATTTATGTCTGTATGTAATTGGCTTATTTGGTGGATGATTTTTCTTTGGCAAATAATACAATAATATTTAAATGTTAACAGCAGATGCTTAGTCGGATATATCCCACTTGCGGAAGGGTATTTTAAACGATGACGTTGCAAGTTGATTCGGAAAAACATATATACCCCACTTGTCGGGAAAAAATATGCAGGGTATCTCACACCGTTGGTTACTGCTTATACTGTGATGAGTGCAATTGGAACGGCACGGAGTCAGTGACCAACATATGATTTTTAAGACAAATAATTTACACAATTAAAAATTTGTCAAAAATATTATTATTGGATTTAACTATGGATATAACACAATAAATGGTGGCGGATGGAGTTGGAAACACTTGTTAGGTTTATTATATTTTAATTTAGCTTTGTTGCCGCCAAAAATGAAACTTTTTTTTCTTTTCTCTTAAATATATGAATATGTACGTACATATACATATGTAAGAAGACAAAACGGACAAAATATAAATGGAAAATGTGCAAGTAATAATTTTATTAGGAAAGATTAAACGGGCTACGTTTAATACTCAATAAAGTTGCTTGCGCATATAAATAATATATGTAGTTGGAAAATATATTACTTATCTGGTTTAAAATAGAGGTGTGTAGTTGTGTTGTTGAAGAGTGTATTTCCACCGTAGCTTGCTGGGGCGAGCGATAATTATTTTAATCGAAATAATATCTGGTTTGAAGGACCATGAAAATGTGGAGGGGTGGATATATAATTAACTTTCACACACAATGAGTTGAAAATAAAATGTCTTGCGGGTGGGTTGTAGTTAGAACTTCTTTATTTGGCTTGTAAGAGAGTACTGGCATGGAAAGCCTACTGGGCATGCTCAGCAGGCTGTAAACAGGCTAATTACATTGCAAAGCTTGGAAACAAGAGCGCGAGCTTTCATACTCTGTTAGGGTGGGGAGCTGCAGATGTCACTGCCTACTTTTCGGCTTAAACAACTGCCATTACCATTTTTTATAGGACTTTGAATTCAAATTTAGGTATCTGTGTTCCCCTCACTTGTCCATCAAATGAAAATAAACCACCTTGGTTTACAAGGGAACTATCAAAATTAAAAAATGTGAAGACAAGATCCTATAAAAAATTTAAAAAATCTGGAAATACAATAGATTTATTCTCGTATATAATGGCAAAGTCTAATTTTATTTCTGTAAACACTTTTTGTTATAGCAATTATCTCAATCGTTGCAGATTAAGTATTTCTCGTGATCCAAAACAGTTTTATAAATTTGTTAACTTAAAACGTAAATCTTCTTGCTTGTCATCCTCGGTTAACCTTGATAATACAAAAGCAAATTCCGATCAGGCAGTGGCCGATCTATTTGCGGAGTATTTTCAATCAGTATACTCATCGAGTGTATATAGATGTAATAATTCCTATCCTTTTCAAGTTCAAGTGTCAAACTGCATATATGTCCCAGTTATAACTGAGTGTACGCTGCTAAGTGACCTTAACTCTATCAAACCCGGCTTCTTGCCTGGTCCAGATGGAGTGCCAGGTTGTATACTTAGATATTGTGCGGATTCACTTTGTAAACCCTTACACAAATTATTTAACTTGTCAGTTGACTCAGCTGTGTTTCCTGGTATATGGAAGGAATTTTTTATTATTCCACTCCATAAAAATTCTTCTAAGTCTAACGCTAAAAACTGTAGGGGTACATCCAAGTTGTCTTCCATTCCGAAAGTCTTTGAAAACATTATATGCTCTCAATTGCAGCACTTGTGTAGTTCAATTATTTTTCCTTACCAACACGGTTTTGTTAGGCAAAGATCTACTACCACCAAACTTCTTGAATTCACCTCAATTGTTGTCAAAGGGTTTCGGGATAAAATGCAACCTGACGTCGTTTATACAGATTTTAGTAAGGCATTTGATTATGTAAGTCATTCTTTGTTGCTTCATAAATTAGATATTATTGGATTTCCAGCAAAACTCTTGTCATGGCTTTCGGATTACTTGTATGGCCGAACACAAAAAGTAGTTTTTAAATCTTCAGTATTCAAATCTATTTTTGTTACCTCTGGTGTTCTTCAGGGGAGTCCCCTGGGACCATTACTATTTAATCTCTTTATTAACGATCATCCTGCTGTTATTACTAACTCTCGTGTTTATATGTTTGCTGATGATGTAAAGCTATGTTTATCCTATAATGATGATTCTCTATGTAACTTACTACAATCGGACTTGGGTGCACTGTCGGCCTGGTGACGTTGTAACTTATTAAATTTAAATTTCTCAAAATGTAAAGTCATGACTTTTTGTAGAGGTATCCCTCATAATGCTCACTACTTGCTTGATGCTTCGACACTTTACCGCGTTTCTGAAATTAAAGATTTAGGCATCACTCTTGATAGCAAATTTAAGGAGTGGTCAAAAGAGTTTAATGATCCCTACACCACTAAAACTTTATACACATCTCTAGTACGTCCAATCCTTGATTATGGATCTTGTGTGTGGTCCCCACAATACGGGATTCACCAGGATAGAATTGAATCTGTGCAGAAGAAATTTCTTCTGTTTGCGCTAAGAAGTTGTAACTGGGTTCCTGGGATAGACCTACCCCCGTATTCAAGTAGACTTTTTTTAATTAATCTTCCTTCCCTTTTGAACCGTATAATTATGCATGGTTTAGTATTTGTCACTAATCTACGTAATGGTGAAATCGACTCATCAGTTCTATTAAGTCGAATAAAATTAAATGTTCCAATTAGATCTACCCGAAACTTTTTACCTCTTATCCTTGATCGTTGCTCAAGCAAATATTTAATTCATGAACCATTTCGAGTTATTTGTTCTGACTATAACATGCTTTATTCCCTTGTCTCTTTGGACACCTCAACTGCAGTACTAAACACTCGATTCTCTTTTCTTTATCAAATCGTGACCAGTAATCACTAGTCTACCGCTGGTCTGATTTGGGTTTTTCTGGGTTTTTCCAACAAGATTTGATATAATAGAGTGTTCAAATACAAAAATTCTGATATAGAGTTGGGAAGTCGTTTAGCAGCTACCACGATCTCAGAGAGAGATATCGCAGGCTAGTTTTACTTAAGCCGTGAGCCGTGAGCATATCGCGTCAGTCTGTTTGCTGGTTTCGCAGAGACATGAGCCATACTGTATTCGTGCGCATAGCATGTTTGTTTCTCTTCTTGTGTCCCTTTTCTTTGTATACCTGCTTGCGTATCGCTTTTGCCGCTAGCCCTAGAGCAGCAAGGCACTAGTGCGTTTACCCAAATTACAATGACATATATGTAGCATTATGAACGTATTTTGACCACTGTACGTGTCTGTAACATTATGAACATAGTTTGACCACTGTGTTTGCAAGACGCTGCTGCGCAATGAGTTTGGTATATTGTGAAATCATTCTTAGAATTTGACTACAACGTAGAATATGACTGGCGACACAGACTTTACGTGTTATTGCAATGGCGCCTCTCTCTCTCTCTCTCTCTCTTTCTTCTGTCGTTTTGACACTTAAGTAAGAAGTCGCGAGCGAGCAAGTGCAGCTACCTTCTTAAGTATACCTTGTTCCAGCTTGCGTGTGTAAAGAAGCATAGATCGATGCGTGAGCAGAAAATGCGAGCAGTTGCATGCAGACGATTGCACACGCGAGTTGTAATTCGCTTCACTCTTAAAGTTTGTGTGTCAACATGGCAGACCAGTCACAAGAAAATAATAATTCTGCGACATATACATATATATTTGTATGTGCAAATGTGCGTTTGTATGTTTGCAGTTTTGGTGGACTTGGGCTTTGAAATGATTTTTGATATTTCATTTCGACTAGGTATCATAAGCATGTGTGTGTGTCCCTTTGTTTATACATGTGCACGTATAATTGTATGCGTAGCATTTGCATTGTCATTCATTGACCTGCTGCGATCATCATGAATAAGGACATTTCAATTAAATGCAATGTTTGTATACTAATAAAATATATGTATTTTAATTCAATTTCATAATTAATATTTTACAGTTGATTCGCCTTCTCACATTTAGCTCAAGAAACTTGGTTGGCAAGGTGCGTATCAGTTGCTAGTGCAAGTGTTTTGTGGGGTTGGGACAGGTATCAAAAGGTCACATAATACTTTAGGCAGGCAAACTTTCATTCATATTTAAGAACCATATTTATTTGAAGAAAAAACCCTGCCTTGTGGCAAACACTTGTTCCTCACAACTCTTTTTCATCCCTCATTAATGCGCTTGGGTAAAAACAAACACAACACTTTGTCTTCGAAGGCAGTCAAATATCAGTTCTGCTGCTGCTGATCATTCATACTCTTCCCAGTTTTTACCCTATGACACTTTCTAACAACCCTTGCCATACAATTATGCAAAGATGTACACAAATTACGAAAGTGTATTCAAATACAAATACTAACAAACTTCTTACCGTTCATGCTTTCCGCTGACCCTTCGCCGCTCCTTTAATCAATGGGCCGCTGAACGCAAAGCGCAACTGAAACAAAACAACAACCTGGTGGATTTTCGTTGCTGAGACGCTAGCGCTGCTGTATGAAAAAATACTCTTTGTACCAATATTCAATAATTGTCAATGAAGTTTCTCACGTTTAGCTGTAGAGTTGCACGAGGTTCATATAAGTCGATACCACCGTTTCATAATGGGAAGCAGCAGGTATATTCAAGTAAATGTCAAAAGTAGTCAGTTTCATAATTTTAGAAAATTTTGTGACAACAACAAGAGAAATGAAGTGCGGCAAGTGGGTCGTCCGCATAGCACACCATAGACTTATAATGTAAACATAACAACCATCATCCAAGAAGTTAGCGTTTTGGTCTGTGGCACCGTGGAATTAAATTGCTGTGGAATTCGGGCGGAAGCGTTTTCTGTGGCACCCCTGAAATAAAATATCTTTATCTATGGCATAGTAAATTAAAGTGTCAAGATTGGAGTTCTACAATAACTAGAGGCTAACAAATCAATAAACTCGATAACGCAAAATCGATAAATCCAGCTATTTCAAAAGCCTTTTCACCTAGAACTACCAAATTCGGGGAAAAGATAGCTACTAACAACCCCCAAAAAACTGTATTAAAAGTTTTGGTGCCACGCGCACCCATTCCGCCCCCAGCCCGCCGCAGTTTAAAACCAAAAATACCTACATCTTCTTCAGTTTTTGAGCTAGAGCCACCAAATTTGTTGCCAAGATAGGTGTTGACAACCCCCAAAACCCAAAAAAACTTTGGATGCCACGCGTATCAATGCTGCCCTAGCCGACCCCAACCGCCCCCACGCTTTGCTAAAAACGGTAATGCGTGTATCTTCCAAGGTCTTTGAGCTAGAGTCACCAAATTTGGTAGGAACTTAACAGTTAACGACCCCAAAGTTATATATGACCGAATATCTTAATGAAATTTCAAAATTTAGAAGATATCAGTCATGACCGCATATATATCAAACGAAAGGAAATCAAGTCTACTTTGTATTAATTGTTTTGGCCCAAAAGCATAATTTTATTTTCTGCAAGAAACATAACACATGGTTTCAAAAATTTGCACGCACGTTTCCTGAATTTATAAAAAAAAGTCTTTTCATATATAGTTTCTTGACTTTATTAAAAAAAGTCTAATTACTTGATAAGAAAGATCATCTTTTTTATTTAATCATGGAACGATTCTTAATGCTACAGTATTGCTACTATAAATTAAAGCATTAATCACAAATATTTAAATGTAAAATTGTAAAAGTATTAATCTAATTTATGTATTTTAAACAGTTATTTATATTTATAAAATGGAACCTAAAGAATTACATATTAAAGTTATGCGTAAGTTGGGCTGTAATGCAGTTTCAAGCGTTAAAATTAAGTTTTTAAATAGGATTTTAAATTAATTTTAAAATGGTGTGCGCTGCGTATAGATTTAATGTTGGGAGGAAGATTGTTCCACAGTCGAACAGCAAAGATAAGGAACTGCCTATCAGAACATGCCAGTTTGGTTCTCAAGCAAACGAGGTTATTAACACGTTGGGACGATGTAAACTTTATGTTGCCATACAAATACTCAGGTTCTTGTGTATATATAATTATGTGTAGGAAGAGAAGAATTCTAAAATTAATTAAAGACGTTAGATCTAGGTCAAACAATCTGTTAGCATAACCCGTTACGTGGTCTGCTCTTTTGAGGCCAAACACGTAACAGGCTACATTATTAAACGCTACCCTCAACTTCCTTAGGCTTGCAGCGTCGCATTTTCCAAAAATTTCAATGCCATACAAAAGCTTTGGCAATAGTAAAGATTTTGCGATCAATATTCTTATGTTAAGGGGTAGGAATTTCTGGGTGAGCCAAAGTTACCTTAAAACGCCACACGCTTTTCCCACAGCTTTATTCACCTGACTATCCCATGATAAGGTCCTATTCAAGGTGATCCCTAAGCTTTCGGCTTTATCTACGTAATTAATAGCTGTGGAATCTATATGTAGCTTAGGAAAGTTGTCAGTATTCAGGTACTTTTTGTAAATTAAGATACATTTGCATTTAGACGGGTTAATATACAAACCATTAACATTGACCCATTGACTAACACGCAACAAGTCTTCATTACATAACTGGACACATTCGTTAATTTTACTGAGCGGACGACTTACATACATTTGGACATCATCAGCATATAAATGGATTTTACATTCCATTGCACACAGACACTGGAACATTAAGGTTAACAAATTTATTGTTGAGATCATTAACATCAACATCTTCACTAACTACACCACGTACTTTGCCGATTCCCATGTTATTAATTTATTTCCACGTTTGACTGGCAGATATTGCTTTTTAAACCTATCATTAAAATATTCGCGTTTGGCTCTTTGTATCAGGAAGTTAACATGCCGTCTGGTAGTTAGGAATTGCTTATGTAGTGCCTCGGTCCTATATCTTTTCCATCTCCGATAGGCCGCGTCCCTAATATTTATATTTATATTGAGAAAAAAAATATAACGAATTCATTGAGGGGTTTTTTTTAGCAATTTGCAATAAAAAAAAATTAATGATTTTTGCACTGATTTTTTGCTTAAAAAGTAATATTTTAAAGTTTCATTTTTTTAATAGAAAATGTTATCAATAGATATATTAATATTCATAATAATAATAATAATAAATTATTATTAAAGAGTTTCGTATAGGATAGGCTATGATATATGATATCATGTTAATGAAAAAAAAATGTGACTAGTGCCCTAAAATAAAATATTTGTACTTGTAATAAAGGTGGGCACGGGCCGGGACTAAAAATCATTTCAGGGCTTTTTACGTGCGGGCCCGGGCCTTAGCTCAAAAGCCCGGTAAGACCGGCGGGCCCGAAAAGACACTGTGCCTATCGTAACCCAAAATCACTATGCAACACTTAATTTCTTATATAGTACGTTTATGCTGGCTGTATTATGATTTTTTAAAATCACGCTTTTTAAAATACGCCTGTTTATTTTATTAATATCATGATTTTACTGAAGTGAGTTGGCAGCTTCATATGGAAAAGGTGGCAGCAGATCAGCACAAACAGCTGATGGATCGAAATCCAAAACGTTTAAAAATTTAAATCGTAAAAATGGAACAAAATTAAAAGTTGTATTTTATTAAACGGCAAGCGCGAACATCGCAGATGATCCGTTGTTTTTTAGACGGAGAATGGAGCGCATAAAGGCTTTAAGACGTGGATGGAATTTAACACAGGCCAAACGCAAGAAAATTTTAATGGACTTTATTGCAAGTCAACTTGCTGCCTTGACTTTATTAAGACCGAGGTTGCGAACATTTCATAGCCGGCCTAGAAGCGATTCTTACTGGATGCTGATGATAGCTCCAGCAAACGAACTCAAATTTTTTGAAAATTTTCGAATATGCAAACAATCATTTTATGAAATCTGTGCACTTTTGGCTCCACATATGCCGAAACAAGCGCATTTAATAACAATTCCCGTTGCATATGAAAAGCTGGTGGCTTTCGGTATTTATAAACTAGCTTCCTTTGCAGAGGACAGAGTTGTTGGTGATGTATTTGGCGTGCACAAGAGCACTATTCACAAATATTTCCACATGACGGTTCACGCAGTTGTTAAACTGGCGAAGAATTTTATATATTTTCCTAAGTTGGAAGAGTGTATAAGGATATCGGATGGGTTTGAAAAAACATCACACATTCCCAATATCAATTGACGGTAATTTCAAATTAATTTAAAATTTATGCCGTTAAGAGTAACTCATTGAAATCTTATATTTTTAAGGAACACATATACCAGTAAAAGCACCCAAGCAGGGATATTTGGATTACGTCAACAGAAAGTGATGGACTTCAATGGTTTTGCAAGCTGTCGTTGACCATAATTATTTGTAACCGAACTCAATTTTTTTGGCAGGCTTTGTGACTAATAAGACTTTATTTAATACACCGATTTCGAAATATCAGTATAAAGTTCCCAGGGAGTGTTCACTTTTTTTTTAATGCCCGCAACTTTGTTTTTACCTGCTCAGATGATTTCTGCATGCTTTTATTTTTCATTCGCTCTGCAATGCTTTTGTATATTATATTATTTCTTTTCGTTTTGCCGTCTAGATGCGATAGCACATTATCTTCTTTAATTATGCTAAGGAGCTCGTTCGTCTCAGTAGAAGGCAGTGGCTTTTATTGTTTTCCATTTTTAACGTTTTTCTTCTTCAGTGCTGGACACCTTATATTACACAGTCTGGCAACGCTAGACTGTTTTCCACAAAAAATCATGATTTTTCCAAAAAATCATAGTCAAAATACAAGTGTAGAAAAAAATCATGATTTTGTGTTTATGCTTGTATATTTTTAAAAAATCACGATCTGAAATCATGCTTTTTTGCAAGCATAAACGTACTAATAGATTAAATATCAGACATGCATAAATCATCGCAATAATTTATATTCTATCGATCATTGTGAGTAAAGGCCCAGTTACCCGAACTTGGCTTGAACTGAAATTGAATTGAATGCGAGCGTGAATTGGTATATGAAAACAAAGCGATTACCCAAACGTGAACTAGACTTGAACCTAAAAATGAACCTGAATATGAAATTGAACCGATTACCCTGAACATTCAATTATCGAACAGCTGTTTGTCATCGTTTTGATATTTTCACAATTGCGCGCGAACTTCTGTTTACACAAAAAAATAATAAACTTATTAAATATGGATGATATGGTTAATGTATATTACATGTACTTAGCACAAATCGGCAATTGATATCCAATCTGCCTTTTTCTTTGCCGGATCCTTAAATTTTTTACTAGCTTTATTGTACAAAAAATCATTTTCCTGCACCAATCAAATGAGTTTATGCTCGTCCATTTTAAATCAGCTGTTCAATGTAAATGAATCGTAACTTGAACTGAAAAATGAACTGGAACTAAAAATTCTGTTTTCTGCAGGTTTCCAATTCAGTTAAATTCAGTTCAAGTTTTGGGTAACCAGCAAACAGTGTTTGACGTTTAGTTGAACTGATCAGCTGTTTTCTAAGTCCACGTTCAATTCGGTTCACGTTCGGGTAACTGGGCCTTGACAGCGCCGAATTTTATTTTATAAAAAGCAAAGACAAAAAAAACTTAATTTGTGGTCAAATCGGACAGTAAAAGCGATGTTATATTCTAATGGTTTTGCTCCGGGCCGTGCTTTTTTGACAATAGCCCGGGTCGGCCGTGCCAGGCCTGAAATATTTTCTTCGCCTCTGGTTTGAGGCCCGTGCTCATCTCTAACTTGTAGCATTAGGGTATGCAAATAAATAAATCTAAATATTTATGTATGTACACATGTATTTGCTATGCAATGCTCTTTTCCATTGGATATGTTATTTTATGTTATTAGTGTTATGATCGTTGCTTCGTTCACCTTTGCCGTGTAACAGTAATCCAGTTACAGGCTAGCAAACATGCTGCGCCACGTTCATTGCTTTAATCTTTTGTTGTGATTTAGCCAACGACAATAACAGCATCCAACATCCAGCATCAACTCCTATACTCATAAGCTCCGCATAAGGTCCACTGTTCCTTCCAGTTACAAACTTCCAGTTGCGAACTCTTTGATTTATGTTTGTTTGTTACCCGTTTTTGGTTAAGTCTATTTCAAATGCATTGCACGCTGCATTATTTTGTTGTTGTGCTAGTTGCTATTGTTTTTGGTATTTTGTGCATTCCTTGGCTGCGAGCCGGTTTTTCCAGCATTAAAACTGCCATTTTCGCTGTTCGCAATGAAAAAAAAAAAACACGAACAAAAACGAAACAAACAAGTTTTGTAAAGAACTTCTTAAAGTTGTTGTTGTCGCAACATTTTCGTCTATTGTTTCGGTAGCATTTTATTTAGCTCTTTCTCTCTCTCTTTTTCTCTCCCTCTCTTTTTCTCTCTCTCTCTTTTTCTCTCTCTTTCTCTATATATATATATATATATATATATATGTATATCTCGTTCTCTCCATTTCTCAGTCCTCTTTCACTCACTATCTTTCTTTGCATCCTGTTTTAACGGCTTTTGCTCGAACGCGCCCACACTAAAATCGAGCCCGCTCCTATGCCAACCGTTTTTCGATTGTTTTTATTCTGCAAATAAACTTATTTATTTAAACAAGTTTTATTGCGTTTATTTCACACGTATGCAGCAGTCAATTCAAATTTATTTGGCATTTACGTTTGTGTTTGCTTGAGTTCATTCCAAGTTTGAGATCCACACTCACATGTTCAACATCGAGCTCGAACGCATGTTAAAGCGCCCGCTGGAAGCAAAGCAGCGCCATAACATTGCGCACGGAGTTCGACTGCAACATATTTCATGCTTACAACAAAAGCAAAACATGCCGACCGAGCTAAGCCACGCGAGCTGTTAAGTTAAGAACAGAAGCCAAAAAAAACCCGAACCGAGAGGTCGTATAGCGGACGGTGCGGCTGAAATGCTTTGAACGTTGCTGAACGAAACAAAATAAATTCTTTATGCATTTGTAAACACCGGCGACCAAAACGCTGCACGTTGTTCCGTGCAAGTAAGTTGAAACCGGTTTTTCTGCCACTCGCTCGCGACGCTTTTTTGTTGTTGGTTTTTTATATTTATGTACGTATGTATGTGCTAATACAATATGAACACATATTTATTATTTATTTAATTACACAAATTTTTGAACGTGCCTGTGTTTGGAATGTGTACGTTTTTTGGCGAGCATTGGCGCGACAGCGGCAAAATCTAATAAAATATAAAAATTTCGGATTTGGCAGCGCGTCGCGACCAATCATTCAAAAATTGCATATAAAACTTATTTTTTTCTGGTGTGTGTTCAATAAGTCATATTTGGAGTGCTTATTTAATAAAGCCAAAAATAAGTGAAAAATAATCAAAGGCCGAAAGTTACAAGGAAAAGAAATAAAAGTTAATAAAAATAGCAAGATTTAAAAATATTTCAATGCAAAAGCTGTGAATTATATAGCAAAAGAATAACAATCAAAGAAATATAAAGAAAAACAAACGAAAGCTGCAAAATAATCATATCTCACAATAATTGAGAAGAAGCTGAAAAACCACAGCACGGCAAAGGTAACAAGCGAAATGTAATATCTAACTGCTTTTCTTACTTTTGCATTGGCAACAAAAGCAATTATAACATCCATGCATGTTTGCATGTATGCGTTACATTAACAACAACAACAACAGAAAACACAAACTACAAACAAGTATTTGTATAAGCAATACAAAATGTTTGGTACCAATTTTAGTCTCCCAAATATTAAAAAATTTTATTATTATTATTATTAAAAAATATATAAAAAGGTGCATATTTTAATCTCGTTTAACAGATTTTTTACACATTTATTGTAACATTATTTTTATATATAAATAAAAATTGAAGCACACTTTTTGTGTAACAGATTTATTTTGATAGTAATAAAAAAAGAAGCGTATTACTTACGAACAGAAATGATTTGATTTTGGCAGCTGAAGTGAGATATAAATATTTTAGAGTTTAAACTTAAGTATCTAGTAAACATGGCATCGATTGTAGTGCAGCTTTTAGTTGTGGCTTAATTTCTTTTTTTATTCATTTTTAATTTAAATTTATCTGATAAAAATTTTCATAACGGATTTGCAGATTGATGAGCAAAATTTATATTGAAAAGAAAGAATTGGTACTGAATTATAACTTTTGTTTGAGATCCAGCACCAGTTAATGGCAACAAATCATAATGAATGAAGCCAATGATTGTATTGATGTTTGTATTAAGTGAAATGTAAATGGTAATGATAACGAATTCTTGTCTCTGTGAAGTTGATAAATCTGCAAAGCAAATGTCTCCAATTTGAGAAAATTAAGAACTATTATATTATTATACTATATATATTACTTACTTCTAGTAAAGATATGTCAATATATTGTGTTTCTGAAGTAGTTAAATATCAATTGTTTTTAAAAAGAGCAACAGCAGTTGTTCTGACATTTTCACGTTTAAAGATAATGATGCATTAAAAGTTGGGTATGTCAATACTTGCGGTATAAGTGATATTCGTTTTTGATAAAGGAAGGAAATTACATTTTGTACATATGTTGTCATTAAGATCCTGAACATGACTTTGTAGTCCCTAACAATTTAAAGATAATGATGAAATAGATGGTCTTTCAGTTATGAAATAATTAAGAGTTCTATAAATGGTTTCCAATCTGTTTGAAGAAAGCTTTTGTAATGCCGTTTGTAAAGAAACTATAGATAAACCAATTCTAGAGCCGTGATAAATGTTATTATTTTTATACTCGATACCGAAGTTAAAGAGTATATTGGGTTATTGCAATGTCCACCATGGTGTCTGTCCGCCTGCCCGCCCGTCCGTCCGTCTTTTTTCCACACCCTTCACACCTAACAAATCCTTACAGCTAGAACTACCAAGTTTGGGGCGAAGATAGCTACTAACAACTTCCAAAAAACTAGCTCAAAAATTTTGGAGCCACGCCCACCCATTCCGCCACCAGCCCCTCCAGTTTAAAACCAAAAATGCTTATATATTCTACAGTTTTTGAGCTAGAGCCACCAAATTTGTTGGCAAAATAGGTGTTGACGACCCTCAACCAAATTCATTAAAACTTTGGATGCCACGCCCCAACGCTTCGATAAAAGTGGTAATGCGTGTATCTTCCATAGTATTTGAGCTAGATCCACTAAATTTGGTAGGAAGATAACTCGTAATGACCCCCAAAAAACTGCATCAAAGTTTTGGAGCCACGCCCCCCATTCCGCCCCCAGCCCCCCGCAGTTTAACACTAAAAATGCCCATATCTTCCATGGTTTTTGAGCTAGACCCATAAAATTAGGTGCCAAGATAGGTGTTCATTGGATGGCGCTCCCCACCCATACCGCTCCCAGCCCCCCTTCCACCATATTCTACTAACTTTGAGCTAGAGTCACCAAATTTGGTATGAGAATAGCAATTAAAATCATAAATAGATCTACAGCAAAACTTTGGACGCCACGCCCCCTATACCAGCCCCCAGCTCCCCTTCCACCATATTCTTCTAACTTTGAGCTAGATTCACCAAATTCGGTATGAGGTAGCTATTGACATGATACATAGATGTTCAGCAAAAATTTTGATGCCACTCCCCCAAACCGCTCCCAGCCCCTACCTTCAACATAACTTTGAGCTAGAGTCCCCAAATTTGAAAGGACGATAGCTTTTTGGCATCCCCATCTGCAGCAGACAATCTTTGAGGCAGCGTACAACCCTGCCGTATCCGCAACCCATTGAAATCAGGTCTCTTTTTACCGGTTGATTACTGGTATCGAGAATACCGCAGTCGGTTGCATCCGACTGCAACGTTTCTACTATTTTTTTTTTGCATTACCTTTATATTGATTTATTTATTTATTTATGAGCAGCTATGAGCAGCTGACATAAAAATAAAATTAATTTAAAATAATTATAATAAAAATAATTAAGCTTAAAGTAAAATTTCAATTTATATGTAGTTCTGAAAGTAAATTATGGTTGAAATAATTATAAAGTTAACGTTAAAGCTCTGGGAAATTCAACAAGGAAATAAGTGGCCCAACATTTGTTGCGTGGATTGGGAAAAACCCAGAAAAACCCAATCAGACCAGTGGTAGATTAGTGATTAGTGGTTACGATTAGATAAAGCAGAAAGGATCGATCGTTTTAGTACTGGAGTCGAGGTCTCCAAAGAGACAAGAGAATAAAGCTTGTTATAGTCAGAACATAATATACGAAATGGTTCATGAATTAAATAGTTGCTCGAGCAACGATCGAGGCTGAGGGGTAAAAAGTTACGTGTGGATCTAATGGGATCATTTAATTTTATTCGATTTAGAAGAACTGATGTGTCAATTTCACCATGAAGTAGATGAGTGATAAATACTACACCATGCATAATTCTACGGTTCAACAAGGAAGGAAAATTAATTAAAAGAAGTCTACTTGAATAGGGGGGTAGGTCTATTCCAGGAACCTAGGTAAAACATCTAAGCGCAAACAGAAGAAATTTCCTCTGCACAGACTCAATTCCATCCTGGTGAATCCCGTATTGCGGGAACCACACACAAGATCCATACTCCAGGATGGGGCGTACTAGAGATGTATATAGCGTTTTAGTCGTGAAGGAGTCATCAAACTCTTTTGACCACCGCTTGATAAAGCCAAGAACGTTTATGGCCTTATTGACCATCGACGATATGTGAGAATCAAATTTTAATTTGCTATCAAGAATGATTCCTAAATCTTTAATTTCAAAAACGCGGACAAGTGGTGAAGCATCAAGCACGTAGTGAGCAGTATGGGGGGTACCTCTACAAAAAGTCATGATTTTACATTTTGAACAATTTAAATTTGGAAAGTTATAACGGCACCAAGCCGACAGTGCACCCAAGTCCGACTGTAGTAAGTTACATAGAGAATCATCATTATAGGTGAAACATAGCTTTACATCATCAGCAAACATAAATACACGAGAGTTAGTAATAACAGCAGGAAGATCGTTAATAAAGAGATTAAATAGTTATGGTCCCAGGTGACTCCCCTGAGGAACACCAGAGGTAAATAAAATAGATTTGGATACAGAAGGTTTAAAAACTACTTTTTGTGTTCGGCCACACAAGTACTCCGAAAGTCACGACAAGAGTTTCGCTGGAAATCCAATAATATTTAATTTTTGAAGCAACAAAGAATGACTAACAGAATCATATGCCTTACTAAAACCTGTATAAACGACGCACAGTGGGGCCTTTTCTCATTTGACTTATCAAAAATCATAGCTTCTAAACTAATGAAGCGATTTCAAAAATTTAAAAAGCAATTGATAGAAAACTTCGCAAGCTTTAAAATGATCGTCAAGATTGCCAGGTATCCGAAGTGCTTAAATATTCAAGGTCAAAGTAAAGAAATATTTTCGAGCATATTTTACCAGTAAAATTCTAATTAAAAACATTTGTTTTTGATCATAACTGAACATTTTTTATAATATCAATGACTATATTGCATTTTTAGTTGTTTTTATTTGATTTTCTAACTTACATACATAAAATTTAAATTTTTAGTTTTGGTTGATTTTTTTAGATTAATTTTTAATATTTGCTATTGATGGCTGTTTTTCGACAAAATAATCATCAACATTAAGGCTAGGGGGGTCGATATCTAATAAACTTAACATTTCGGAACTATTGTTGCTATCTTCCAAATCCTTTCGTGATCGCACATGTCTCAGCGATGCAAGAAGTGGATCCGATGAGGCTGCCAGCATATTAAAAAGGTCTTCATTTTGTCGAACCCAAGAAATTTTGCACGTATTAGTGTATCTGAACCTTTTGTAGTCTTTGTTTTTACATTCCTGTGCTTTTCGGACAGCTCTCCAATAGGTAAGCACTAATATTCTATTAAGTCCTTTCCATGAGCCAAAATCCTATGTACCGTGGGTGTAAGTTTTTTCTGAGGATACAATTCAGTCAAAAGTTGAGCTGTTTTTGATGCGTATTCGCCAAATTTTGCACCATTTATCATTTCTTTGCAGTTTATAACATTTAGGATAACAGCTAACCTTTTAATGATCTCATGATTAACACCTGTTATCAAAGATGTAATTTCATCATTTTCAAAAAATCTCCTCGCAGTATTTCCATCATTCGTATTCCCGTATCCGTGCTTTGGGCAGTCAACTTTTAATCCTAGCTTCCGAGAAAATTCAGCTTGTATAACTTCTTTTCTACTCTGTATATCCTCACGAAGTGTATTATCCGTTTTTGTTTCTCCTGGCCGAGGAAGTGTGTAAGCGAGCACCAGAATAAATTCCATACACTTTATTCGGCAATGCAACGGAGAAATACCATATTCGTAGCAGTTCTCCTCACCAGTTGAGTCGTCTAAACTGTGAAAGTCTTTTTGAGTTTTTTTACAAATGGGACACCTCAAAGTTGAGGAGGTGTTTGTAATTTCATTTAAGACTTTTCCATCAATCATAGTCAGGAAGAAATCAAACTTAACCGTGAATGTTTTTCCTTTCTTGGTTTGAAAAACAGTAGGTTTCAGTTGGCTAATTTGATTTTGTATGTCGCTTACAGTTGATTTAATCAATTCAGGGGACTCCTTCGCATATTTGAAGAAAATAGGGCGACAATAATGAATCGATGATGGTCGAATATTTCTCCAATGTTCAAAAGTTTCACTCCTTAGGCGTAAGGGAACTACAGAAGCCATAAACATATTTTCATCAGAAATAGTTTCGTCATCTGTGTTCATAATCTGTTTGTATAAGCAGTTGGTATAAACTTTTTCCAATTAGTTAGGTAAAAAAACAAAATAAACATAAGGAAGAGATTTACATTAAAAAAGGGTCAACGGTCAAAACTAAAAAAAAAAACCTGTAGTTCCGCAACTTTTCATCAACTACAATTGTATTTACCTGTCTCCTCAGACCTTTTCAATGCAGGTAATTAGAAATTCAACACTTCTTAAAGGGGTATATCTAGACAGGTAGTACTTATGATACAACATTTAGCAATGTTATCAATTAACAACACACACAACAGCCAAATTTGCACCCGCTCTTCTTCTTCCTTATACCTGTCGCGTGTTTTTAACGCGAGGTATCCCTAGTTTTTTGGCTTGCGTTTCCAAAATGCAGATTTTCGCAGATTTAGGCTATATACATATGAAAGGTATATATTAAAGCTATCAAATGCAAGTGGTCCCGCGTTAACTCTGAGAGATACTTTTTTGTTCTATTCGATTCTAATTTAGTAAGTATTTCACTTATATTTAAAAGTTATACAGAAAAACACTAAGATTGAACATACTTTTCAGATAAAGAAAAAAGATCGAAGATCGGTTGCTTACATCGCACAATATTCAGTTTGAAAGTGGTAAAATTTTGTAAAAATTGTCGTCTATTCGTACTCACAAAAAATTTCTCAACTTTGAGCAGATATACCACCCATAATTATTATCCGCTCTAAAAAACCTTTCGGATCCATAATCCTTGAAGAATTCTCTATCGATTACATGTATCACTTTTGCCAAACGCGTTCATAAAAAAAATGATTATTGATAAGCTTCTCTGGCAAATTCCCCACTGTGCGACGTCAGTTTTCATTTTGGCCACAAACCCTTTGATAAGAAGCGAGGTGAATTCAAGAAGGTTGGTGGTAGTAGATCTTCGCCTAACAAAACCGTGTTGATAAGGGGATAAAATTGAACAACATAAGTGCTGCAATTGAGAGCATATAATTTTTTCAAAGACTTTCGGAATGCCAGACAACTTGGATATACCCCTATAGTTTTTAACGTTAGACTTAGAAGAATTTTTATGAAGTGGAATAATAAAAGATTCCTTCCATATACCAGGAAACACAGCTGAGTCAACCGATAAGTTAAATAATTTATGTAAAGGTTTACAAAGTGAATCCGTACAGTATTTAAGTATACAACCTAGCACTTCATCTGGACCAGGCAAGAAGCCTGGTTTGATAGATATAAGGTCACTTAGCAGCGTACACTCAGTTATAACTGGGACATATATGCAATTTGGCGTTTGCACTTGAAAAGGATAGGAATTATTGCAACTATATAAACTCGCTGAGTATACTGATTGAAAATACTCCGCAAATAGATCAGCCACTGCTTGATCGGAACTTGCTTTTGTATTATTAAGGTAAACCGAGGATGGCAAGCATGAAGATTTGCGTTTTGAGTTAACAAATTTATAAAACTGTTTCGAATCGCGCGAAATCTTTGATCTGCAACGATTGAGATAACTGTTATAACAAAAAGTGTTAACAAAAATAAAATTTTACATTGCAATTATATAGGAGGATAAATGTATAGTATTTCCAGATTTTTTAAATTTTTTATAGGATCTTGTTTTCACGTTTTTTAATTTTGATAGTTCCCTTGTAAACCATGGTGGTTTATTTTCACTTGAAGGAACAGTGGGGGGACCACAGATATCCAAATGCGGATTCAAAGTCCTGTAAAAAATGGTGATGGCAGTTTCTATATCACTACAAGAATAAAGGTGAGACCAGTTAGTGTGCTAAAGAAGGTCATTTAATTTACTAAATTTAGTTTTACGAAAACATCGGGTCTTTAAAGAATTGTTAGATGCTGGTCTAAGGTTAAAAAGTTCAAAGGAAAGTTCTAAAGTTGGATGGTAGGTATCTTCAGGAAGCACTAGAGGGGATACTCTACTAACATTACTACAATCAGAATCAGAAACGAATATCAAATCTAAAATTTTTTTACTACTGTTATGCACCCTGTTAACTTGTGATAGGCCTAACTCTAAAAGGCCATCGATTAAATCATCAGAAGTGGCCGGTAATCGCGCCTAAGATGTGTCATTCACAGACCATACAACATGTGGCAAATTAAAATCACCAACCACTATAAGTTGATCAATATCCGTCAACCACGACGCAACAAGTTGCAGGGCATTCAGATGGGATATGTAAATGTTATTATCAGAATTGGGAGGAATATATGAGCAAGTAATATACAATGAGCGGCCGCTACATAACATTTTAAAGAAACTCTATACCCGGATGATCATGAGAATGAATCTGTTCAGAGGAAATACAAAAGTCAACAGTTATGAGAACACCGCCCCCCTTGCGGGTGGTGCGATCGCATCTGTACAAATTATACTTATTAGGCAAAACGGAATAATCAGATATATCAGGTTTAAACCAGGTTTCTGTGAATGCAACTATCTGTGAATGCTAAAAACTTTTATTACCTTTTTGCCGTCGAAGTTGAGGCAACAGGATGGCTAACAGGCGGTGCACTTCTGATTCTTATACCATTATTAACATTGTTTCGCCGATTAACATACTCCTTTACCACGAGCTTTGGTGGCCAAAACTTTTCAAAACGAATTGTTGCGAAAAGTTCGGGCGGAACACTCAACTTGAAAGAAGATATGCTTCGGGCATGTTTAAACTTAAACTTTACAACGTTAATAAACGGGGAGTCAATTTTACTTTTAACATAGGCACTCACATCTTCCAACGAAGTGTCGGATGCTAGCCTAGACACGAATATAAATTTGTTGATAGGCACAACAACACGAGGTTTAGGGGCCCCAAGTGTACCTATAGTAGAATTAATAGGGACGCATGCTGTTGATAATGAGGGTTCATTAATAGGATTGGGAGTAGAGTCATTGACTGTGTTAATATCGGGGTTGCGAGCAGGCGATGGGTTTGATAATGTGCCCATTGGAGGATTTACACAGGGGACTAGAAGAGGTTTCATGGGTTGGGTAGGTGGAGCTTTGAGCGAATTACAATCCGAAGCCTTTTTTCGCTTCGGAGATTCTACTATTACCCTGCCATTTTTAAAATTCGACTCTTGCTCTATGAAAGATACATGCAAGTTGTTAAACGCAACATGCATAGCTTTAAAGCCTGCGTGAGTCTGCCTTATGAACTTGGAAGATTTATTCAACACTTCTCTGCAGGGCTCACAGTACCACATTTTTGGCCAAACGACCCTTGTGCGTTTTGAACGCTTGCCTAATAAGTTTAATGTAGATGCGCTCATTTACGTCTTCTGCTTTAATAGCATCTGAAAATGTAAAACAATTCGTATATTGTGAATATTATGAAGAACAAAATCATTTTAACTTACTGTAAAGGGCATCGTTCATGGCGAAATACTACTTAAATGGTAGCTTGCCATCATAATTACATTTTAGAATTATCTCCTTTCCCATCACACAATCAAAGTTTTTTACAATATCGCCCCGTACAATTCTCTTAATAAAAGTAACCTGGGATTTGAAGGCAAATATTAATTGTTATGTTAGGATTTATATATATATATGGTCAATTCTCCAGAAAGGTCAACCGCAGCCAAAAAAAATCAAAGTTCATAAAATTATGTTTTGTTCGCATATTTGTGTAGGGAATCTATTAAATTTAACTAATATTAGCCAATTTTACGTTTACTCAAAACACATTTTGAAATATTTCAATACAAAGTAGACCAAGTGCGAAAGTTCGGCTTTGAGCATTTCTAATGCACGTTTTGTTTTGATTCATTTTCTTAAAGAGAGTCATTATGCATTGATATTCGCTCTTCTAAATCTCGATTTATATTTAAAAAGTATATAAAAAATATGTAAAAGAAACAATGCCATTGCTAATAACGGTGAATTTCTTATCAGCTTATTCGTTTTTACCAATGTCGCGTGCGACAGTAAAAAAGAATACTTTTCATCAGTGCATCCAAGGTTTTGATGGTAAGTCAAAAATTTTTCGTTTTTTTGATTATTTTTAAATCTATTTTTTTTTTATGTACTACTTTTAATGTAGATGAATTCAGGAAGCGAAAAAAACAAATCCAACTGCAAAAGGTGGAGGGAAAATATAAAGAAAGATGAAACAAAATTACAAAATTATAAATTTAAAAACAAGGAGAGAATGCGGAATGACTGAAGGTAATGAAAAAGTAATTGAGGAAAATCGCAAATATAATCGCATACGGCAACGGGAGAGGCGCCAAAAACTCTTCGACATGTCACTCTCACGCCAAAAAGAAAAAGCGCCTTACGAATGTAAACAAACCTTGGTAAAATCGGTCAAATTGAAAGTTTGTCAATTTATTATAAGTTAGATAAAAAATGGAATGATGTACAAAGCATACCTGGTTTAAGCCAGATGCATTGGTTTGGTTGCAAAGGCCAACAAACGAAATCTAGTAGGACAGCATATTCATTTAAAAAAATTGTTTTTGACGTTAATGATATAATTCCCGATATTTAGTTAAGCTTATCATATAAGATGTATATTTGTTTATGTTTTACTTTATTGAATAAATTTGGTTAAGTTTAAAATTAATATAAGAAATAAAAAAAATATTGAATATACAAAAAATAATTTAAATACATGTTATACACTTCTAATTACTTAAAAGGACAAAAACAACATAAAAATTATGATGGAAGAAAATGTCGCGTGCGACATGTACGTTTTAAGATTAATTGCATTAAAATTTTCCATCATGTTTCGCTGAAATCAATGCTTGAGCTAGTTTTCGAAAAAGTGACTTCTGTCTGTGTCTCGTGCGAATGCCTTACATTTTTGTGATTATCTTGAATATAAACAAATGCCCAAAATCGATCATAGCACAGATTATAGTGCTAACCAAGAGCTATAAAATTCGCATTTAATAAAAATAAAAAAAAATCTAAGCACATGTTTTTTTCAGTTTGATTGCGTACAAATGTCGCATTCGACATCGGAGAATTGCCCATATGTAAATGTATATTTTAATACTTATAATAATATTATGTTACTGTTTGTTTTAATTAAAATAGTTTTAATTAATAATACGTTCCTGTATTGGTCCACTTTTGATTTTTTTTTGCCAGCTCTGTAAATCTTTTAACACGTGGCAAAGACCACAACTGCATGCAAATGTATGTAAATATTATTGATCTTCTTCTTACTCATTCGACGAAACGTACTAGCACATAGACAAGATTTTCGAATTTACTTCACGAACGCACTAACACAAAGACAAGATTGCGGAATTTACTTCACGAACGCTTCGCGTCGTTTCGAAGTCATAGCGAAAAGTAGAGGTTAATTTTCCAGCTTACAACTGTGCACACAAAAGTTGGCAAGTGTAATAACTTTTACTTAGCGATAATGCATACTGTGGCCACGCCTCATTATGCTGTGCGCCACTGGGATGTTGCGATTGAGATGGGCGCGTGAGTAATTTTACGTTCACGTCATGCACACTCTCGCAATTTAAAAGGCGCGTAATTCACACGCCTGCAGGAATTTTAAAAAATCATGTGACTCACGCATGATTCACCCATGTCAAGCTTTATTTGCAAAAATAACGTATGCGCCGAAACGCAATTTTACAGTAGAGAGGTTTTTTGTTTCTATTTTAGAATTCGTTTAGTAGATTTGTGTTGCTGACGTTATAATTGACAGGATAATATCTCCGTTAATATGTACAATTGAAATGTTATTTTTTGGGTGCAGATGCGGTTGGTGCTTATAAACAAATTTGCATTAAAAAACAAGTAAGAAGGCTCTAGTCTGGAGAGCCCGACTAGAAGATACCCTGAACCCAGTTGCAACTCTTGCGCCCTAAAATTATGCTTCAAATAAAGTTCAATTTAAACAAAACTAATAACTGACTGAACTTTACGATATCTCTGGTGTTTATAAACCGATTTGGATTGGATTAACCAAAATTTTGACAAAATTTCTATCGTTACCCATTATTTTAACCCCAATTGTTAAATATTTCAAATTCAATATTTTTTTGTAATCGATTCCATGTGTATATCGGAAACCAGAATAGTTATCGATAATTTGAAACAAACTTGTTCTGCTCATGAAATAGAAGAATTTATATTCAAAATCTGAAGTGTCTAGCTCTTGTAGTCTCTGAGATCTACGCGTTCATACAGACGGGCAGACAGACAGACGGACATGGCCATATCGACTCGGCTATTGATGCTGATCAAGAATATATATATACTTCATGGGGTCGGAGATGCCTCCTTATGCCTGTTACATTCTTTTGCACAAAACCAATTTACCCTGTATAAAAAGAGGTTGTCTGTAAAGTTGGTATACGGACGATAGTTTAGCGTGATAACGTCATAATAAAACAGTGATGATTACATGCTTATACCTCAACTTTATTGAACAAAGAATAAATGCCTGAAAATATACTAGTTATCAGATTTTTAAAATGCAAGAATAAAATTTGTTTTGCTACTTCAAAAGAAATACAATTTAAAATTAAATTCAAAATAAATATAAGTTAAATAAAAACGTATTCATTAAATTCTGACGCGGTGTTGAGCCCGGGTAGTCATGCATCAAAACATCAAGCAACGGAGCGCCTGTATAGCAGCGCCACGATTATCTTTTCATTGTGATGGCTTAGAAGCCTAAAAGAGTTTTCATAACGCCTGTTGCTTTTGAACTACCCTTATATAAATCAATTTTATAGACGTTATCACTTAATTTTTGGAAAATGGCGCATACGTTATTTCTGCATATTTCTGCAAGTCTTTACTTTTTAAGTATTTTCAAGGATTGTTGTGAAAGAATGAGCTGTTGAACTGAACCAGTTATAGCGGAATATGTGCTGTGGTATAAAAAACTGTTAAAATTATGTAATGCGGAATTAATGGATTCATATGTTATGAGTGTGGTTAAACGGAAAACAATGTTAGCTATACAAAATCGGTTAGTTCAATATACTGTCCATTATATCGCTCTTTTTCTGAATCCATCTTTTAAACAACTTCAGTTCTTTACAATGGATATTCAAGACCATACTTTAGCTTCTGTAAAAAAGCTATGCTCAATTAAATACAGACAGATTAGACTTCTGTAGAAAATAAATGTGTTGAAATTCAATGGAGCTTTTTAAATAAAAAACCGGCAATTTCACATTTTGATGAGTTTTTAGATTGCACAAATAAGCAGGAATCTGATCTTACAATGAATATAATTGATGTGCAAATACAAAAATTCAAACAACTGCAGTTAGCAAACAACAAGAACCTTTTGCTGTTCTGGAGAAATGCAGTGAAACTTCCGTTGCTGCAAACATTGAGTTCGCATATTTTGAATAGTCTAGCCAGTTCCGCTACAAACGAAAAGGTTTTTTCAGTTTCAACTATAATATTAGAAGATAGAAAGACCTGACTCGTGGTTTTTTCAAAATCCCCGCATTCGTGAGAGTAAATTACTCACGCGCCCATCTCTAGTTGCGACACTAGAGTGGGTGCTCATCAGAGATGCCAACCCTCCGTATTTAAAAGGAGATATACGTCTACGTCTACGTTTATAGAGACTACAACTACGTACTTTTTAAAAAGATTGCAAAATACCCTGAAAACTAACATTTATGGTTAATATCAATATAATATCAATTATATAAATAAAATGATAATGTTTTTTGGGTTAGCAGCACTTAATTCCGATTTCAATAGGTTAGCGAAATAATTTCCGTTTTCAATGGGTAAGCAGCGCTAAATTGCAAATAGATTGGCAGCGCTTACTTTGTAATTTGTGATTATTTGTGATTGAAAGTGGAGAAAAATAAAATAAAGGTAAAAGTAAATAAAAATGGACATCAAAAATTTAACAAGTGACAGCGCAGCGCTACTCCAACAAAAAAAGCAGGGACCGTAACGGTTATAATATGTATTGTAAACAATTACTTACAAAATAAAAGTTATTTTATAAATTTTAATACAAAAATTATTTTTAATTATTAAATTTAATTTTTATGATAATTTTTATCAGTAACTTTTATTTTAAAAATTGAAAATAAGAATTACATTTCAATTTTTATAACAAAAATTTAATTCAAATAACTGTTAAACGGATGGAGCTAGATTACATGTCGGTATATATATAAATAATATACGCATCAATACCTTTCATTTAATATATAATTTTGTATGTACAAACGCATGTACAGCCATACATACATATATGCATGTTTACACAATAGTCTAGGTTGGAACTTGCAAAATGAAAACAATTCGGGTATAATATACGATATAAGAGAATGATTTCTATTTATTTAATTTAAGAAACATTATCTTCTTGATTGACTCAGCGGAAAGGTTGCATCTTAAATCAGTCACAACTAATTTAAGTGCTGAAAATGCCCTTTCCACTGATACCTGTGTGGCAGGCACGGAATGAAGTATGGAAGCCAGGCGGCACAGGGTACGTGAACTTTTTGCTCTCGCAGTAGCTCATAATGTCCACGTTTAAATCTATTGGCTTTGGCGAATACCCCTGGATTTCCGTTATCGCCAACTTAAGCTCCGGTTCATCCTCTTCCTTAGACTCTTCGCACTCAGAGGCCACATCGATAGAATTTAAAAATTCATTTTAAAGTGAGCACGTGCTTCGCGAAGTTAATTCTACAGCATTTACCGCTGGAATTGACTCTGGCAGGGGGGCTTCTAATGAAAGCTGTTTTACATTTGTTGGGCACTCCTAATAAACAAAAAGAGAGTAATATTTAATTATCATGTAAATATGTTTATTTTCATAAAGCTTACCTTTTTATTCAGTGCTAGAATTTGGCGCATCAGTCTTACCAAATGGTTTGTGGCTGCCACCTGCTGAAAAGGATTCTTAAGAAGAATCCGCCGAATTCTGGGATCCAAAAAAATTGCAGAGAGAATAACATCATTAGATGTAAGAATACTCTCACGACTCTCCAAGCTATTGGCTAGATCTCCAATATGAATATTACTAATCATAGACTTAATAGTTAGTTTTGTTTCTAACCAAAGCATGCAAAAGTCACCACAATAAAGTTGTTCGCATTGCAACTTTTTAGTGGCTACAGAAATCGGCTCCAGCACAGACAGCAACAACTTGATGTCAGCCCATTGTTTATCTGTCAACCTCAAACTTGCAGGCAAGTTCCAGGACAACCTTGTTGGCACATCAGTGGTTGGCAGAGGTAGAGCCGTGGTAGTAATTGCTAGCCTAAACAATTATAATACAAAATTTTTCATTGTCTACATTAATTACTAGTGTAATTAGATTTGTGCCCTTACCTGAACGTCGGAGTTCGCAATGTTTTTACAACTTTTCTTGCACTTCCAACCACTTCATTCCGTGCATCATCATTCAAGAAGTCTTTTACTGCAAGTTGCATGGAGTGAGCAGCACAGCGGATTGACGAGATTGAACAAACATTTATCTCATTCACCAGCTTCTCGTTTTCAAGGTCAGAATTGAGCACACTTTCGGGGTCTTCGTTCAAGCACTCAATCGCTTTCAGTACATTTTTGCCATTGTCTGAAGTGATGGTATAAATTTGCTGCTTAGAAATTTAAAAGTCCGTTAAAATGTTTTCAATTACCATGCTTAAATTGAGCCCTGTGTGTCTCCGATGCAGCTCAATTACACCCACTCATAACAAAAATTTATAATATTGCAGCACCGTTTAAAATAAACCAAAATATTTTGTATCGGTGTAAATATACTTTTGGATACTTCTGTTATTGTCTCTTGCTTATCTTCAAATTGTTCACTCTGCTTCATTAACTTTTTGCGCTAACGCTTGAGCCGCTGATAAGGCGGTCTAAGCAAGTTCCAACCTAGACTATTATGTAAACATGCATATATGTATGTATGCATGGCTGTACATGCGTTTGTACATACTAAATTATACAGCGTACTGTAATACTGGAATAGTGATAAATACAGTACGACCTCGCTTAACGCAACCTATTAGAATTTGGCCTGCTGCGAGGTGGTTGCGAAAACCGAGGGAAAATCTTTTGTTGGCTACGAGACCTATTTCCAAAAGTATATGCATTTTCTTATCATTTAAATCAAAGTAAATCGAGTTTATCTGCAAGGATTTCATTTTAATTTATCAAGTTTTTGATAAAATTAGAAATTGTGGTCTGTGCTTTGTATGATCCTATGTATCCTTAGAAAGTTGCGTAAAATGAGGTAAATTTTTTTCAAGATAAGAATTTTGGTGTCGCGATTATCGAGGAGTTGCGTTTAACGAGGGTTGCGTTGAGCGAGGTTCGTACTGTATATCAAATGGAAGGTATTGATGCGTATATTATATATATATACTAGCAGCCCATCCCGGCTTCGCACGGGCATAATAATATAATAATTATTATTACTATTATTTTTCACTTTTATTTTTTTATTTTTTTGTCATTTTTCCATATTTTTTATTTATACTTATACTAATTGTCAAAAGGTCATAACCGCAAAACAAAAGCCATTTAATTTATTGAGTAAGAGCCTCCCTCTAAACAATATTTGATGTGGTTTTATTTTGTGGCAGCAAAATAAATTGATTTTCAGGGCTCCAACCCGCGATAGGACAACGTATAATTGACCATGAGTAAAACATTTCTTTCGCAGATCAATCCCAACTAATTTGAAGGTTTGACCTTGGGACTTGTTAATTGTTAATGCGAAAGATGTCTTAACCGGAAATTGAAGGCGTTTAAATGGGATTGGCTTTGATTGCCAATTGATTGCTTTGATGATATCTGCTCGCGTACCTCTGTTTATATCGGGGAGAGTCTGTCGGAAATCTCCAGCAAATACAAAAGTTATCCCGCCCATGACTGCAGAGGAGTTCCTGAGGTCTTTTAAGGTTCTGTTCACGGCCTCTATATGTGCTCTATGGCTCATCGTGCATTCGTCCCACATAACTAATGAGGTGTCTTGTAGTAATTTACCTAGAGGCCCATTTTTCCGGATAGAACATATAGATTGTTGCTCAAGATTTACAGATAGCGGAAGTTTAAAAGTAGAATGAGCAGTTTTGCCACCTCTCAAGAGAGTTGCAGCAATTCCGAAGGAAGCAACTGCTATTGCTATCTTCCCTGATTCTCTGACCATAGCAAGTATCAAATTAGCAAGAAACGTCTTTCCTGTTCCGCCTGGCGCATCCAAGAAAAATATTTTTCGTTTGGCATTATTCACGCTGTCGACTATAGTATGAAAAGCTTGTCTTTGATCTGGGACTAATTTTGGTAGGTTTTCAGTGACGAAAGCGGTCAAATCATTTGTATCGTAGTGATGTGCCAATGTATCTTCAACATTGTTTGCTGGACGAACTGAAGAAGGTAATCCAAAATCACTTAGACTTTTGTCATTTAATTGCAACAATCTATTTTCTATTTTTATCAAACCTTCGTTGTAAATATTCTCATTGTATGGTAACGCGAAGTCTTGATTTTCCTGTCTGATTCTGTGTCTAACATCTTCACAAAAATCATCTTTGAAACTGTCCCACAATTTGAATGGCTCCGATGGCTGACAAAATAAAAGTATGACCACAAACAACTCTCTTAGTTGTATTGGACATTGCAAAAGCGATGCTTCTCTTAGAGTATTTTCCCAATGGTCATCGTTTTCTAGCAAACCTCTAGCACGGCAAGCAGCTTGATAGGTCTCTTTGAGAACTCCGCCCACAGTTTTCAAGTGCTAGAATGAAGTTGGACCACGTACGTGATGCAGCAACATCCTAAGATAAAAACACTCAGATTGAGAAGGATGAACACCATAGACTCTTCCTAAAGCAGCATCTTTTTTTATTCCTGGATGGCCAACTACGTTCTCACCACGCTTCCTTCTTGTAAACTTATTATTGGCCCATGTGAAATATTGCGGGACTTCGTGGTATAGCAGCGTCTTTGCGAATTCATCTTCATTACAGAGCTCAAAGAAAGCAAGCAAAGTTGTTTTGCGTGGATTTCGGGCCACTTGTTCAGCCGTTTCTGCGGTGAAATACACCCTTTGCCCATTTTCTAAGTGGACAGCTAACTGTAAGACTGTAGGATGGCGCTCGTGGATCGGGAAATCGAATATTCGCCAAGCAGCTTCAGATGTACTGATGTAACGGCCATTCACGTAGTTTTGTACTTCATCATTTGCGTTTCTGACGCCAAATGTAGCTTGGTCCGATCCTTTATTTTATGTATTTACAAATGTATTTGATGGCTTGAACTGAGTGGCAATACTCTACATTTATGTGAGCGTTAAACGTCCTGCACAAAAGTGGAGAATAAGGGACAATCCAACTATTATCTATATTTAGCGAAGCGGTTTGTCCTCCATTTGCGGTGTCACGACGGCGATAAACTGGATATCCGTCCTCTCCGGTCTGAGTTTCGTTGACCAAACGTCGTGGGTATTTTTTTGTGCAAATTCCGTTATTCATACATGGCGCTGTTAAGTTATGCTCTCCGCATGGTCCGTGCACCATATTTTTAGTTACGATATCGAACAGTATCGGATCGTTTTGTTGGTTGGGCAGTTCCGCAACTATCAGACTATCAATTTCGTCTGGTTGGATTTTTGTTTCTAGCCAAAACAGCATATGACAGTGTGGTAAACCTCGCTTCTGCCACTCCACACTTGCCATGAAACATTTCACTTTGCCGAATATTTCATCTTTGCTGAATAATTTTATTAATTTCTTCATCTTTAAATGAAATACCCTTGAAATTATGTCATGACGATCGAAAGAACGCTGACCGGGTAGTAGTTCCGCTTTAATTTCAGGCCATTCGGGGTTGCACGTAAAAGTGACAAAAAGATCTGGTCTTCCATAGTTTCGGACATAAGTCATCGCGTCTTGGGTTTTCTCATGCAGATAACGTGGACAACCTGTGAATGAAGATGGTAAGATTGTACGTTGACCGATATTTGATGGGTCAACATTTCCGTCTTGAATTAAAGCGTCTCTCAGATGAATGTATTCTTCAGTCCTTAACCTCTGTTGATTACGACATATGTAATTCAATCTTTCCGATATCAATTTTGCCATCATATCAACAATAAATTGACTAAATAGGTTCCTGTAATAATGTAATGGATTAAAACAGTCAGCTCTAACCATCAACCTAAATGCATAAAATTGCATGCACGTCACAGTTTTGTTTGTCGCTGTATCTTGCTGTGGAATAGTTAAATAATAACCGTCTTCTCCTTTAACGAACATTAAGGGATACTGTAGTGGATCATACGATCGGTGTAACTCAGAGACCCTTTTCAATTGGCCGTCTCTTCCGTGCAACACTATATCTCTGGGGCCTTTTTCTTCGTCAACCAAGAGAACGGCTACCTCGTTTACAGCTGGAGCATTGTATCTACCCGGGTGTGCTGTCTGCGGCGGGCGGTCAGAATGAATTATTAACTTTAAATTATCCGAAGAGATACGTTCTAAGTTTTGTTTAAAACTTTGTATATATACGTTGTGGCTGTTCAGTGCGGTCTGTAGTTCGTTAATTAAATCGATTTTTAGCGTTGGAGCTATGTTTGACCTCAACGATAGCTGATCTGCGTCGGAGATGAAATATATCTGCAAGCATTGTGGATTTTGGCCTTGTGGTGGTAAAAGGCTACCAATAAGATGATAAACCTGTCCCTCTACTTTAAAAGTAGGCATAAAATTTCCATCTCTTATTTCTTTGGCGCCAAACGAAGTCATTTGAAAAAGGCTATTGTACTTACGGATGTTTGTTAAAAAATGTCTAGATAGCGAATGATTGTTTGTCAAAAGATTTTTCATTGGCTGTGGTGGTTCTTCAATTTTGGGGAGACTAACTTTTCCAGAAGCACAGCACATGTCATTAGCTTCATCGGCCCATTTTTTGGCAGAACACTTAGGGCAGATGTTTGTCATGTCGCCGATTTGGACGGAAGACTGTTGCGCATAATCAATCTGTGGATCGTATCTAAAAGCCGATCTATTACTATGAGCTAAAACTTGATTGCGAGCTATAGCTCTGTACACCTGTTGTCGCTCTCTCTGATCTTGAAGGCGTTGGGAACACTCATTGCTTGATTCCCTATGGCGACCTTGTATATTTCTTGCATTCTGCTCTTCAAGCCGCTGAAAACGCTCAGTACTTGACTCTCGCGCGTGCACTTGAGAGGTTCTTAAATTTTGTTCAGTAAGCCGCTGCGAACGCTCGATACTCGACTCTCTGGCACGCGATTGAGACGCATATTCTCTCAGACTTGATAGACGATTTTCAGTTTGTGATGAAGATTCTACATTTCGGCGTATTCTTAATGCCCTATTCCTTGAACTATTTCGAGAAAGTTGAGTTCTTGTTCTTTTGGGCATTTTTTTAATTAAAAACAAAACTATTTAAATAACTTAAGTATATATAAGTAAGACTATGTAAATAATTAGACTAAGGTTTATTAGAGTAAAATATTATAGTAATTTAGCAAAAACAAATTTAACAAAAAAAAAAACAATATATATATATATATATGTATGTAATAATATCAGCTGTAAAAGATTTGGCAGTAAATTAGAGTTGTGTCGTTTGCGAGACTTTTTTAGCTTTACTATATTTTTCAATTGAGAAGGTTTCATGCAATGCTCAGAAGGATGGAACCAGTTGTGAATTTTAAGCAAAAAAATTGTATTGTTGCAAGCAGTTAGCAAGCAGTGGCAAGTAGCTGCGGTAAGTTTCGGTCGCAAGCAGTGCAAGCAGTTGAAAGCAGTAAAATATTGCCTCACAAAATTGCTTTTTTAAAGTTTAATACCCTAATTCCATTAGGTTGCATCCGTCATTAACAGCAAGTCGCGGATGTAGGTGATTCCACTACTAATCCAATTCACCCACATCCTGTTTTAACAGGGGTTTTTTTTTTTTTTCATGCACTTGATGACCAGCTGCTGTTTTACCCAAATTGGCACTGTTTAAACGAGTATCGATAGGAAATTTCATACTATCGACTATGTAAAAGTGCTGTTCAGTGCTCTGTAATGTTAAATTCTAACATCGCCTGCTTTTCCCAGTTGATCGGTTTTCGACCAACTGGGAAATGCAACCGACCAACGGGGAAATTTTAACAAGATTCTCATTGTGCATAGGGGAATCTTATACAAACGGAAGCAACATTCCCGAGTTCCAATTACATACTTGCATCCGGCTTGTAGTAGAATCGGGGTATTAGTAAGCATCCCTAATTTTGTTGAAAATGAAACAATGCCCATGTTCAGCGCGAAACGTGTAGCTTGCCAACGGTGAAAGAATTTTTTAAATCGGTCCAGTAGTTTTGGAGCCAAATAGTATCATACAAAAAATCAAACATTTCCTCTTTATATAATAGCAACAAGAATTCATATAATAGAGCGTTCAAATGCAAAAATTCTGATATAGAGTTGGGAAGTCGTCTAGCAGCTACCACGCTCTCAGAGAGAAATATCGCAGGCTTGTTTTACTTAAGTCGTGAGCCTCGAGCATATCGCGTCAGTCTGCTTGCTGGTTTCGCAGAGACATGAGCCATACTGTATGTGTGTGCATAGCTTGTTTGTTTCTCGTCTTGTGTCCCTTTTTTTTTTGTATACCTGGTTGGGTATCGCTTTCGCCGCTAGCCCTAGAGCAGCAAGGCAGTGCGTTTACACAATTTACATTTACATATACATATATATTTGTGTGTGCAAATGTGCGTTTGTTTTGTTTGCTGTTTTGGTGGACTTGGGCTTTGAAATGATTTTTGTTATTTCATTTCGACTAGGTTTCATACGCATGTCTGTGTGTCCCTTTGTGAATACATGTGCATGTATAATTGTATGCGTAGCATTGGCATTGTCATTCATTGACCTGCTGCGATCGGCATGAATGAGGACAATTTAATTAAAAGCAATTATGTTTCTATACTAATAAAATAAACGTATTTTAATTCAATTTCAATATTGTACAATTGATTCGTCTTCTCACATTTAGCTCAAGAAACTTGGTTGGCCAGGTGCATAACAATTGCTAGTGCAAGTGTTTTGTGGGGTGGGACAGGTATCAAAAGGTCACAAAATACTTTAGGCAGGCAAACTTTCATTCATATCTAAGAACCATATTTATTTGAAGAAAAAAAAGCCCAGTCTTGTGGCAAACACTTGTTCCTCACAACTCTTTTTCATCCCTCATTAATGCGCTTGGGTAAAAACAAACACAAGACTTTGACTTCGAAGGCAGTCAAATATCAGTTGTGCTGCTGCTGATCATTCATACTCTTACCAGTTTTTACCCTATGACACTTTCTAACAACCCTTGCCATACAATTATGCAAAGATGTACCCAAATTACGAAAGTGTATTCAAATACAAATACTAACAAACTTCTGTAAGTTCATGCTTTCCGCTGACCCTTCGCCGCTCCTTTAATCAACCGGCCGCTGAACGCAAAGCGCAACTGAAACAAAACAACAACCTGCTGTCTTCTCGTTACTGAGACGCTCACGCTGCTGTATGAAAAAATACCTTCTGTACCAATATTCAATAATTGTCAATGAAGATTCTCACGTTTAGCTATAGAGTTGCACAAGGTTCATATAAGTTGATACCACTTTTCCATTATGGGAAGCAGCAGGTATATTCAAGTAAATGTCTAAAATAGCCAGTTTCACAATTTTAGAAAATTTTGTGACAACAACAAGAGAAATGAAGTGCGGCACAATTCGTGGATGATGGCTGTTATGTTTACATTATGAGTCTATGGTGTGCTATGCGGACGACCCAATATTGTTGCCGCACTTCATTTCTCTTGTTGTTGTCACAAAATTTTTTAAAATTGTGAAATATATATTTTTATGACTATGTAATTTGTGTAAACGCACTAGTGCGTTGCTGCTCTAGGGTTAGCGGCAAAAGCGATACGCAAGCAGGTATACAAAGAAAAGGGACACAAGAAGAGAAACAAACAAGCTATGCGCACACATACAGTATGGCTCATGTCTCTGCGAAACCAGCAAGCAGACTGACGCGATATGCTCGAGGCTCACGACTTAAGTAAAACTAGCCTGCGATATTTCTCTCTGAGAGGGTGGTAGCTGCTAAACGACTTCCCAACTCTATATCAGAATTTTTGCATTTGAACGCTCTATTATATGAATTCTTGTTGATAATAGTAAGATATACCAACATGTAATCTAGCTCCATCCGTTTAACAGTTATTTGAATTCAATTTTTATTTTCAATTTTTATTATAAAAATTGAAATGTAACTCTTATTTTAAATTTGTAATATAAAAGTTACTAGAAAAAGTTATGATTTAATTTTATTATCAAAATCCAAATATAATAATTATTTTGTATTTTATCAAAAAAAAAAAAAACTTAATAATTAAAAATAATTTAAAATTAAAAAATTGGAAATAAAAGTATATCGTTTTTCCGAATATGACATTCAAAAATAACATATTTGTCTATTTCTCACTCGTCGTAGAGCGTATTATAGCCTTCAATTTTTTTCAACTCAACTATTATTTGCGGTCCCTGAAAAAAAGGAAAGTACGCGACGATGTTAAGTACTCAGCAGCTTGGCAAAAAAGTATTCCTCCTGGCTGACGAAAAGCAGTAAGGCTAATTTTTATTTTTATTGCAAATCTTGCAAAGCGGACCTCAAATGCTCTTCAAATCTTTTTATACGTTCGTAGTTCGATTTCCATTAACAATTTTTTTTTGTGAAAAGTGTACTAAACTTAGAAACAGTGTTTTATGTTGTTTTTTATATGTTATTTTAATCAGTCTTGTTGTTAATATTTTACTCTTAGGCGTCGATCAACCAACCATACTGTCAATATTGCCGGAGGCGTCAACTTCCCTTAAAATCAAGGTAAAATGTGCTGAAATAAAAATGGCTTTATTTAATGCGAAAAACAATCTTCCATTTGCTTTGGCGGAAGATTTGAACTGTGTCTTGCAATAACGGCTCTTGTCTTTCGTTGGTGACGGTTGTGTTTTTGAGTGCTCTCAATAATATATTGTTTTCTTGTGTGTTTTACGAAGTTTTAATTGGTTTTATTTGGTAAACAATTCTGGCAGTGATCGCAAATATACGTTATATATATATATATTTTTGTGTGCATCAATTGATTGCCGACTTTAATCACATTTTTACTTGCAGTAGAACTTACGCTGCAGTGCTTTGCAATATATAAAACAAACGCATATTAATACAAACATATATTTGCGTCTGCTTACTCTGTGTACTCTGTGTTGTCGTTCGTACACTAACAACAAACAGCTTGTCTATTTTTCTTGCTCTTGCTTGCCAGCATCAGTCCTCTCACGTTTTCGTCCGCTCTTATCCAACGTACGTGCGGATAAATCTGCTAGTGCGCTCACGCTCTCTCGCTTAAGCGCCCTTCTGATTTTTACCGTTTCTATAGTGCTCATTGAATTGTCACTTTCTTACTTCTTTCTAGCACCCTACTTTTTGTTCGATAAAGCATATCAACTTTTCTAGTTCATTCCTTATTTATTAAATTATTATTATTATTATATTATGCAGGTTGCGTTTAACAACTTGCATGTATCCTTCAAAGAGCTAGAGTCCAATTTTAAAAATGGCAGGGTACTGGTAGATTCCCCGAAGCGAAAAAAGGCTTCGGACAGTAACTCGTTAAAAGCGCCACCTACCCAACCCATCAAACCTCTCCTAGTCCCTTGGGCCGAACACAGAAAGTAGTTTTTAAATCTTCTGTATCTAAACCTATTATTGTTACCTCTGGTGTCCCTCAGGGGAGTCACCTAGGACCATTGCTATTTAATCTCTTTACTAATTCTCGTGTTTTTATGTTTGCTGATGATGTAAAGCTATGTTTCACCTATAATGATGATTTTCTTAGTAACTTACTACAGTCGGACTTGGGAGCACTGTCGGCTTGGTGCCGTTTTAACTTACGTAATTTAAATTGTTCAAAATGTAAAATCATGACTTTTTGTAGAATTACCCCTCATACTGCTCACTACGTGCTTGATGCTTCACCACTTGTCCGCGTTTTTGAAATTAAAGATTTAGGCATCATTCTTGATAGCAAATTAAAATTTGATTCTCACATATCGTCGATGGTCAATAAGGCCATAAACGTTCTTGGCTTCATCAAGCGGTGGTCAAAAGAGTTCGATGATCCCTACACCACCAAAACGCTATATACATCCCTAGTACGTCCCATCCTGGAGTATGGTTCTTGTGTGTGGTCCCCGCAATACGGGATTCACCAGGATATAATTGAATCAGTGCAGAGGAAATTTCTTGTTTGCGCTCAGATGTTTTAACTGGGTTCCTGGAATAGACCTACCCCCCTATTCAAGTAGACTTATTTTAATTAATCTTCCTTCGCTGTTGAACCGTAGAATTATGCATGGTGTAGTATTTGTCACTAATCTACTTAATGGTGAAATCGACTCATCAGTTCTTCTAAGTCGAATAAAATTAAATGTTCCCATTAGATCAACACGTAACTTTTTACCCCTCAGCCTCGATCGTTGCTCGAGTAACTATTTAATTCATAAACCATTTCGTGTGTTATGTTCTGACTATAACAAACTTTATTCTCTTGTCTCTTTGGAGACCTCGACTCCAGTACTAAAACGATCTATCCTTTCTGCCTTACCTTATCGTAACCACTAATCACTAATCTACCACTGGTCTGATTGGGTTTTTCTGGGTTTTTCCCAATCCACGCAACAAATGTTGGGCCACTTATTTTCTTGTTGAATTTCCCAGAGCTTTAACGTTAACTTTATAATTGTTTCAACCTTAATTTACTTTCAGCACTTCACATAATTTTAAATTTTATGATTATTTTAATTAATTTTATTCTCATGTCAGCTGTTCATAGCTGACAATAAATAAATAAATAAATATGTTGCTTGCGATTCAAAAGTCGTACCATCAATCAAATTCGGACGGACAAAGGCTCAAGCTATTATAACTTCGGTAACTGGACAAAAAGCAGAGGACCAGTTAATAGAACGGTTGAAATCAAATAAGTTCTTACTTATTGTCGATGAAAGTACAGACAGATCTACAACGAAACATTTCGCTCTTATTGCAAGAGCTGCAGTGGCATTCAAGGTACATGATACCTCTTTAGGGATTCAAGGTACAAGATACCTTTTTAGGGTTTATTGCAGTCAATGACAGCTCTGCCACGGCATTGCATAATGAATGCAAGAAGTTTTTTGAAGAAAGGGACATCCCATATGAGCAGAACATGATAGGAATTGCTGCGGATGGATGCAATGCAATGTTTGGCCAAATCCATTCTCTTTTGCAACTGCTGTAAAAAGATATTCCGAATTTGATTTTGATAAAATGTGTAAGTGACCCATTTCACTTATGCTTCACTTCCTGCGTTGAAACTTTACTTTCAAGGAGCTGCACTGAATGACCAGAGTCGATTCTCCAAATGATTTAAGATTAGACGACAGAACTGTATTTAGTGTTTCGGTAATTTGTGCTGCCATCTTTAACGATTTAAACAAGGATATGCAGTCAGAAAGTCCAAAACTGTATTTGTTCTACGAAAAATTCTTGCAGTTTACAAGACAATAGTTGAGTGCTTTGAAAAATCTGAGTTTTTATTATTGCCTGATGAAGAATAACTAAAGACTGATTTCGCCAACGATGGGAACCACTTGCCCTTAAAAAATATGTATTTCAGAGGCAATTCTGCGGCTTTGTTGATAAAAAAAGAACATAATCTAGAACGAGATGAAATCATCCTGCTTCAAAATTCGTGCCTTTAATTTTATATTGAAAGTTTTAGGCAACTACAAAATTGGTTTTTCGTTGAGGATGAGAAGCTGCAGAAAATGAAAAGTTTAAGCTTTTTAAATCCAGCGACAATACTCAACAATAGTTTGTAAACAAAGCTACCATCTATTGCACATTTGGGGCAAATGTTTCAAGCTACGTTTTTATTGCCTTATTAACAGAATTTTCAATTAGTTCTTATTATTTACAAGATTGTGTTCCTGTTCTTCGAAACATGAGTTTTCCATTTAAAGAGGAGGAAGTGGTACCGCCAGACGATTTTTGGCGTTATATTTCAAATGTTAAAAACCGAGATGTTTCCGATCTTGACGGAGTTAACTCAAAATTTGCTTATTTTGCCACATAGCAGTGCTTATGTTGAGCGAAATAAATTTAATTAAAACTTATAATAGAAATAAGTTAGAAACGGACACTTTAAAAGGCTTCCTTCACACAAAAAGTGGGTTAAAGGAAAACTTAGAGCCTTCTGACAACCACCTAAAATACTTTAATAAAAACATGTATTAATTTTTGTAAAACTTGTAAATTAATGTGTATAAACAATTTGATTTTCTTTTTAAAACCTCAACAGTAATTAATAACAATTACGTACAAAGACAGTAAATTTATTGTTTTTAAATTAAAAAAAAAGTACTTAGATCTATGTACGTATTTCAGCAAAATTTTGCTACGGAAAAACACGTAGATTTTGGAGCCAGCCTATGTAATTTTCAAATTTTGAGTTGGCATCCCTGGTGCATTGGCATTGGCATTGGCATTGGCATTGGCACTTAAATTTGTCATGGGTCGTTGGTTCTCTAAACGTAAACATTGCTACAAAGTGTTACAATGTGTACCCGATATATCCACACGCTACGTTCTGACCAAGCTCGAATAAAAACATTTTCCTATAGTACTATAAGGTAATCCATCACTTACTTTAATGTTTGTTATTATTATGTATGTTTTATGCAATAAAATTAAAAGCTTAAACAAATATTTTTATTGTAAAGTTACTATTAACATGATACATTTAAAATTGTTGATAGTAAAATTACGGACATAATAGTTACTCACCAAATTTGGAAGGAAGATAACTTTTTGGCATCCCCATCTGCATCAGACAATCTTTGAGGCAGCGTACAGCCATGCCTTATCCGCACCTCATTGTAATCAGGTCTCTTATTTTCGGTTTTATTACTTGTATCGAGTATACCGCAGTCGGTTGCGTCCGGCTGCACCGTTACTACTTGTTTATATTCGCGATATAATGTGCTTTGTTAAAGATAATTCAACCAAATTTTTATTTCTTCCTTATTTACAAAGCCTTGTTATCATGTTGACTTATGAATAATATGCCTTTTCAAATGCAATTCAAATGAATTGTCTGCTTACTGTCGTGGTAATTCACATATCATTTTGGTTATATCAATAGTCACATTTATTACTTGGCCAATTATGGCTTTTAAACCGTACACAACACGCAATCTACGAATTTGCATAAAAGGTATGCGTAGCGAAAAAAGCTTTCATGAATCTGTCTTAAATTTGGAAAATGGGTTTCTTATTCTGCAATATAGTGCGCTGTTGTTTAAATTATTCGTTTTGATATAAAATAAACTATATTCACCTTCTATTTCGCGTAATTGCGTTTATATTGTTTTGTCGATAAGTAGCTACTTGTACAAAATTGTCAACATTTATTTCGCTACTATTTCGGTAATTAAACGGAGTTCTGTTAATGGCAGTCATTTTAATATAAAATAAAACTTAAAAACCTGTTCATATTATTCATTGTAACCAGAAACGTACAATGTTTACATATTTTTTTGATTTTATTGTGTATTTTCTAAAACTTTTTGTCAAAATGAACACCGGAAAGCTTAAAGCTCTGACTTGAAAGCTTTTTCAGTCAAAAGAGCTTTTGACGTATTTTTTATAGAATGTACCCCAGCCCTAAGACATATTCATGTCACTATTGTAAAATAAATAAATTAACAGTAAAATTTAAAATTATATGTAGAGCTGAAAGTAAATTGAGGTTAAAAAATTAAAAAGTTAACGTTTAAGCTCTGCGAAATTCTAAATGAAAATAAGTGGCCCAAAATTTGTTGCGTGAATTTGGAAAAACCCAAAAAAAACCCAATCAGACCAGCGGTAGATTTGTGATTTATGGTAAATAATAAAGGATCGATTGTTTTAGAACTGGAGTTGAGGTCTCTAGAGACCAAGGGAATAAATGTTTCGTGAGTTGAAAAGTTTCTCGAGCAACGATCGAGGGTAAGAAGTAAAAAGTTTCGGGTAGATCTAATTGGAACATTTAATTTTATTCAACTTAATAGAACTGATGAGTCTATTTCACCATTACGTAGATTAGTGACAAATACTAAACCATGCATAATTCTACGGTTCAAAAGGGAAGGAAGATTAATTAAAAGAAGTCTACTTGAATACGGGGGTAGGTCTATCCCAGGATCCCAGTTACAACTTCTTAGCGCAAACAGAAGAAATTTCTTCTGCACAGATTCAATTCTATTCTGGTGAATCCCGTATTGTGGGGACCACACACAAGATCCATACTCCAGGATGGGACGTACTAGAGATGTGTATAGAGTTTTAGTGGTGTTGGGATCATTAAACTCTTTTCACCACCGCTTGATGAAATAAATGACATAAGTGGCCTTATTGACCATCGACGATATGTGAGAATCAAATTTTAATTTGCTATCAAGGGTGATGCTTTAATCTTTAATTTGGTAAAGCACCAGGCCGAAAGTGCACCCAAGTCCGACTGTAATTAAGTTACAAAGAGAATCATCATTATAGGTGAAACATAGCTTTATATCATCAGCAAACATATAAACACGAGAGTTAGTAATAACAGCAGGAAGATCGTTAATAAAGAGATTAAATAGTTATGGTCCCAGGTGACTCCCCTGAGGAACACCATAGGTAAATAAAATAGATTTGGATACAGAAGATTTAAAAACTACTTTTTGTGTTCGGCCATACAAGTAATCCGAAAGCCACGACAAGAGTTTCGCTGGAAATCCAATAATATTTAATTTTTGAAGCAACAAAGAATGACTAACAGAATCATATGCCTTACTAAAACCTGTATAAACGACGTCAGTTTTCATTTTGGCCACAAACCCTTTTATAAGAAGCGAGGTGAATTCAAGAAGGTTGGTGGTAGTAGATCTTCGCCTAACAAAACCGTGTTGATAAGGGGATAAAATTGAACAACATAAGTGCTGCAATTGAGAGCATATAATTTTTTCAAAGACTTTCGGAATGGCAGACAAGTTAGATATACCCCTATAGTTTTTAACGTTGGACTTAGAAGAATTTTTATGGAATGGAATAATAAAGGATTCCTTCCATATACCAGGAAACACAGCTGAGTCAACTGACAAGTTAAATAATTTGTGTAAGGGTTTACAAAGTGAATCCGCACAATATCTAAGTATACAACCTAGCACTCCATCTGGACCAGACAAGAAGCCGGGTTTGATAGAGTTAAGGTCACTTAGCACCGTACACTCAGTTATAACTGGAGCATATATGCAGTTTGACGCTTGAACTTGAAAAGGATAGGAATTATTACATCTTTATACACTCGATGAGTATACTGATTGAAAATACTCAGCAAATAGATCGGCTACTGCCTGATCGGAATTTGCTTTTGTATTATCAAGGTAAACCGAGGATGGCAAGCAAGAAGATTTACGTTAAGAGTTAACAAATTTATAAAACTGTTTTGGATCACGAGAAATACGTAATCTGCAACGATTGAGATAATTGTTATAACAAAAAGTGTTTACAGAGATAAAATTAGACTTTGCCATTATATACGAGGATAAATCTATTGTATTTCCAGATTTTTTAAATTTTGTATAGGAGTTTTTTAGTTCTTTATTTTTAATTTGACTTGTTTTGAAGTAGCAACAACAATTTCGGCAATTAAGGTTTATTATTCTTGCATTTATGAACAACTGACATGAGAATAAAATTAATTAAATAATCATAATGAAAATAATTAAGTTTAAAGTAAAATTTAAAATTATGTGAAGTTCTGAAAGTAAATTAAGGTTGAAATAATTATAAAGTTAACGTTAAAGCTCTGGGAAATTCAACAATAAAATAAGTGGCCCAACATTTGTTGCGTGGATTGGGAAAAACGCAGAAAAACCCAATCCGACCAGTGGAAGATTAGTGATTAGTGGTTACGATTAGATAAGGCAGAAAGGATAGATCGTTTTAGTACTGGAGTCGAGGTCTCCAGAGAGACGAGAGAATAAAGCTTGTTATATTCAGAACATAATACACGAAATGGTTCATGAATTAAATAGTTGCTCGAGCAACGATCGAGGCTAAGGGGTAAAAAGTTACGTGTGGATTATTATTATTATATTGGGGATGACTACACTGCGACCAAGCTGATCTATTGTGCCCCCTTCTTGGCTTATAGCTCTTCCGTCAAGCCCAAGTGTCGCTGAATTCCACAATGTGTTTTCCTAGAAAACTACTTCTTTTCCTCGCTAAGGCTACGCATTCTGCTATGATGTGCAAGGAGGATTCTCCTTCCATTTCACAGAATCTGCAAGTTTCGCTGCTGACTATACCTAGCTTTGCTAGGTGACCTCTTAGTCTACAGTGTCCTGTCAAGAGACCGGTGAGTATCCTGAGTCTATTTTTGCCCATCGATATTACTTGCTTAAACCGTTTGAGGTTATAGCCACCCAAGAGAAGTTTTGCTTGTCTGAGTCCTGGTGTCCTTGCCCAGCTCGTTCTTCGCAAAAATCTCTCCTCGTTCCTAAGCTCTTGCCGTATTGTGCTTCTTCCTATGCCACAATACGGCTCAGGTCCTATGAGGGGTGTCGCTGCCCCCATTCTTGCTTGCTTGTCTGCCTCTTCGTTCCCCGCTATGTTGACATGTCCCGGGACCCATCTTAGGGCAAGCCTATTTTGTGATCCCAGAGTGTCTAGCTTGGTTCGTACCTCATGAACTATCTTTGACCTAATTTCGGTCTTACTAAGTGCCATTATTGCTGCTTGGCTATCGGATAAGATGGCAATGTCTCTATTTCGATAGTTACGCTTTAAGTTAACGTCCACACACCTCCCTATTGCACATACCTCAGCTTGGAATATGCTGGTGTGCATACCTAGGGGCTCGTGGTAAGTTAGCCGAGGGCCCACCACACCAAGACCGGAGCCTTGATGCGTTAGGGATCCATCGGTGTACCATTTTATGGTGTGTGGCTTCATGTTGTGGACCTCTTCTAAAGATGTCCACTCCTTTTTGTTACAGAGGTGAACTTGAAACTTTTGCTCGAACATATGTTCGGCTTTCATTTCGTCCCTTGGCTGTGCCAGTAGGGGAAGTTCACCCGACAGCATGTCTGCCTCTACTCGACTAAGAATGTGTCCTCTCCCAACTCCTTCAACGGACATTCTTAAAAGCGTTGCTTTTTGTTGCAGCCTAATTGTGTGATGGAGTGGTGTTAACTCCAATAGAACCTCAAGCGCGGATGTGGGACAGGTCCTCATCGCTCCTGTGATTCCTACACATGCCATTCTTTGTAGCTTCTGAAGCTGCTTCTGCACAGTGATTTGTTGTGCCTTATCCCCCCATGCAATCGCTCCGTACGTGAGCATGGGTCTTACTACCATGAGGTATAGCCATCTTATTATGTTTGGTGATGTTCCCCATGACTTCCCGGCTATGTTACGACACGCATACAGCGCTCTGCAGCACTTTGCAATCGTATTTTGAACATGGGTACCAAAGTTTAATTTGCTGTCGAAAGTGACCCCAAGGTATTTGACTTCCTTGCTTGTTTCTATTGGGCTCCCCGCGAGCCTAATCTCCCTCATCCTTTGTAGCTTGTATCTTCTGGTGAACGGAACGATGATTGATTTCGCAGGGTTTAGGTTGAGACCAACCTCCCTACACCAATCATGCGTGATCCTAAGTCCCAGTTGAACATTATCACAAAGAGTTTCTTCATACTTGCCCCGAGCTATTATCACAATGTCGTCTGCATAGCCCTGACATTGGATACCACTGTTGGCGAGCCTACTTAATAATTCGTCTACTAGTATACTCCATAAGAGGGGTGATAAAACCCCCCCTTGTGGACAGCCCCTTGTGGTTGTTACTGTTACGGTACTATCTTGTATAGATGCCGTAGCCTGTCTGGACCCTAGTAAGGATGATATCCATCTACTAGTTGTACTGTCCAGCCCTCTTCTATCCAAGGTGGCCTTGACAGCATCATGTGATGTGTTGTCGAAAGCGCCCTCAATGTCTAAAAATGCACAGACTGCTACTTCTTTGTTTACTACTGCCGCCCGCAAAGTGCGGTGCAGCTCATACAGGGCAGTGTCCGTAGATCTGCCTGTTCTGTATGCATGCTGCGTTGCTTGCAGTGGACTCTGTGTAAGCAGAGTGCTCCTGATGTTATAATCCACCAGCTTTTCCAACGTTTTCAGCAAAAACGATGTTAAGCTAATGGGTCTGAAGGACTTTGGGTTGGTGGTATCTGTCTTCCCTGCCTTGGGGATGAAGACCACCCTAGCTCTACTCCAAGTGCTTGGTATATGACCAAGTGCTAGGCTACTGACCAGGATTTTCCTCAGAGTGGGTAGGAGTATTCCCCGTCCCTGCTGCAGGAATACCGGTGATATACCATCCAGACCGGGAGATTTGTAAGGCTGGAAGGTTCCAATTGCCCATTTTAGTTTCTCCGCTGTTACCACCGACTTGGCGCATGCCCAGTCAGTGGCCGTTGGTCTGTATTGAGTCGCTGTATCTAGAGGTTCGCACTGTTGCCAGGGGATACTTCCTGGGAAGTGCGTCTCAAACAGAAGCTCTAATCTTTGCATGTTGGTGCTCGTATATGAATTGTCTATACGTTTCAGGGCTAAATTACCCTCCGGTGCCCGCTTTGATAATGCTCTATGAAGCCGGGCACCTTCGCTTGTACTTGCTATGCCTTCACAGAAGTCCCTATAGTTCCTACGCTTGGCCTTCCTGATCTCCTTGCTGTAGGAGGTGAGGCTTTCGCGGTATGTATCCCATGACCCGTCTCTCTTGGCTTTATTGAAGAGGTGACGGGTGGTGAGCCGCAGTCTTTCAAGACCGTCATTCCACCATGGGGCATCTTTTTCTCTATGCGTTCTCCCTAGTGGGCAGCTTTCTTCATACGCATTTTTAATGCTACTGTTCAGATTTCTAACAACTCTTTCTAGCTCACTCGTGTATCTGGGTATTCCAGAGCTCTCAGTGACTAGGTTAAGTTCTAGGGTAGACCTAAATTTATCCCAGTTCGTTTTTCTGGGGTTGCGAGTTGGTATACTACTATCCGTATTAACCTGAAGTTTAAATAGGATGATCCTGTGATCGGACATGGATTCTTCTGGAGAGACATGCCATTCTCTGAAATGTGGCCTGAGAGACCGACTAATCAGAGTAATGTCTAATACCTCTTCTCTAACTCTAGTTACAAATGTCGGTGTTGATCCGACATTACCAATTTCTAAATTATGCTTGAATATAAAGTTGGTAAGACACTCACCCCTTGTGTTGATGTCCGTGCTGCCCCATATGGAATGGTGTGCATTGGCATCGCAGCCGATTATTACCGGCAGCTTCTCTCTCCTGCAGTGATCCATCAGCTTTTCTATTTCCGGTGGCGGGCAGTCCGCATCACCAGCAAAATAGGCTGATGCCACCACAATAGGGGGGGCGTTAACTCTTGTCCTTACGGCAATCGGTACGCAGTCCCTAGTGAGGAATTCTGAAAGAATAGTAAAATTAATACATTTCCTTACCATGATGCATGCTCTAGGTATAGGATCTCTTTGATCCCAGATTACCTTTGAGTCGGCGGTGTACAGGCCTTTTATGCCATTGTTGACCCATGGCTCCTGTACCAGGGCTAGCCCAAGATGTTGGGTGATAAACATCCTGGCCAAGACAGCTGAGGCTGCCTTAGCGCGATGGAGGTTTATCTGGGCTAGCCCAGTGACGATGACGTTTGACGTCACCATCATTATTCCGCCGCTCCAGCTCCTGGCGATGCAGAGTTGCTCACATCGCCGCTGCCCGTCATGGTGACATCGGCTTCTTCTTCTGCTATTTGCAGCTCCTCAGCCAGTTCCTGCGAGGACATCGGCAGCTCCTCATCCATCCCTTCCAGCTCTGCTGGACCGAGCGTCATCTCCGCCAGGTCCTCGTCCTCGGCCAGATCCTCCGATGAATCGGTGGCATCTGCCAGATGAACACTCGGAACAGTGGCGGTGGGAGGTGTGGGTGCCGAGCCTGCAGCTCCCGAGGCTGTCGTTTGGGCGGGGGCAGTCCTCGCGCCAACACTCTTCTTTTTCAGACCGCTAACTGGGATGGTCCCGTAGCGGAATGAAATTTGATGGCCTCTCGCCACTATCGCGTTCTTGGAGGCCTCATCGATGCCTATTACCAATAGCGCACCGCCGCCTTCCATTCTCCTCGTTAGCACCTTCCACGAGTCGGTCTCGATCTTGTTCTGGTTCCTCAGCAGAACCAACAAGGATTCGGTTGACCGATCCGCGCTTCTTGGGCAGAAGATGGTGATGTTATGGGGTGATGGGATATCATCACCCAACTTGCAGTGCAGTGGAGCACCTTTCCACGACTGCAGTCTTGACGCCACGGTCCTCAGCCACTCCGCTGAGTGATCGTCGGAGCATTCAATGACCAGGTAGCCAACCCGGAAATGAATGCCCGCGAACGCGACCGCGGTGTCCCATCCTGTGAGGATAACCTCGTCCAGGATGGCCTCTTCCAATGCGGACAAGTCCCCATGGCTGAGCATTACCTGCGGGTATTCCACAGGTAACACGGCCACCTTGACCTTTTTCGCAATCGCTGCATACGAAGTGCGAGTCTCGGTGGACACTGGTGAGGAAGACCTCACTGCTGTTGCTGCGGTGGCTGCAGATGTGCCGGGACGCTCTTCTGTGCACGCCCTCTTGGGGGTGGCAGTTGGTGGCGTCAGGGTGCTACTAAGGCGTTTGGGGGCTGGTCCCCGTACCTGACTTGCCGAGTCCCGTCCGGCCATTGCCATGCGTAGTGCCTCAGCTGGGGGTAGTCCCTGCTGAAGGTACCTAAGGTACCATTTGGTTTTCGAGCCGTTGAGGGCTTTTCGGTTTGGGTCGTCCAAACCGCCCGGCTCTCCCAATTTTGGCAGCTGCGATGTATATAGCGTTTTAGTGGTGTAGGAGTCATCAAACTCTTTTGACCACCGCTTGATAAAGCCAAGAACGTTTATGGCCTTATTGACCATCGACGATATGTGAGAATCAAATTTTAATTTGCTGTCAAGAATGATTCCTAAATCTTTAATTTCAAAAACGCGGACAAGTGGTGAAGCATCAAGCACGTAGTGAGCAGTATGGGGGGTACCTCTACAAAAAGTCATGATTTTACATTTTGAACAATTTAAATTAAGTAAGTTAAAACGGCACCAAGCCGACAGTGCTCCCAAGTCCGACTGTAGTAAGTTACTAAGAAAATCATCATTATAGGTGAAACATAGCTTTACATCATCAGCAAACATAAAAACACGAGAATTAGTAATAACAGCAGGAAGATCGTTAACAAAGAGATTAAATAGTTATGGTCCCAGGTGACTCCCCTGAGGAACACCAGAGGTAAATAAAATAGATTTGGATACAGAAGGTTTAAAAACTACTTTTTGTGTTCGGCCACACAAGTACTCCGAAAGCCACGACAAGAGTTTCGCTGGAAATCCAATAATATTTAATTTTTGAAGCAACAAAGAATGACTAACAGAATCATATGCCTTACTAAAACCTGTATAAACGACGTCAGTTTTCATTTTGGCCACAAACCCTTTGATAAGAAGCGAGGTGAATTCAAGAAGGTTGGTGGTAGTAGATCTTCGCCTAACAAAACCGTGTTGATAAGGGGATAAAATTGAACAACATAAGTGCTGCAATTGAGAGCATATAATTTTTTCAAAGACTTTTGGAATGGCAGACAAGTTAGATATACCCCTATAGTTTTTAACGTTGGACTTAGAAGAATTTTTATGGAATGGAATAATAAAGGATTCCTTCCATATACCAGGAAACACAGCTGAGTCAACTGACAAGTTAAATAATTTGTGTAAGGGTTTACAAAGTGAATCCGCACAATATCTAAGTATACAACCTGGCACTCCATCTGGACCTGGCAAAAAGCCGGGTTTGATAGAGTTAAGGTCGCCTAGTAGCGTACACTCAGCTATAACGGGGACATAAATGCAGTTTGACGCTTGGACTTGAAAAGGATAGGAATTATTGCAACTAAATGAACTCGATGAGTATACCGATTGAAAATAATCTGCAAATAGATCGGCTACTGCCTAATCGGAATTTGCTTTTGTATTATCAAGGTAAACCGAGGGTGGCAAGCAAGAAGATTTACGTTTAGAGTTAACAAATTTATAAAACTGTTGTGGATCACGGGAAAAGTTTGATCTGCAACGATTGAGATAATTAATGTAACAAAAAGTGTTTACCGAAATAAAATTTGACTTTGCAATTATATACGAAGATAAATCTATGGTATTTCCAGATTTTTTAAATTTTTTATAGGATCTCGTTTTCACGTTTTTTAATTTTGAGAGATCCCTCGTAAACCAAGGTGGTTTATTTTCACTTGAAGGAACAGTGAGGGGATATCCAAATGCGAATTCAAGGTCCTGTAAAAAATGGTGATGGCAGTTTCTATATCACTACAAGAAAAAAGGTGAGACCAATTAGTGTGTTGAAGAAGATCGTTCAATTTTTTAAAGTTAGTTTTACGAAAACATCAGGTTTTTAAAGAATTGTTAGATGCTGGTCTAAGGTTTAAAAGTTCAAAGGAAAGTTCTAAAGTTGGATGGTAGGTATCTTCAGGAAGCACTAGAGGGGATACTCTACTAACATTACTACAATCAGAATCAGAAACGAATATCAAATCTAACATTTTATTACTACTTTTATGCACCCTGTTAACTTGTGATAGGCCTAACTCTACAACATGTGGCAAATAAAAATCACCAACCACTATAATTTGATCAATATCCGTCAACAATGACTCTACAATTTGCAGGGCATTCAGATGGGATATGTAAATGTTATTATCAGAATTGGGAGGAATATATGAGCAAGTAATATACAATGAGCGGCCGCTACATAATATTTTAACACAAAGAAACTCTATACCCGGATGATCATGGGAATGAATCTGTTCAGAGGAAATACAAGAGTCAACAGCTATGAGAACACCACCCCCCTTGCGGGTGGTGCGATCGCATCTGTACAAGTTATACTTATTAGGCAAAACGGAATAATCAGATATATTAGGTTTTAACCAGGTTTCTGTGAATGCAACTATCTGTGAATTAAAGGACAAGCTGTTTACATAAAGTTCAGAAAGTTTAGTGTTAAGGCCTCGAACATTTTGATAGGCCAAGCTAACTACTTTTATTAGTTTTTTGCCGTCGAAGTTGAGGCAACAGGATGAATAACAGGCGATACACTACTGATTCTAATACCATTATTAACATTGTTTCGCCGATTAACATACTCCTTTACCACGAGCTTTGGTGGCCAAAACTTTTCAGAACAAATTGTTGCGAAAAGTTCGGGCGGAACACTCAGCTTGAAGGAAGATATGCTCCGGGCATGTTTAAACTTAAACTTTTCAACATTAATAAGCGGGGAGTCTATTTTACTTTTAACATAGGCACTCACATCTTCCAACGAAGTGTCGGATGCTAGCCTAGACACGAATATAAAATTGTTGATAGGCACAACAACACGAGGTTTAGGGGCCCCAAGTGTACCTATAGTAGAATTAATAGGGACGCATGCTGTTGAAATTGAGGGTTCATTTATAGGATTGGGAGTAGAGTCATTGACTCTGTTAATATCGGGCTTGCGAGCAGGTGAATTAAATAACATCAATGGGCTTGTTAATGTGCCCATTGGAGGATCAACACAAGGGACTAGAAGAGGTTTGATGGGTTGGGTAGGTGGAGCTTTTAACGAATTACTATCCGAAGTCTTTTTTCGCTTCGGGGAATCTACCACTACCCTGCCATTTTTAAAATTCGACTCTAGCTCTTTGAAAGATACATGCAAGTTGTTAAACGCAACCTGCATAGCTTTAAAGCCTGCGTGAGTCTGCCTTATGAACTTGGAAGATTTATTCACCACTTCTCTGCAGGGCTCACAGTACCATTTCAAGCCAGTGTCTGCGAGTAAGCAGTCTCTAATTTTAGCTGTAAAGCCAGAACATTTCAAGTGGATCATGTTATCACATAATCTACATCGAATGAAGTCTTGGTTGTTTGACCCTACCAATTTGCAACTTGAACTGCAGCAAACAAGCATATTGATAATAATTTAATAAATAAAGAATGACCTAGAAAAGTTGATATGCTTTATCGAACAAAAAGTAGGGTGCTAGAATGAAGTAAGAAAGTGACAATTCAATGAGCACTATAGAAACGGTAAAAATCAGAAGAGCGCTTAAGCGAGAGAGCGTGAGCGCACTAGCAGATTTATCCGCACGTACGTCGGATAAGAGCGGACGAAAACGTGAGAGGACTGATGCTGGCAAGCAAGAGCAAGAAAAATAGACAAGCTGTTTGTTGTTAGAGTACGAACGACAACACAGAGTACACAGAGTAAGCAAACGCAAATATATGTTTGTATTAATATGCGTTTGTTTTATATATTGCAAAGCACTGCAGCGTAAGTTCTACTGCAAGTTAAAATGAGATTAAAGTCGGCAATCAATTGATGCACACAAAAATATATATATATAACTTATATTTATTATTATATTGGGGATGACTACACTGCGACCAAGCTGATCTATTGTGCCCCCTTCTTGGCTTATAGCTCTTCCGTCAAGCCCAAGTGTTGTACAAAAGCAAGTACCTTTGTTGGGTCGATGGTTTCTAAATCGCTGAATTCCACAATATGTTTTCCTAGAAAACTACTTCTTTTCCTCGCTAAGGCTACGCATTCTGCTATGATGTGCAAGGAGGATTCTCCTTCCATTTCACAGAATCTGCAAGTTTCGCTGCTGACTATACCTAGCTTTGCTAGGTGACCTCTTAGTCTACAGTGTCCTGTCAAGAGACCGGTGAGTATCCTGAGTCTATTTTTGCCCATCGATATTACTTGCTTAAACCGTTTGAGGTTATAGCCACCCAAGAGAAGTTTTGCTTGTCTGAGTCCTGGTGTCCTTGCCCAGCTCGTTCTTCGCAAAAATCTCTCTTCGTTCCTAAGCTCTTGCCGTATTGTGCTTCTTTCTATACCACAATACGGCTCAGGTCCTATGAGGGGTGTCGCTGCCTCCATTCTTGCTTGCTTGTCTGCCTCTTCGTTCCCCGCTATGTTGACATGTCCCGGGACCCATCTTAGGGCAAGCCTATTTTGTGATCCCAGAGTGTCTAGCTTGGTTCGTACCTCATGAACTATCTTTGACCTAATTTCGGTCTTACTAAGTGCCATTATTGCTGCTTGGCTATCGGATAAGATGGCAATGTCTCTATTTCGATAGTTACGCTTTAAGTTAACGTCCACACACCTCCCTATTGCACATACCTCAGCTTGGAATATGCTGGTGTGCATACCTAGGGGCTCGTGGTAAGTTAGCCGAGGGCCCACCACACCAAGACCGGAGCCTTGATGCGTTAGGGATCCATCGGTGTACCATTTTATGGTGTGTGGCTTCATGTTGTGGCCCTCTTCTAAAGATGTCCACTCCTTTTTGTTACAGACGTGAACTTGAAACTTTTGCTCGAACATATGTTCGGCTTTCATTTCGTCCCTTGGCTGTGCCAGTAGGGGAAGTTCACCCGACAGCATGTCTGCCTCTACTCGACTAAGAATGTGTCCTCTCCCAACTCCTTCAACGGACATTCTTAAAAGCGTTGCTTTTTGTTGCAGCCTAATTGTGTGATGGAGTGGTGTTGACTCCAATAGAACCTCAAGCGCGGATGTGGGACAGGTCCTCATCGCTCCTGTGATTCCTACACATGCCATTCTTTGTAGCTTCTGAAGCTGCTTCTGCACAGTGATTTGTTGTGCCTTATCCCCCCATGCAATCGCTCCGTACGTGAGCATGGGTCTTACTACCATGAGGTATAGCCATCTTATTATGTTTGGTGATGTTCCCCATGACTTCCCGGCTATGTTACGACACGCATACAGCGCTCTGCAGCACTTTGCAATCGTATTTTGAACATGGGTACCAAAGTTTAATTTGCTGTCGAAAGTGACCCCAAGGTATTTGACTTCCTTGCTTGTTTCTATTGGGCTCCCCGCGAGCCTAATCTCCCTCATCCTTTGTAGCTTGTATCTTCTGGTGAACGGAACGATGATTGATTTCGCAGGGTTTAGGTTGAGACCAACCTCCCTACACCAATCATGCGTGATCCTAAGTCCCAGTTGAACATTATCACAAAGAGTTTCTTCATACTTGCCCCGAGCTATTATCACAATGTCGTCTGCATAGCCCTGACATTGGATACCACTGTTGGCGAGTCTACTTAATAATTTGTCTACTAGTATACTCCATAAGAGGGGTGATAAAACCCCCCCTTGTGGACAGCCCCTTGTGGTTGTTACTGTTACGGTACTATCTTGTATAGATGCCGTAGCCTGTCTGGACCCTAGTAAGGATGATATCCATCTACTAGTTGTACTGTCCAGCCCTCTTCTATCCAAGGTGGCCTTGACAGCATCATGTGATGTGTTGTCGAAAGCGCCCTCAATGTCTAAAAATGCACAGACTGCTACTTCTTTGTTTACTACTGCCGCCCGCAAAGTGCGGTGCAGCTCATACAGGGCAGTGTCCGTAGATCTGCCTGTTCTGTATGCATGCTGCGTTGCTTGCAGTGGACTCTGTGTAAGCAGAGTGCTCCTGATGTTATAATCCACCAGCTTTTCCAACGTTTTCAGCAAAAACGATGTTAAGCTAATGGGTCTGAAGGACTTTGGGTTGGTGGTATCTGTCTTCCCTGCCTTGGGGATGAAGACCACCCTAGCTCTACTCCAAGTGCTTGGTATATGACCAAGTGCTAGGCTACTGACCAGGATTTTCCTTAGAGTGGGTAGGAGTATTCCCCGTCCCTGCTGCAGGAATACCGGTGATATACCATCCAGACCGGGAGATTTGTAAGGCTGGAAGGTTCCAATTGCCCATTTTAGTTTCTCCGCTGTTACCACCGACTTGGCGCATGCCCAGTCAGTGGTCGTTGGTCTGTATTGAGTCGCTGTATCTAGAGGTTCGCACTGTTGCCAGGGGATACTTCCTGGGAAGTGCGTCTCAAACAGAAGCTCTAATCTTTGCATGTTGGTGCTCGTATATGAATTGTCTATACGTTTCAGGGCTAAATTACCCTCCGGTGCCCGCTTTGATAATGCTCTATGGAGCCGGGCACCTTCGCTTGTTCTTGCTATGCCTTCACAGAAGTCCCTATAGTTCCTACGCTTGGCCTTCCTGATCTCCTTGCTGTAGGAGGTGAGGCTTTCGCGGTATGTATCCCATGACCCGTCTCTCTTGGCTTTATTGAAGAGGTGACGGGTGGTAAGCCGCAGTCTTTCAAGACCGTCATTCCACCATGGGGCATCTTTTTCTCTACGCGTTCTCCCTAGTGGGCAGCTTTCTTCATACGCATTTTTAATGCTACTGTTCAGATTTCTAACAACTCTTTCTAGCTCACTCGTGTATCTGGGTATTCCAGAGCTCTCAGTGACTAGGTTAAGTTCTAGGGTAGACCTAAATTTATCCCAGTTCGTTTTTCTGGGGTTGCGAGTTGGTATACTACTATCCGTATTAACCTGAAGTTTAAATAGGATGATCCTGTGATCGGACATGGATTCTTCTGGAGAGACATGCCATTCTCTGAAATGTGGCCTGAGAGACCGACTAATCAGAGTAATGTCTAATACCTCTTCTCTAACTCTAGTTACAAATGTCGGTGTTGATCCGACATTACCAATTTCTAAATTATGCTTGAATATAAAGTTGGTAAGACACTCACCCCTTGTGTTGATGTCCGTGCTGCCCCATATGCAATGGTGTGCATTGGCATCGCAGCCGATTATTACCGGCAGCTTCTCTCTCCTGCAGTGATCCATTAGCTTTTCTATTTCCGGTGGCGGGCAGTCCGCATCACCAGCAAAATAGGCTGATGCCACCACAATAGGGGGGCGTTAATTCTTGTCCTTACGGCAATCGGTACGCAGTCCCTAGTGAGGAATTCTGAAAGAATAGTAAAATTAATACATTTCCTTACCATGATGCATGCTCTAGGTATAGGATCTCTTTGATCCCAGATTACCTTTGAGTCGGCGGTGTACAGGCCTTTTATGCCATTGTTGACCCATGGCTCCTGTACCAGGGCTAGCCCAAGATGTTGGGTGATAAACATCCTGGCCAAGACAGCTGAGGCTGCCTTAGCGCGATGGAGGTTTATCTGGGCTAGCCCAGTGACGATGACGTTTGACGTCACCATCATTCTTCCGCCGCTCCAGCTCCTGGCGATGCAGAGTTGCTCACATCGCCGCTGCCCGTCATGGTGACGTCAGCTTCTTCTTCTGCTATTTGCAGCTCCTCAGCCAGTTCCTGCGAGGACATCGGCAGCTCCTCATCCATCCCTTCCAGCTCTGCTGGACCGAGCGTCATCTCCGCCAGGTCTTCGTCCTCGGCCAGATCCTCCGATGAATATTTGCGATCACTGCCAGAATTGTTTACCAAATAAAACCAATTAAAACTTCGTAAAACACACAAGAAAACAATATATTATTGAGAGCACTCAAAAACACAACCGTCACCAACGAACAACATAAAATATTGAAACATCTGATAACTAGTATTTGAGCTGTGATGCATGACTACCCGGGTTCAACACCGCGTCAGAATTTTATAAATATGTTTATTTTAACTTTTTTTTTACATATTTATTTTTAGTTTAATTAGTAATTTTATTTGTTTTGGCGTAGGAACAACAATTTCGGCAATTCAGGTTTATTATTCTTCTGATAACTAGTATATTTTCAGGCATTAATTCTGTGCTCAATAAATTTGAGGTATAAGCATGTTAAGAAACTTTCTGCTAGATTCTCGACTAGACGATATCCCAATCGCGCGTAAAAGTTTTAAATCATTTCATCACTGTTTTATTTTGACGTTATCACGCTAAACTATCGTCCGTATACCAACTTTACAGACAACCTCTTTTTATACAGGGTAAATTGGTTTTGTGCAAAAGAATGTAACAGGCATAAGGAAGCATCTCCGACCCCATAAAGTATATATATTCTTGATCAGCATCTATAGCCGAGTCGATATGGCCATGTCCGTCTGTCTGTCTGCCCGTCTGTATGAACGCGTAGATCTCAGAGACTACAAGAGCTAGACACTTCAGATTTTGAATATAAATTCTTCTATTTCATGAGCAGAACAAGTTTGTTTCAAACTATCGATAACTATTCTAGTTTCCGATATACACATGAAATCGATTACAGAAAAATATTGAAAGTAGGCAGTGACATCTGCAGCTCCCCATCCAAACAGAGTATGAAAGCTCGCGCTCTTGTGTCCAAGCTTTGCAATGTAATTAGCCTGTTTACAGCCTGCTGAGCATGCCCAGTAGGCTTTCCATGCCAGTACTCTCTTACAAGCCAAATAAAGAAGTTCTAACTACAACCCACCCGCAAGACATTTTATTTTCAACTCGTTGTGTGTGAAAGTTAATTATATATCCACCCCTCCACATTTTCATGGTCCTTCAAACCAGATATTATTTCGATTAAAATAATTATCGCTCGCCCCAGCAAGCTACGGTGGAAATACACTCTTCAACAACACAACTACACACCTCTATTTTAAACCAGATAAGTAATATATTTTCCAACTACATATATTATTTATATGCGCAAGCAACTTTATTGAGTATTAAACGTAGCCCGTTTAATCTTTCCTAATAAAATTATTACTTGCACATTTTCCATTTATATTTTGTCCGTTTTGTCTTCTTACATATGTATATGTACGTACATATTCATATATTTAAGAGAAAAGAAAAAAAAGTTTCATTTTTGGCGGCAACAAAGCTAAATTAAAATATAATAAACCTAACAAGTGTTTCCAACTCCATCCGCCACCATTTATTGTGTTATATCCATATTTAAATCCAATAATAATATTTTTGACAAATTTTTAATTGTGTAAATTATTTGTCTTAAAAATCATATGTTGGTCACTGACTCCGTGCCGTTCCAATTGCACTCATCACAGTATAAGCAGTAACCAACGGTGTGAGATACCCTGCATATTTTTTCCCGACAAGTGGGGTATATATGTTTTTCCGAATCAACTTGCAACGTCATCGTTTAAAATACCCTTCCGCAAGTGGGATATATCCGACTAAGCATCTGCTGTTAACATTTAAATATTATTGTATTATTTGCCAAAGAAAAATCATCCACCAAATAAGCCAATTACATACAGACATAAATCAACGGTGACACTCCGCTCATACAAACATACACACATATGTTTGTCACTGACTCCACGCCGTTCCAATTCCACTCATCACAGCATATGCAGTAAACAACGGTTTTGAAATACCCTATACTTTTTTCCTCAAAAAGTGGGGTATATATGTTTTTCCAAAAAACTTGCAAAATTCACAAGTACCCTTCCGCAAGTGGGGTCTGTCCGACTAAGCATCTGCTGTTAATATGTATATATTATTGTATTTATTTTTTACAAAATATATGTTAACAAAATAAAAAAAAATTTTTTTTACTAGACATAATATATAGAAAAATATACCTATACACAAAAAAAAGGGGTATACATTTATTTTTTTTTTTCTCCATATATCTAAAATAAATTCCTATATACAAAAAAAAGAGAGAAGAGATTTATAAATACATACAAAAAAAAAAAATAATAATATTAAAAAAGAAAAAAAAATATTTTAATACAAAATACTATTTTATTTTTTTTGTTATTTTCATATAAATTTATATAAAATATACATTGTTTTTTTTTGTACTTTTCCTGTTGTACTTTTCCTGTTGTTTCACTCTGCAAAAGTTTCTGGCTCCATAGTGAGTCTATTATGTCAGAGGAGCAAAAGAAACAAGCGAAACCACGTCCTTCATTGTCCATTCGTCGTTCATCCTTATCAACTGTTCGTAGCTTGTCCGGTTCACCTGTGTCCAGACAGAAACCGTTCGCGCCTCCATCCAAACAAGAATATTTAGCTATTCCGCAGGACAGCGCACGTGTAACCAGACGAGTTATTCAAAAAACATTAGATAATTCCAAGATGGCATTAAACGATTTCATTGCTGTGTCGGACAGGCTCAGCCAATTTGAGGCTAGATTTGCAGGCTCGGCAGGCGCATCCCTGTTTACACTTCAAGTACGTCGGGACCAGATCCAATCCATATGGGAGAAAGTAGAGTTAGCTTTCGAACAGAGGTCCCAAGGCGCCAGCTCCAGTGAAGATTTTGAAGTTATGCAAGCCAAGTACGAGCTTTGCTATAAAGTTTATGAACGCTGTGTCGCTCAGCTAAGTGAGAGCCTCGACGCTGCTTTCACCCAAACGCAAATACAGCCCATGGCTCCATCCATATCCAGGGGTTATAGTCTCCCCCCATTGACACAGAGGTCTTCGACGGAGACTATCTTCGGTGGCCGACCTTCCGTGATCCTTTCACAGCAATTTACATCGATAATCCTCGATTGACCCAAGTCGAGAAACTGTTTCACCTCAACACTAAAACTAGTGGCGAGGCTAAAGGTATAGTTTCAAAATCTCCATAAACAAATGACGGTTTTCAATCCGCGTGGCAGAATCTTTCGGAAAGATTTGAAAATAAGCGGCTGTTGGTTAACAGCCAGCTTAAAGTCCTGTTTAATTTACCGTCAGTTTCCCAAGAGTCTGGGAATGCGTTAAAAAAGCTCCAGAGTACAATCCAGGGGTGTTTGACAGCTTTCAAGTTGGCCAAGGTCAGCATTGAAAATTGGGATTGTTTACTCGTGTTTCTCTGCTCATCCAAGTTGCCGAAACTTACCCTATCCTTATGGGAACAGTCACTCCACAACAAATCCGATATCCCGACTTGGGTCGAATTCGATATTTTCCTAAGCGAGCGCCATCGCACGCTGGAGGCGATTGAAGATTTAATGCCTAATGCGGGAGGCCAAGGTCAATCCAATCGCAAGGATCCAGCCCAAAAAAGGATCATTTCCTTCGAAGCGAAGGTCAAGGTAAATGCACGACCTTCCAAGCAAACTTTGACCTGCAAGCTGTGTTCCAAAGAGAACCACCCTATCCGGTCCTGTCCAAAATTTCTCCAAATGACGGTCACCGATAGGGCCACCTACATCAAACAGCTCCAACTCTGTTTGAATTGTTTCGCCAGACGGCACCAGCTTAAAGACTGCACAAGTAGCTTTAACTGTTACACGTGCAAAGGTCGCCACAATACTCTGTTGCATCGTGGCGACCCTCCTACCCAAGTTGTTCCTAAATCAGTCTTAAGCTCTGGTGCCACTCCATATATACCAAATCAAAATTTTCAGTCCACTTCAAACCAAAGTCCGGCAAATATCCACAACTATTTCACGTCCAACACGCAAGGCGTTCTTCTAGGCACTGCCATAATTAACATATGCCATCTAGGCACGAGTTATAAGGCTCGTGCGTTGATTGATTCTGGCTCCGAAGCAACATTTATTTCAGTACGAATGTTTAGAATCATCAAACCTCCATTTAAACGTGTGACAGCACAAGTTGCCGGACTAAATCAAGCCGTATCAGCCAATCCTGAGAAATTATGTCACTTCAACATAGGATCCCCGACAAGGCCGCGAGTTCGCATTGGAACGTCGGCATTTGTACTTCCAAGTGTGGCAGGGACTCTACCATGGCATCCGATCCCCGAAAGTTCTTTGATAGACCTGCCTAATATTCCACTGGCCGGCACCACAACAAGGGATGAAAGTGGCAAATATATTGTTACTCTCCCATTCAAAAATCCTGATCACATCAACATAGGACATTCAAGGTCAATCGCACTTGCTCAGTTTCTAAACAAGTAAGAAGGCTCTAGTCGGGATAGCCCGACCAGAAGATACCCTGAACCCAGTTGCAGTCCTTCCATCCTAAAAGTATGCTTCAAATAATGATCACTTTAAACAAAACTCACAACTGACTTAACTTTACGATATCTCTGGTGTTTCTTAACCAATTTGGACGAAATTTTGAGAAAATTTCTATCGTTACCCATTACACCAACCCCCATTTTTACATTTTTCCAAATTCGATATTTTTGTTATCGATTCCATGTGTATATCGAAAACCAGAGTAGTTATCGATAATTTGAAGCAAACTTGTTCTGCTCATGGTATAGGAGAACTTATATACCAAATCTGAAGTCTCTAGCTCTTGTAGTCTCTGAGATGTACGCGTTCATACAGACGGACAGACGGACAGACAGACAGACGGACGGACAGACGGACATGTCCATATCGACTCGGCTATTGATACTGATCAAGAATATATATACTTTATGGGGTCGGAGATGCTTCCTTCTGCCTGTTACATACTTTTGCACAAAACCATTATACCCTGATTTACCCATTTTATGGGTTCATGGTATAAAAACGAGATTCGATTAAACAGAAACTTTCCTCTAAAAGAGCAGTACGCCTCCGTGATCCAGGGATATTTGGACTTAGGTCATATGAGACAAGTCCGCCCTCCTTCTGATACTGGGAACCTTTATCTTCCTCATCATGCTGTTTTTAAGCCTGACAGCACTACTAACGCTTCCAGTTCAATTTCCCCGTTATCCGAGGATGATACAGATTTGCTGGCCCTAACACCAGGGCACTTCCTGGTAGGAGGCCCACTACTCGACGTTAGTGAGCCGGAAATCGAGGGAAATGCAGCGTCAATCCGTTGGAAGAAAGAGTACTTGAAGGAGCTCCACAAAAGGACTAAGTGGCATCTACCCGAGAGGAACCTGCAGCAGTGCGACATGGTAGTTATCAAGGAGGATAACCTTCCATCAACCGAATGGCGCATGGGACGCGTCCAGAAAACCCACGCGGGGCAGGATGACCGGGTTCGAGTAGTCGATGTACTCACGAACCGCGGCGTTATTAAAAGGCCAGTGGCCAAACTTATCCTCTTTCCGGTCCAGTCCGAACCCACAATTCCAAGCTCCTCTCAAAAGTCGTGACTAACCATTCTGTTCGTTAAGAGTATTTTGTCTAATTTCTGTTTTGTTCATATTTCCACCACCATCCACCAGCCAGCTTGCCATCCTGCCCACGGTGACAGTCCTTGTCATTGTCGGAGAAAAAACCTTTGAGCCCAAGCACTGGTCGACCCGCGCAGTCCGCACAGCTGCATAAATGCCTCCTTCGCAAAGGCCCTCGGCCTCTCCGCCACCAGGCTCTATGAGCAGGTCAGTGCTCGCGTCAAATCGGACCATGGAACGTTCGACAAGGACTGCCACTAAGAGGTCATTCCCGACCTCAACTTCAGGACTCCAAAGGCGGCGGTCGAGGAACGCTCAAGGCAGAGCATTCCCAACATAGCGTTGGCGGATGCAGGATGGTTCAAGCCATCCACTGTCAGCTTGGTGTTGGGCGCCGATGTCTACGGCTACATAATTCAGCCAGGAGTGCTTCCGAGCGAACATGGGCTAGTAGCTCAAAATACAAATAAGGTCCGCTCCCCAAGCTCCAATCCACTTCATTTGCAATATATTGCAAGGGGGGTGGAATGTTTAAGCCGAAAAGTAGGCAGTGACATCTGCAGCTCCCCATCCAAACAGAGTATGAAAGCTCGCGCTCTTGTGTCCAAGCTTTGCAATGTAATTAGCCTGTTAACAGCCTGCTGAGCATGCCCAGTAGGCTTTCCATGCCAGTACTCTCTTACAAGCCAAACAAAGAAGTTCTAACTACAACCCACCCACAAGACATTTTATTTTCAACTCGTCGTGTGTGAAAGTTAATTATAAATCCACCCCTCCATATTTTCAGCAGTTTCTATATCACTACAAGAATAAAGGTGAAACCAATTAGTGTGTTGAAGAAGAACATTCAATTTTGTAAAGTTAGTTTTACGAAAACAACGTGGCTTTAAAGAATTATTAGATGCTGGACTAGGGTTAAGAATTTCAAAGGAAAGTTCTGAGGTTGGATGGTAGGTATCTTCTAGTATAAGGGAAGCAAGGCGTTACGAAAACTCTTTTAGGATTCTAAGTCATGACAACGAAAATACAGTTGTGGCGATGCTATACAGGCCCTCCGTTGTTTGATGTTTTGATGCATGACTACCCGGGTTCAACACCGCGTCAGAATTTTATGAATATGTTTATTTTAACTGTATTTTAGTTTTTTATTTTTAATTTGATTTGTTTTGAAGTAGCAACAACAATTTCGGCAATTAAGGTTTATTATTCTTGCATTTAAAACATCTGATACAAACTTGTTCTGCTCATGAAATAGAATAATTTATATTCAAAATCTGAAGTGTCTAGCTCTTGTAGTCTCTGAGATCTACGCGTTCATACAGACGGACAGACGGACATGGCCATATCGACCCTGCTATTGATACTGATCAAGAATATATATACTTTATGATGCTCCCTTCTGCCTGTTACATACTTTTGCACAAAACCATTATACCCTGATTTACCCATTTTATGGGTTCAGGGTATAAAAATGGGGGTTAAAATAATGGGTAACGATAGAAATCTTCTCATAATTTGGGTTAATCCAATCCAAATCGGTTAATAAACACCAAAGATATCGTAAAGTTCAGTCAGTTATTAGTTTTGTTTAAATTGATCTTTATTTGAAGCATAATTTTAGGGCACAAGAATTGCAACTGGGTTCAGTGTATCTTCTAGTCTGGCTCTCCAGACTAGTGCCTTCTTACTTGCAAATTTGTTTATAAGCACCAACCGCATCTGCACCCAAAAAATAACATTTCAATTGTACATATTAACGGAGATATTATCCTGTCAATTATAACGTCAGCAACACAAATCTACTAAACGAGTTCTAAAATAGAAACAAAAAACCTCTCTCCTGTAAAATTGCGTTTCGGAGCATTCGTTATTTTTGCAAATAAAGCTTGACATGGGTGAATCATGCGTGAGTCACATGATTTTTCAAAATTCCTGCAGGCGTGTGAATTACGCGCCTTTTAAATTGCTAGAGCATTCATGACGTGAACGTAAAATTACTCACGCGCTCATCTCCAGTCGCAACATACAGCACACATACTGAGAATTGCCGCGTCGGCATATTTGCAATTCATTTCGAGTTTAATATTGTTTGTAAAAATCCAGCGCGACAATTTGTCATCAATTTGTGCCATGTGGGCCAGAGCTAGTGAAACCGCAATTTCCTCCAGATCATTAGATTTAAATTTTGACATTTGTAAGGTGACGATTCGGCTCCCATATTCGGTGTAACTTTCTTCAGACTTTGGTCGCCCGTTCAAAATTTTCATTAGTGTGGCAGCAGAAGTTTCGATGCCAATAAAGCATTGAACGAAAAGTTCTTTAAATTGTGGCCATGTGATGCCAGCAAAGCATATTTGGGACAGCCATTGTGATGCACTTCCCTCTAGCGCCTTACTTAAAGTTATCATCAGGCTGCTATCTTCGGGCATTTTATCAGCAAAAATGAGATCCACTGTTGTACACCAAGCTGAGGCATCTGCACCAGCTCCCGCAGGATAAAATTTTGGCAGAGTTATATGTTTTCCTTTTTCATCAGTTGCCGATGCCCTTGGTGTCTGCATATTTTTGATGATCTCCAATAGGTTGTTGTTTTGCACTTGTAAAGCTGCCAAGTATGCATCGGTGATATTTGTAGGCAAAGCAGATCCCACTTCTGATGTCACAGAATTATTATTTTCTTGTGACTGGTCTGCCATGTTGACACACAAACTTTAAGAGTGAAGTGAATTACAACTCGCGTGTGCAATCGTCAGCATGCAACTGCTCGCATTTTCTGCTCACGCAGCGCGACAACGCCGTCGCCTCACTCGTACGGTATTTATGCGCCAGTCATATTCTACGTTGAAGTCAAATTCTAAGAATGATTTCACAATATACCAAACTCATTGCGCAGCAGCGTCTTGCAAACACAGTGGTCAAACTATGTTCATAATGTTACAGACACGTACAGTGGTCAAAATACGTTCATAATGCGATATATATGTAATACCCTAATTCCATTAGGTTGCATCCGTCATTAACAGCAAGTCGAGGATGTAGGTGATTCCACTACAAATCCAATTCATCCACATCCTGTTTTAACACGGGTTTTGTTTTTTTTTTTCATGCACGTGATGACCAGCTGCTGTTTTACCCAAATTGGCACTGTTTAAACGAGTATCGATAGGAAATTTCATACTATCGACTATGTAAAAGTGCTGTTCAGTGCTCTGTAATGTTAAATTCTAACATCGCCTGCTTTTCCCAGTTGATCGGTTTTCGACCAGGTGGGAAATGCAACCGACCAACGGGGAAATTTGAACAAGATTCTCATTGTGCATAGGGGAATCTTATACAAACGGAAGCAACATTCCCGAGTTCCAACTACATACTTGCATCCGGCTTGTAGTGGAATCGGGGTATAAATGTAATTTGGGTAAACGCACTAGTGCCTTGCTGCTCTAGGGCTAGCGACAAAAGCGATACGCAAGCAGGTACAAAGAAAAGGGACACAAGAAGAGAAACAAACAAGCTATGCGCACGAATACAGTATGGCTCATGTCTCTGCGAAACCAGCAAACAGACTGACGCGATATGCTCACGGCTCACGGCTAAGGTAAAACTAGCCTGCGATATCTCTCTCTGAGAGCGTGGTAGCTGCTAAACGCCTTCCCAACTCTATATCTGAATTTTTGCATTTGAACACTCTATTATATCAATTCTTGTTGGAAAAACCCAGAAAAACCCAATCAGACCAGCGGTAGATAAGTGATTACTGGTCACGATTTGATAAAGAAAAGAGAATCGAGTGTTTAGTACTGCAGTTGAGATGTCCAAAGAGACAAGGGAATAAAGCCTGTTATAGTCAGAACAAATAACTCGAAATGGTTCATGAATTAAATAGTTGCTTGAGCAAAGATCAAGGATAAGAGGTAAAAAGTTTCGGGTAGATCTAATTGGAACATTTAATTTTATTCGACTTAATAGAACTGATGAGTCGATTTCACCATTACGTAGATTAGTGACAAATACTAAACCATGCATAATTATACGGTTCAAAAGGGAAGGAAGATTAATTAAAAGAAGTCTACTTGAATACGGGGGTAGGTCTATCCCAGGAACCCAGTTACAACTTCTTAACGCAAACAGAAGAAATTTCTCCTGCACAGATTCAATTCTATCCTGGTGAATCCCGTATTGTGGGGACCACACACAAGATCCATACTCCAGGATGGGACGTACCAATGATGTATATAGCGTTTTAGTGGTGTAGGGATCATCAAACTCTTTTGACCACCGCTTGATGAAGCCAAGTACATTTATGGCCTTATTGACCATCGATGATATGTGAGAATCAAATTTTAATTTGCTATCAAGAATGATGCCTAAATCTTTAATTTCAAAAACGTGGACAAGTGGTGAAGCATCAAGCACGTAGTGAGCAGTATGAGGGGTACCTCTACAAAAAGTCATGATTTTACATTTTGAACAATTTAAATTAAGTAGGTTATAACGGCACCAAGCCGATAGTGCTCCCAAGTCCGACTGTAGTAAGTTACTAAGAGAATCATCATTATAGGTGAAACATAGCTTTACATCATCAGCAAACATAAAAACACGAGAATTAGTAATAACAGCAGGAAGATCGTTAATAAAGAGATTAAATAGCAATGGTCCTAAGTGACTCCCCTGAGGGACACCAGAGGTAACAAAAATAGATTTGGATACAGAAGATTTAAAAACTACTTTTTGTGTTCGGCCACACAAGTACTCAGATAGCCACGACAGGAGTTTTGCTGGAAATCCAATAATATTTAATTTTTGAAGCAACAAAGAATGACTAACAGAATCAAATGCCTTACTTAAATCTGTGTAAACGACGTCAGTTTGCATTTTGTCCTGAAACCCTTTGATAACTAGTGAGGTAAACTCAAGAAGGTTGGTGGTAGTAGATCTTCGCCTAACAAAACCGTGTTGATAAGGGGATAAAATTGAACTACATAAGTGCTGCAATTGGGAGCAAATAATTTTTTCAAAGACTTTCGGAATGGCAGACAACTTTGATATACCCCTATAGTTTTTAACGTTACTCTTAGAACAACTTTTATGAAGTGGAATAATAAAAGATTCCTTCCATATACCAGGAAACACAGCGGAGTCAACCGATAAGTTAAACAATTTATGTAAAGGTTTACAAAGTGAATCCGCACAGTGTCTAAGTATGCAACCGGGCACTCCATCTGGACCAGGCAAGAAGCCTGGTTTGATAGAGTTAAGGTCACTTAGCAGCGTACACTCAGTTATAACTGGGACATATATACAATTTGAGGTTTGCACTTGAAAAGGATAGGAATTATTGCTACTATACAAGCTCGATGAGTATACTGATCGAAAATACTCCGCAAATAGATCAGCCACTGCTTGATTGGAGCTTGCTTTTGTATTATTAAGGTAAACCGAGGATGGCAAGCATGAAGATTTACGTTTAGAGTTTACAAATTTATAAAACTGTTTCGGATCACGAGAAATACTTAATCTGCAACGATTGAGATAATTGCTATAACAAAAAGTGTTTACAGAAATAAAATTAGACTTTGCCATTATATACGAGGATAAATCTATTGTATTTCCAGATTTTTTAAATTTTTTATAGGATCTTGTCTTCACATTTTTTAATTTTGATAGTTCCCTTGTAAACCAAGGTGGTTTATTTTCATTTGATGGACAAGTGAGGGGAACACAGATACCTAAATTTGAATTCAAAGTCCTATAAAAAATGGTAATGGCAGTTGTTTAAGCCGAAAAGTAGGCAGTGACATCTGCAGCTCCCCACCCTAACAGAGTATGAAAGCTCGCGCTCTTGTTTCCAAGCTTTGCAATGTAATTAGCCTGTTTACAGCCTGCTGAGCATGCCCAGTAGGCTTTCCATGCCAGTACTCTCTTACAAGCCAAATAAAGAAGTTCTAACTACAACCCACCCGCAAGACATTTTATTTTCAACTCGTTGTGTGTGAAAGTTAATTATATATCCACCCCTCCACATTTTCATGGTCCTTCAAACCAGATATTATTTCGATTAAAATAATTATCGCTCGCCCCAGCAAGCTACGGTGGAAATACACTCTTCAACAACACAACTACACACCTCTATTTTAAACCAGATAAGTAATATATTTTCCAACTACATATATTATTTATATGCGCAAGCAACTTTATTGAGTATTAAACGTAGCCCGTTTAATCTTTCCTAATAAAATTATTACTTGCACATTTTCCATTTATATTTTGTCCGTTTTGTCTTCTTACATATGTATATGTACGTACATATTCATATATTTAAGAGAAAAGAAAAAAAAGTTTCATTTTTGGCGGCAACAAAGCTAAATTAAAATATAATAAACCTAACAAGTGTTTCCAACTCCATCCGCCACCATTTATTGTGTTATATCCATATTTAAATCCAATAATAATATTTTTGACAAATTTTTAATTGTGTAAATTATTTGTCTTAAAAATCATATGTTGGTCACTGACTCCGTGCCGTTCCAATTGCACTCATCACAGTATAAGCAGTAACCAACGGTGTGAGATACCCTGCATATTTTTTCCCGACAAGTGGGGTATATATGTTTTTCCGAATCAACTTGCAACGTCATCGTTTAAAATACCCTTCCGCAAGTGGGATATATCCGACTAAGCATCTGCTGTTAACATTTAAATATTATTGTATTATTTGCCAAAGAAAAATCATCCACCAAATAAGCCAATTACATACAGACATAAATCAACGGTGACACTCCGCTCATACAAACCAACAAGAATTCATATAATAGAGCGTTCAAATGCAAAAATTCTGATATAGAGTTGGGAAGTCGTTTAGCAGCTACCACGCTCTCAGAGAGAAATATCGCAGGCTAGTTTTACTTAAGTCGTGAGCCTCGAGCATATCGCGTCAGTCTGCTTGCTGGTTTCGCAGAGACATGAGCCGTACTGTATGTGTGCGCATAGCTTGTTTGTTTCTCTTCTTGTCTCCCTTTTCTTTGTATACCTGCTTGCGTATCGCTTTTGCCGCTATCCCTAGAGCAGCAACGCACTAGTGCGTTTACCCAAATTACATAGTCATAAAAATATATATTTCACAATTTTAGAAAATTTTGTGACAACAACAAGAGAAATGAAGTGCGGCAACAATATTGGGTCGTCCGCATAGCACACCATAGACTCATAATGTAAACATAACAGCCATCATCCACGAATTGTGCCGCACTTCATTTCTCTTGTTGTTGTCACAAAATTTTCTAAAATTGTGAAACTGGCTATTTTAGACATTTACTTGAATATACCTGCTGCTTCCCATAATGGAATGGTGGTATCGACTTATATGAACCTTGTGCAACTCTATAGCTAAACGTGAGAAACTTCATTGACAATTATTGAATATTGGTACAGAGGGTATTTTTTCATACAACAGCGTGAGCGTCTCAGTAACGAGAAGCCAGCAGGTTGTTGTTTTGTTTCAGTTGCGCTTTGCGTTCAGCGGCCAGTCGATTAAAGGAGAGGCGAAGGGTCAGCGGAAAGCATGAACGTTTAGAAGTTTGCTAGTATTTGTATTTGAATACACTTTCGTAAGTTGTGTACATCTTTGCATAATTGTATGGCAAGGGTTGTTAGAAAGTGTCATAGGGTAAAAATTGGGAAGAGTATGAATGATCAGCAGCAGCAGAACTGATATTTGACTGCCTTCGAAGTCAAAGTCTTGTGTTTGTTTTTACCCAAGCGCGTTAATGAGGGATGAAAAAGAGTTGTGAGGAACAAGTGTTTGCCACAAGACTGGGCTTTTTTTTCTTCAAATAAATATGGTTCTTAGATATGAATGAAAGTTTGCCTGCCTAAAGTATTTTGTGACCTTTTGATACCTGTCCCACCCCACAAAACACTTGCACTAGCAATTGTTATGCACCTTGCCAACCAAGTTTCTTGAGCTAAATGTGAGAAGACGAATCAATTGTACAATATTGAAATTGAATTAAAATACGTATATTTTATTAGTATAGAAACATAATTGCTTTTAATTAAATTGTCCTCATTCATGACGATCGCAGCAGGTCAATGAATGACAATGCCAATGCTACGCATACAATTATACATGCATATGTATTCACAAAAGGACACACAGACATGCTTATGAAACCTAGTCGAAATGAAATAACAAAAATCATTTCAAAGCCCAAGTCCACCAAAACTGCAAACAAAACAAACGCACATTTGCACACACAAATATATATGTATATGTAAATGTAATTTGGGTAAACGCACTAGTGCGTTGCTGCTCTAGGGATAGCGGCAAAAGCGATACGCAAGCAGTTATACAAAGAAAAGGGACACAAGAAGAGAAACAAACAAGCTATGCGCACACATACAGTACGGCTCATGTCTCTGCGAAACCAGCAAGCAGACTGACGCGATATGCTCGAGGCTCACGACTTAAGTAAAACTAGCCTGCGATATTTCTCTCTGAGAGCGTGGTAGCTGCTAAACGACTTCCCAACTCTATATCAGAATTTTTGCATTTGAACGCTCTATTATATGAATTCTTGTTGATACAAACATACACACATATGTTTGTCACTGACTCCACGCCGTTCCAATTCCACTCAGCACAGCATATGCAGTAAACAACGGTTTTGAAATACCCTATACTTTTATCCTCAAAAAGTGGGGTATATATGTTTTTCCAAAAAAAATTTGCAAAATTCACAAGTACCCTTCCGCAAGTGGGGTCTGTCCGACTAAGCATCTGCTGTTAATATTTATATATTATTGTATTTATTTTTTACAAAATATATGTTAACAAAATAAAAAAAAATTTTTTTTACTAGACATAATATATATAAAAATATACCTATACACAAAAAAAAAGGGGTATACATTTATTTTTTTTTTTCTCCATATATCTTAAATAAATTCCTATATACAAAAAAAAGAGAGAAGAGATTTATAAATACATACAAAAAAAAAAAATAACAAAACAAAAAAAAAATAATAATATTAAAAAAGAAAAAAAAATTTTTTATATACAAAATACTATTTTATTTTTTTTTGTTATTTTCATATAAATTTATATAAAATAGACATTGTTTTTTTTGGTACTTTTCCTGTTGTACTTTTCCTGTTGTTTCACTCTGCAAAAGTTTCTGGCTCCATAGTGAGTCTATTATGTCAGAGGAGCAAAAGAAACAAGCGAAACCACGTCCTTCATTGTCCATTCGTCGTTCATCCTTATCAACTGTTCGTAGCTTGTCCGGTTCACCTGTGTCCAGACAGAAACCGTTCGCGCCTCCATCCAAACAAGAATATTTAGCTATTCCGCAGGACAGCGCACGTGTAACCAGACGAGTTATTCAAAAAACATTAGATAATTCCAAGATGGCATTAAACGATTTCATTGCTGTGTCGGACAGGCTCAGCCAATTTGAGGCTAGATTTGCAGGCTCGGCAGGCGCATCCCTGTTTACACTTCAAGTACGTCGGGACCAGATCCAATCCATATGGGAGAAAGTAGAGTTAGCTTTCGAACAGAGGTCCCAAGGCGCCAGCTCCAGTGAAGATTTTGAAGTTATGCAAGCCAAGTACGAGCTTTGCTATAAAGTTTATGAACGCTGTGTCGCTCAGCTAAGTGAGAGCATCGACGCTGCTTTCACCCAAACGCAAATACAGCCCATGGCTCCATCCATATCCAGGGGTTATAGTCTCCCCCCATTGACACAGAGGTCTTCGACGGAGACTATCTTCGGTGGCCGACCTTCCGTGATCCTTTCACAGCAATTTACATCGATAATCCTCGATTGACCCAAGTCGAGAAACTGTTTCACCTCAACACTAAAACTAGTGGCGAGGCTAAAGGTATAGTTTCAAAATCTCCATAAACAAATGACGGTTTTCAATCCGCGTGGCAGAATCTTTCGGAAAGATTTGAAAATAAGCGGCTGTTGGTTAACAGCCAGCTTAAAGTCCTGTTTAATTTACCGTCAGTTTCCCAAGAGTCTGGGAATGCGTTAAAAAAGCTCCAGAGTACAATCCAGGGGTGTTTGACAGCTTTCAAGTTGGCCAAGGTCAGCATTGAAAATTGGGATTGTTTACTCGTGTTTCTCTGCTCATCCAAGTTGCCGAAACTTACGCTATCCTTATGGGAACAGTCACTCCACAACAAATCCGATATCCCGACTTGGGTCGAATTCGATATTTTCCTAAGCGAGCGCCATCGCACGCTGGAGGCGATTGAAGATTTAATGCCTAATGCGGGAGGCCAAGGTCAATCCAATCGCAAGGATCCAGCCCAAAAAAGGATCATTTCCTTCGAAGCGAAGGTCAAGGTAAATGCACGACCTTCCAAGCAAACTTTGACCTGCAAGCTGTGTTCCAAAGAGAACCACCCTATCCGGTCCTGTCCAAAATTTCTCCAAATGACGGTCACCGATAGGGCCACCTACATCAAACAGCTCCAACTCTGTTTGAATTGTTTCGCCAGACGGCACCAGCTTAAAGACTGCACAAGTAGCTTTAACTGTTACACGTGCAAAGGTCGCCACAATACTCTGTTGCATCGTGGCGACCCTCCTACCCAAGTTGTTCCTAAATCAGTCTTAAGCTCTGGTGCCACTCCATATATACCAAATCAAAATTTTCAGTCCACTTCAAACCAAAGTCCGGCAAATATCCACAACTATTTCACGTCCAACACGCAAGGCGTTCTTCTAGGCACTGCCATAATTAACATATGCCATCTAGGCACGAGTTATAAGGCTCGTGCGTTGATTGATTCTGGCTCCGAAGCAACATTTATTTCAGAACGAATGTTTAGAATCATCAAACCTCCATTTAAACGTGTGACAGCACAAGTTGCCGGACTAAATCAAGCCGTATCAGCCAATCCTGAGAAATTATGTCACTTCAACATAGGATCCCCGAAAAGGCCGCGAGTTCGCATTGGAACGTCGGCACTTGTACTTCCAAGTGTGGCAGGGACTCTACCACCGCATCCGATCCCCGAAAGTTCTTTGAGAGACCTGCCTAATATTCCACTGGCCGGCACCACAACAAGGGATGAAAGTGGCAAATATATTGTTACTCTCCCATTCAAAAATCCTGATCACATCAACATAGGACATTCAAGGTCAATCGCACTTGCTCAGTTTCTAAACAAGTAAGAAGGCTCTAGTCGGAAAAGCCCGACCAGAAGATACCCTGAACCCAGTTGCAGTCCTTCCATCCTAAAAGTATGCTTCAAATAATGATCACTTTAAACAAAACTCACAACTGACTTAACTTTACGATATCTCTGGTGTTTCTTAACCAATTTGAACGAAATTTTGAGAAAATTTCTATCGTTACCCATTACACCAACCCCCATTTTTACATTTTTCCAAATTCGATATTTTTGTTATCGATTCCATGTGTATATCGAAAACCAGAGTAGTTATCGATAATTTGAAGCAAACTTGTTCTGCTCATGGTATAGGAGAACTTATATACCAAATCTGAAGTCTCTAGCTCTTGTAGTCTCTGAGATCTACGCGTTCATACAGACGGACAGACGGACACACAGACAGACGGACGGACAGACGGACATGGCCATATCGACTCGGCTATTGATACTGATCAAGAATATATATACTTTATGGGGTCGGAGATGCTTCCTTCTGCCTGTTACATACTTTTGCACAAAACCATTATACCCTGATTTACCCATTTTATGGGTTCATGGTATAAAAACGAGATTCGATTAAACAGAAACTTTCCTCTAAAAGAGCAGTACGCCTCCGTGATCCAGGGATATTTGGACTTAGGTCATATGAGACAAGTCCGCCCTCCTTCTGATACTGGGAACCTTTATCTTCCTCATCATGCTGTTTTTAAGCCTGACAGCACTACTAACGCTTCCAGTTCAATTTCCCCGTTATCCGAGGATGATACAGATTTGCTGGCCCTAACACCAGGGCACTTCCTGGTAGGAGGCCCACTACTCGACGTTAGTGAGCCGGAAATCGAGGGAAATGCAGCGTCAATCCGTTGGAAGAAAGAGTACTTGAAGGAGCTCCACAAAAGGACTAAGTGGCATCTACCCGAGAGGAACCTGCAGCAGTGCGACATGGTAGTTATCAAGGAGGATAACCTTCCATCAACCGAATGGCGCATGAGACGCGTCCAGAAAACCCACGCGGGGCAGGATGACCGGGTTCGAGTAGTCGATGTACTCACGAACCGCGGCGTTATTAAAAGGCCAGTGGCCAAACTTATCCTCTTTCCGGTCCAGTCCGAACCCACAATTCCAAGCTCCTCTCAAAAGTCGTGACTAACCATTCTGTTCGTTAAGAGTATTTTGTCTAATTTCTGTTTTGTTCATATTTCCACCACCATCCACCAGCCAGCTTGCCATCCTGCCCACGGTGACAGTCCTTGTCATTGTCGGAGAAAAAACCTTTGAGCCCAAGCACTGGTCGACCCGCGCAGTCCGCACAGCTGCATAAATGCCTCCTTCGCAAAGGCCCTCGGCCTCTCCGCCACCAGGCTCTATGAGCAGGTCAGTGCTCGCGTCAAATCGGAAATGGAACGTTCGACAAGGACTGCCACTAAGAGGTCATTCCCGACCTCAACTTCAGGACTCCAAAGGCGGCGGTCGAGGAACGCTCAAGGCAGAGCATTCCCAACATAGCGTTGGCGGATGCAGGATGGTTCAAGCCATCCACTGTCAGCTTGGTGTTGGGCGCCGATGTCTACGGCTACATAATTCAGCCAGGAGTGCTTCCGAGCGAACATGGGCTAGTAGCTCAAAATACAAATAAGGTCCGCTCCCCAAGCTCCAATCCACTTCATTTGCAATATATTGCAAGGGGGGTGGAATGTTTAAGCCGAAAAGTAGGCAGTGACATCTGCAGCTCCCCATCCAAACAGAGTATGAAAGCTCGCGCTCTTGTGTCCAAGCTTTGCAGTGTAATTAGCCTGTTAACAGCCTGCTGAGCATGCCCAGTAGGCTTTCCATGCCAGTACTCTCTTACAAGCCAAACAAAGAAGTTCTAACTACAACCCACCCACAAGACATTTTATTTTCAACTCGTCGTGTGTGAAAGTTAATTATAAATCCACCCCTCCATATTTTCAGCAGTTTCTATATCACTACAAGAATAAAGGTGAAACCAATTAGTGTGTTGAAGAAGAACATTCAATTTTGTAAAGTTAGTTTTACGAAAACAACGTGGCTTTAAAGAATTATTAGATGCTGGACTAGGGTTAAGAATTTCAAAGGAAAGTTCTGAGGTTGGATGGTAGGTATCTTCTAGTATAAGGGAAGCAAGGCGTTACGAAAACTCTTTTAGGATTCTAAGCCATTACAACGAAAATACAGTTGTGGCGATGCTATACAGGCGCTCCGTTGTTTGATCTTTTGATGCATGACTACCCGGGTTCAACACCGCGTCAGAATTTTATGAATATGTTTATTTTAACTGTATTTTCGTTTTTTATTTTTAACTTGATTTGTTTTGAAGTAGCAAAGAAATAGGACACAAGAAGAGAAACAAACATGCTATGCGCACGAATACAGTATGGCTCATGTCTCTGCGAAACCAGCAAACAGACTGACGCGATATGCTCACGGCTCAAGGCTTAAGTAAAACTAGCCTGCGATATCTCTCTCTTTGCATTTGAACACTCTATTATATCAAATCTTGTTGGAAAAACCCAGAAAAACCCAAATCAGACCAGCGGTAGATTAGTGATTACTGGTCACGATTTGATAAAGAAAAGAGAATCGAGTGTTTAGTACTGCAGTTGAGGTGTCCAAAAAGACAAGGGAATAAAGCCTGTTATAGTCAGAACAAATAACTCGAAATGGTTCATGAATTAAATACAGTGGACCCTCGGTTAACGTACTTAATTCGTTCCAGCATCTTTTACGTTATGCAAAACGTTCGTTAAGCAAAACAATTATTCCCATATAAATCAACGTAAAATCAAATAATGCGTTCCAGGTCGAAAAAAATCGAGTATTTTAAGATTTCAACTTTTATTGAAAGAAAGTAACATGAAGAACTGAATATGTGTTGGACGGAAGGAGACAATCTGAAATGTTTAAAAGAAAGAGTTTGGAAAAGACAAATTTTTGAGAATGGTTACATGCATTCCTATTTTTTTTTTAAACAAAAAACTGTCTAGAGTCGTTTGTTTCTGACGGGACTTTAAAATTTTTTGAAAATGAGACACAGCACTATCGTTGAATAATTCTGTTGCACGTTTAGCCACTGACTGATTTGAGTGATGCTCTTCAACGTATGATGCTACAGACTCCCATGCTTTGAGCATTTCTCTGATTGCACTAGACGGTTGCTGATCTTCTGATATCTCCTCGTCTGATAAAATTGTCTTTTCAACATCTTGCTGCAAAGCACATTGCAATTCTAAAAGCTCTTCGGTAGTCAGATCTTTACTGTGTTCTGCCACAAGCTCAGCAATGTCATTGCTATCCACCTCTAGCCCAATCTGGTCAGCCAAAAATAAAATTTCGTTGGTTATTGGATCTGTAGATACGCCGTCGATCTCTTCAATCGTGCATTCGGCAAAGCGTTCGGGCCAAAGTTTTTTCCAGGAGAATTCGAGTGTTCTCTTAGTTACGCCTTTCCATGCCTTATCAATAATTTTGAGACAGCCAACAATGTGGATGGGATCTTTCCAAAACTCTTTTAGAGTGAGATTTGTTTTTTCAGTCACTTCAAAGCAATGCTGGAAAAGTTCTTTACTGTAGAGCTTCTTGAAGTTAGAAATAACTTGCTGATCCATGGGCTGAAGCAATGGGGTTGTGTTAGGAGGCAAAAAGTGAATTTTGATAAATTTCAACTCTTCAGTGAGATCATCTTTTAAGCCTGGTGGATGTGAAGGAGCGTTGTCCATAGTAAGCAAGGCACGAAGGGGCAAATTCATCTCAATCAAATATTTCTGCACAGAGTGGCCAAAAACTTTATTGATCCACTGAGTAAAAATATCACGTAACACCCAAGCTTTACTGTTGGACTGCCACATGACATTTTGGTTGCTCTTGTCGACATTATACTTTTTGAAGGCACGTGGATTCTCTGAATGATAGACAAGAAGTGGTTTTATTTTCAAGTCGCCGCTTGCATTGGCACAAAAAAGCAGAAATAGGCGGTCTTTCTTTGGCTTGTGGCCAGGAATTGCTTTCTCCTCTGCTGTTATGTACGTGCGCTTGGGCATCTTTTTCCAAAAAATACCCGTTTCGTCGCAATTAAAAATCTGCTGGGGCAAGTAACCCTCAGTAGCAACAAGCTTATTGAATTCGCCGACAAAAATCTTTGCTGCTTTAGCATCGGAGCTTGCTGCTTCATCATGTCTCATAACGCTATGAATACCAGTAAGTTTTTTAAAACTCTCGAACCACCCCTTACTTGCTTTGAACTCTTTTCCTCTCACTGTTGATGTCCTTGCTGACTTTTCAATAAGATTGTTGAATAGCGTTTTAGCCTTCTCACAAATTATATTCTGCAAAATTGTTTCACCTTGCATTTTCTTTTAGTTAATCCATATCAGAAGCAAACTTTCAACATCATCGAGAATTTGTGGTCGTTGCGAAGAAACTCTTGATACTCCCTTTGCAGCATTCATCACCCCAAGCTTGTCCTTATTCTTAAGGATGGTAGAAATCGTTGATTTCGATAAGTTGAACGCACGTCCTAAATCAGCCAAGCCCAAACCTCGTTTATGTTTTTCAATGATCTTCATTTTCATTTCAATAGTTATTTTGGCTCTTTTATTTTTCTCTCTCTCTCTGAATCTTTATTTGAAGGCATGTTATTTTGCAACTTTTATGTTTGATGAATTATGTATACACAAAAATAAAACAAAATGCACAATTATGAAACAAAAGCTATACACAGACAGCACTATAATGTGTATTCGCGGTTTGACCTGTTCCGTTGCTAAACACTGCCAGCACTATAATGTGTATTCGGGGTTTTCCCCTATTTCGTTGCTAAACACAGACAGAAATTTTACATGCAATTGAGATTACTCCCTTTTTCGTTGATCGCTATGCGAAATTTCGTACGTTAAGTGCAACTTTTTTTCCCAAAAAAAAAGTGTTCGCTATGCGAAATGTTCGTTATGCGGGGCGTTCGTTAACCGAGGGTCCACTGTAGTTGCTTGAGCAACGATCAAGGATAAGAGATAAAAAGTTTAGGGTAGATCTAATTGGAACATTTCATTTTATTCGACTTAATAGAACTGATAAGTCGATTTCACCATTACGTAGATTAGTGACAAATACTAAACCATGCATAATTATACGGTTCAAAAGGGAAGGAAGATTAATTAAAAGAAGTCTACTTGAATACGGGGGTAGGTCTATCCCAGGAACCCAGTTAAAACTTCTTAGCGCAAACAGAAGAAATTTCTTCTGCACAGATTCAATTTTATCCTGGTGAATCCCGTATTGTGGGGACCACACACAAGATCCATACTCAAGGATGGGACGTACTAGAGATGTGTGTAGAGTTTTAGTGGTGAAGGGATCATTAAACTCTTTTGACCACTCCTTGATGAAGCCAAGTACATTAATGCCATTATTGACCATCGACGATATGTGAGAATCAAATTTAAATTTGCTATCAAGAGTGATGCCTAAATCTTTATTTTAGAAACGCGGTAAAGTGTCGAAGCATCAAGCAAGTAGTGAGCATTATGAGGGATACTTCTACAAAAAGTCATGACTTTACATTTTGAGCAATTTAAATTTAATAAGTTACAACGTCACCAGGCCGACAGTGCACACAAGTCCGATTGTAGTAAGTTACATAAAGAATCATCATTATAGGCGAAACATAGCTTGACATCATCAGCAAACATAAACACGAGAGTTAGTAATAACAGCAGGAAGATCGTTAATAAAGAGATTAAATAGTAATGGTCCCAGGTGACTCCCCTGAGGAACACCAGAGGTAACAAAAATAGATTTGAATACTGAAGATTTAAAAACTACTTTTTGTGTTCGGCCATACAAGTAATCCGAAAGCCATGACAAGAGTTTTGCTGGAAATCCAATAATATCTAATTTATGAAGCAACAAAGAATGACTTACATAATCAAATGCCTTACTAAAATCTGTATAAACGACGTCAGTTTGCATTTTATCCCGAAACCCTTTGACAACAATTGAGGTAAACTCAAGAAGGTTGGTGGTAGTAGATCTTCGCCTAACAAAACCGTGTTGGTAAGGAGAAATAATTGAACTACATAAGTGCTGCAATTGAGAGTATTTAATTTTTTCAAAAACTTTCAGAATGGAAGACAACTTGGATATACCCCTACAGTTTTTAATATGGACTTAGAAGAATTCTTATGGTGTGGAATAATACAAGATTTCTTACATATACAGTCGAATTCGTACCCCGCTGAATCAAAAACCCTAATAATTCGTTAAAAAATACTGTCCCCTTCAAAAATATTCGTTAGTTCGTAAAAATTCCGTACATTATGGTCTCCTCGTTAATTCGAAATATTTTTCGCAACGCATAGAATATTGAACATCTTACAAATTGAAATTTGGTTATGTTACCTCGTATTATTTGTAATGCAATGCACAATGTTTTGTCGGTTAATCACTATTAGGTTTTGCAGACAGCTATGCCGCCTCTATGTTGCAATGCATGTTGAGTTTTTTAAGTTCCACACTATTTTCGCTAAGTTTGCTGAGTTTTCTCTAAGCGTAACACCGTTCCTTGAAAATGGCACAAAAACGTACGCATAAGACGTTATCAATCGCGCAAAAACAAAGCAATTTTTGCTGCAGATCTGTGTATGATGTCAATTTATTTCCTTCTCCCAAATTTGGTGACTCTAGCCTAAAAATGGTAAAATATTGGGGATGTGGGCTGACGGTGGTAAGGGGAGGCGTGTTTCCAAATTTTTGCTGCAGTTTTGTGCCTGACGTCAATTGCTATCCTCCAACCAAATTTGGTGACTCTAGCTCAAATGTGGTAGAATATGGAGGAAAGGGGCTGGGGCGGCATCCAAATCTTTTGGGTTTCTTTATCAACAATCTTGGCACCTAATTTTGTGGCTTTTCCTAAAGCTGTGAAAATATAGCCGTTTTTGATTTCAAAATGCAGGGGCTGGGAAACGCGGGGACGTAGCTCCAAAACTTTGATGCAGTTTTTTGGAGTCGTTAACAGTTTTATTTAGTGACTCTAGCTCAAACACTATGGAAGATACACGTATTACCGTTTTTATCGAAGCATTGCGGCGGTTGGGGGCGGCTAGGGCAGTATGGATGGGCATGGCATCCAAAGTTTTAATGAATTTGGTTGAGGGTCGTCAACACCTGTTTTGCCAACAAATTTGGTGGCTCTAGCTAAAAAACTGTAGAAGATATTGGCATTTTTGGTTTTAAACTGGGGGGCTGGTGGCGGAATGGGTGAGCGTGGCTCCAAAATTTGGTAGTTCTAGCTGTAAGGGTTTGCTCAATAGCTGGGTTTATCGACTTAACGCTATCGAGTTTATCGATTTGCCAGCCCCCTAGTTATCGTAGAACTCCAATCTTGACACTTTAATTTACTATGCCCTAGATAGAGAGAGATTTGCAAAGTTTGAAGTCTCTAACTTGAAGGGTGTGGAAAAAAGTTGCGTTCATACTGACGGACAGACGGACAGACACCATGACGGACATTGCACAAACCCAATATACTCTTTACCTTCGGTATCGAGTATAATTAAGTTTTGTCACCCAACACAACATCCAAGCTGCAGCCCCTTGACAAGGGTATTATAAAAGATTTTAAATCTTTATACCGCAAGGAAATTGTAATTAATTCGGTAAATAGTATTGATGATAATAAAATCGACGGTCTGTGCTTTCTGCTTGACCTACGGGCTGTGTCTCTAACACGGCTGCTTATATTTTACGTTGAATACTTTCCATTTCAAATTTATCAAACTAAATTGACGTAATGTCAAAACAATGAAATTAAAATGAGTAAAATATATTTTTTAATGTCAGCTGAAAACCATATCAATGCAGGTTGAAGATTGAATGTAGTTTCCATAAGTTCCAAGAAGGGTGTGTTTTCTCTCCTGATAAATTTCAGACAAATAAAAATAATATAAAAGTATTTTCTACTCACACTCATTTCTCAAAATAGGCTCTTTTTAGAAGGCATTTTATTATATTTTTATTCTATTTTGTATATTGGTACCGACTGTATTGCACTGGTTTATTTTTTGTGAATACACACACACTCATTTTGGCTCCCGAATCACATAAATACATAAATAATCAAAAACAGCCATAAACCAACAAAAACACGTGCTGGCTTGTCGTAGCTGAGACCCACAAAAAGTACAAATTAAAAATATCCCTTGTACAAATATTTAATAATAGTCAATAAAAATCTCAAATATATAATTTAATGTATAGATAATATATTTTAATTACTTATTGCCAAAATATGAACAAACATACATACTACACAGACATAAAAATTTCACAAAGTTCATATTGAGTTTATACAACCCTTCTAAGTTTGTTTGCATTAATCAGTATAAGTCAAAAGTTGAGACGACATGTGAAATGAAGCGCTGTTGCTTCTTTTATAAACACGCACAAGCTTTTACTGTTGATGATTGCTGCTGCACTATTTGGCATATTGGCGAAAAAAACTGTCATTTATAAATTTTTTACATGTCCTTAAATGAACTAATTGTTTATGCAAATCTCTTGTAAAAAATATATAGTCGGCCGATCTCGATGATTTTTTAAAAAAATTGTAGTATTAAATAAACAAGCATAACTCACAGATTTGGGCCTGATATGTTGAAATCAAAGGGCGTTAACAAGCCAATTTTATAAAAATGATTTTCCTTTGGTTCTTACAAATCTAACGTAAAAAACCGAATCAAAAAATCTTGCGTAGTTTTCGAGCTATTAATTAATGCCAGTTGTTTGGCAACATGCCCATAGTGCGTTGGCCCGCCGCTTGCCTTGAAATACCACTGAGCGCTGGGGCAACTGAAACAAAACTATACGCATATTCTATCCGCTTTAGCTATCACTATCGAGCCCGCTCGGACTTATTGCTAATGCATGTGCACATAAAACACGCATATGAAAAATGTATTGCGCTTAAAACTTTATTTACTTATGGATTCAACAACTTTATGTGTAGCAGTATTATACTCTATATACTGTTCGAAAGCTAACAAATTCAATCAACACCTATATAAATGAGATTCCATTTGGGTACATATAAAGTATAACAAAATCAAAATCATCGCGGCGAAAGTGGTCGCAAAAATGTTTACTTAAAATTGCACCCCTAACCTACCGAATAACGTATTCAACGTTAAAAAGTTTAACAGTACAATGTTAATAGCTATACAAATTGCTTATAAAGCTTGGAAAAGTATTAGCATTTTGGGAATTCAAAACTTCCATGCTTGCGGTTTCAGTAAAATATTAAACGATGATTTATTACTAATAAATTAATATATATATATATATAATAAATTAATAAATTATTGGACGATATTCAAGTGGACATAAATTACCTTTGGTCAACTATTTCTGAGAACTCTGAAAATGCCGGCTCTTTCGAGGAATACGTAAACTTTAATTATAAAATTGCTGTATCCGGTATGTTGACAGATAACGACATTGTGGAAGAAGTTTAGTATATCAATAATGAAAGTGACTAATATAATGATGACGCGGAAGGAGATGAAATTTTAACCAACATACTAGCCAGAGCGTTAACTACTCAATTAAAATTTTGTTTTCCTCAAATGATGTTGTGATGATAGTGTCTTTGACAACCTTATAGCTAAGCTTATAGAAAGCAATAGAAAAACTAGGGGAAAAAAACACCAAGCAATCGACAATAACGGACTTATTTAAAGCTGGATTTTTGTTATTATAATTTTATGTTTCTGATAGCAAAGCTAGATTGATTTTTGTTATTATAATTATATGTTGCTGCTTAATTTTTCTTTAATATGTAAAACCACTAAGCAGAATATAATCAACAAGAATCCATACTTATAGAGGGTTCAAACAGTTAAAATCCAACCAACTTAACATTTCTGGAATCTGGCAATTTTACTCTCTCGGGGGACTGCCGTTTGTTGCTTCATGAATTATGGGCGAATTCGGTGTCATTCGGCTTGCTGGTTTCGCTACGACATGAGCTGCCGTAGCACAGCCAGCCCAGCCGTGAGTCACGAGCGATGTGTTAACAGCCGTTTGTATGTACATGTTTGATTGCTATATATTAGCATAAAAAAGAAAATAATAGTTCATTGAATTTAGTTTTCCTTTCTCCAGTCTCTCTGTCTATTTTTTTTATTCTACTTTACTTTATTCCGAGCTTTCGGCAACTGACCTTTACAAATGCATCGCTGAATACACTATCGTAATTTGTGTACATCTTTGGATTATTTCATAGCAAGGGCTGTTAGAAAGAGTCATAAAGGAAAAACTGGGAAGAGTATGTATGATGAGCAGCAGCAAAAGTGATATTTGACTGCCTTGGAAGACAAAAAGAGAGAGGTCTTTATTGTTGCTTTTAGTTGTTTTAAGTAAGAACTTCTAACTCAACAAAACCACCTGCTGCGGACTTCTGTTATTTCTATCATCACATTTAACTACGATTAAAACACACAAACAAAGAATCATACCAACAAGTAAATACAGGAGAAGTGTTTGCAGAAGCCTGTTTATTTTTGCAATAAATAAGTTTCTTGGATATGAACAATAGCTTGCCTGCCTGACGTATTCTATGACCTTTTGATACCTGTCCTACCCCACAAAACACTTGGACTAGCAACTGATATGCACCTAGCCAACCAAGTATCTTGAGCTAAAAACTAGGCTAACAAACTTATTTTTCTTCCCCGATTATTGCGCTTGAGTAAGAAAACTAGATTTTGTCTTCCAATTCAGTCAAATATCAGTTTTGCTATTGCTGATCATACATACTCCTCCTAATTTTTACCCTATGACACTTTCCAACAATCCTTGCCATACAGTTATGCAAAGATTTACACGAATTACGAAAGTGTATTCAGTAGTGCATTGGTACATATGTAAATGTCAGCGCGCGTTTGCCGCTGACACTGAAAAAGGAAAAATATCAAAATAACAAAAACCTCGATAAGCAGGCACAGCAAGAAATATATGTATGTTTTAAACGCACTTGCATATGTACCAACAACATTTTACCGTTCTTGCTGTCCGCTGACCCGCCGCCTCTACTTTAATCGACGGGCCGATGAACGCAAAGGGAAACTAAGTTCCATCGTTACAGATTATTTAAGCCCCAAACTCGATATTTTTTTGTAACCAGAATAGTTATCGATAATTTTAAACAAACTTGTTCTGCTCATGGTATATTTAAAATTTGAAGTCTCTAGCCCTTGTAGTTTCTGAGATCTACGCGTTCATAGAAACGGACAGACGTACAGACAGACGAACGGACGGACGGATAGACGGACATGGCCATATCGATTCGGCTATTGATGCTGATCAAGAATATATATACTTTATGAGGTCGGAGATGCCTTCTTCTGCCTGTTACATCCTTTTGCACAAAACCATTATTACCTGTTTTACCATTTTATGGGTTCAGGGTAGTAAAAAATGTTGGTTTACTGCAGAGTATTCTTTAGAATACAAAACAATTTTTTCCTGTAAAGTTACTAACATTGACACTAAAACTAACTCATAGTTTAATATTAATCCGTGAGGAAGTATTTAATATTTCAAAATTTGTTTGTGAAATTGTTTTTTTTGAGCCTTATCTCTAAAGACGTTCATACATACATATATATATAGTGGATCGCAGCTTATTTCGTGCAGTTGAATAATAAAAGTTGAATAATAAAACAATTTTCTAATTATTCAAATGATACAACAGGGTAAAACTTATATTTAATCTTTTTTCATGCAGCAGCTTATTTCGTGCACTTTATTTATATTCAAAATAATTGTATATTTAGCGCTAAAAAAACAAATTTTTTTTTTGATATTGGCGTTTTATTTCTTGCAAAAATGTATTCTATGAGTTTCCGGGCTTGGTCACACTGAATTTAAAAGTTAAAAGGGAATTACCGAAATGGCACCACGTACCAGCATTGAGCTGCGAGAACTTGTTCTAAAGCATTTTAAAAGTGGCAAAAGTCAGCGTGCCATTGCTGAAATTGTATCTCTAGTCCCAGCACCGTGCAATACATCATACAACGGTTCGTCCGAGAAAACAGTATTGCAGATAAAGGGCGAAATGCACCCAATAAAATTTTTAACGATCATGAGGAGCGTCGAATTGTAAGAAAAATAAACGAAAATCCGAAGTTATCCGCTCCGAAAATTGTTGCAGAGGTTGAGAGGGAAATGGGGAAGAAGGTAGTGCAGACACAGTGCGTCGGGTGTTGCACGATCATAATTTAAATGGTCGTGTGGCACGAAAAAACCATTGCTAAGTATTAAAAATATAGCAGCTCGCTTAAAATTTTGTAAGGAGCATCTTCTTCGCCCGATTTCCTTCTGGGATGACGCAATCTTTGCGGACGAGTCGAAGTTCAACCGTTTTGGATCGGATGGTCGACAATATGTTTGGCGGCAACCAAATACCGAACTAGAGAACAAACACTTAAAAACTACGGTCAAGCATGGCGGGGGTCATGTCATGGTTTGGGCCTGTATGGCAGCTTCTGGGGTGGGCAACCTCGTATTTATTAATGGAATCATGGATGCCAAAATGTACTTGGAACTCCTGAAAGAAAATCTTCTTCAAAGGGCCTGGACCTACGCAATCGTTTTCGGTTCTACCAGGACAACGATCCGAAACATTCAGCAGGCATTGTCAAGACTTGGCTTATCTGGAATTGCCCTCATGTGGTGATTACGCCAGCCCAGTCACCAGACTTAAATGTCATAGAGAATTTGTGGGAAATATTGGACCAGGCTATTCGGAAAAGAAAGATTTCCAATAAAAACGAACTAAAAAGTGTGCTATTGGAAGAACGGCAAAAAATTTCATTGGATACCACCAGTAAATTGGTTTCCTCCATGGGAACTCGTATGGCCGCTGTCCAAAAGCAGAGAGGACACACAAAATATTAAATAATTTATTGAAATAATAACGAAATAAGCTGCGAGCCACTGTATATGTTTATACTTTTGATACATTTTTGATGCAATTGTAAATTTCCATACAAATTTAATAAATCTAAGCTATTTTAATACGAACTTTTTGTTTCTAATTTACAAATCAAATAATGGCATTTTTGTCTTTCTCTTTACAGGTAATTTAAAGAAGTTGAAATCGAAACAGAGGAAACAAATTTTGTATATACGTTTATGCAATGAAACGTATGTTTATGCTATCAGATAAAAAGCAAAACAAAAACTCATTTAGCAGCAGCGATAACTGCGAGAGGAGACCATGGTAAGTGGACACCTAACAGTTAACACAAGCAGCGTGGGTTTACTGGAAAGAGTGTGAAAGGCAAGGGTAGTGTGTTTGTATGCGAAATCTTGAGTACGTTTTGAAATTGCCACCTGTTGTTGTAAGCCAACGGGTGCGCCATTTGCCAGCAAGCCAGTTAGATTTTTGGAAAGTTGGATAACAGTTGGCAGTAAGATATTTAGATAGTTGGCAGTTAGCGCTATATATGTATGTGTTTGTGTCCTTGTGTGTGTATGTATATCGGCTTTGAGTATCTGGTACGCCGCTTTGTTTGCAGCGCTTCAACTGTTGATGTTGTTGTTCTTGTTCCTCCTCTTCTGCTTCATATTATTATTTTTATGTGTTGTTGGTGTTGTCGTTGACTGCTGCGCTGCTGCTCTGTATAACTGGCTACTGCCGGCATAAGTTTTTGTGAGTGTGTGTATTGCCTTTGCGGCTTGTTTATTTGATGGTGGTTGTTGCTGCTATTCAGTGCTGCCAAAACAGACTTTTTCCCGTCAAATCAAATTTAAAGACCATAAGCGGGAAAAATTTGTAAACAGCGGGAAGCGGGAATTCAGGCGTTTTTTACAAAGTTTTTGACTTTTTTACGCTTATTTTTAAGTTGCCACTGTTTGCATTAAAATGTAAAAATGTGGCAAGCGCATTATATTTTGCTACCGATCTTTGCCCAAAGTCACCACTAGATTAAGAAAAATATCATCTCTATACAATAAGTGCGCGTAAGTGGAATAATTTTTAAGCTATGCCGAAAGAATATAAGCAAAAGTGCCGAGATGTTTGGCTAAAAAGCGAAGAATTCATGACTTGGATTCGCAAAGATGATACGGACGCACATGAAGTTTACTGCAGCTACTGCAAAGTAACTATTACAGCCAAGATACGTGATTTGCGAGCTCATGCAAAAACAAAAAAGCACACAAGTGCAATGAGTGGATACACACAATCAAACAAAATAGACTTTGCCACTTTGCCTGTCCAAACTATGGAGCAGGAAGCTGCGCTCTGTCTTTTTATCGTTGAGCATACAGCAATGGCACAAATTGATCATGTGGGCCGTTTGTCCAGTAAATACTTTGATGGTGGTTCTACAGGGCAATTAATGCTGCACCGAACAAAATGAACTAGCATCATTAAAAATTATCTGGCGCGACATTTTATTGAGGACTTGTGCAGCGATATCGGAGACTCAAAATTTGTATGTACAATATGTACTTAGGTGTGGTCATTAATTATTATTCCGTCCCGCGACGTATATTCGTTGTTGAAATAAGCAAGTTAAATTGTTCTCATTATTAAGCATATGTCTGCGTATTGATATACACATCGTGAGAAGTATCGATGTTTGAATATAATTATATCGATTAATCTTTTGTATTACCACTGTTTCATTTTTGATCTTCAGTTCCAAAATATAGTTTGTCTAAGTAACAACTCGCGGTGTTATTATTTTGAGTGAACTCTTTATTCACAGCTGCGCTTACTCTACAAAAGAGATATACATACCTTTAACAGGTTATGGGCCCAGACTCACACAGTGATTAAGATGAGTCTGTATAGCATTGAAAAGTTAAGCGAAAGCAATTACGATGTATGGTGTGTGCAAATGCGAAGTGTACTCGTACATCAAGAGCTGTGGTGTGTTGTGGGAGGCAGTAATGAACAAGCAAGCACAAGTGACGAAAAAAGTTCGAAAAGTATATTATCAGACGAAAAAGCATTGGCTCTTATAATCCTAAATGTGCAAGTCTCTCAATTGAATTATGTAAAAAGTTGTAAAACCGCAAAAGAAGCTTGGGAAAAATTGCGTGAAGTGTATGTGTCTACCGGACCGCTTAGAAAAGTGTCGTTGTACAAGAAAATGTTAAGTTTAAAATTGACGTCAGATAGTAGTATGACGCAATATATCAATTCGTTTGTCGAAATTGTGGATAAACTAACAGAAGTTAACATCGAACTAAGTGAAGAACTGAAAGTTATAATAATGCTTTCAAGTTTAACTGCAGATTATAAAAACTTTGTTGTTGCAATAGAAACAAGAGATGCGTTGCCTTCATTTGAGTCATTAAAAGTGAAACTTCTGGAAGAGGCGAACAGAATAGGTGACAAGTGCGAACAAGATAGCAACCAACAAGCATTTTATGCGGGTATGAACAAAAAGGAAGGCACAAAGCAACAAAAGAAATTCGATGGACAATGTTACAAATGTGGAAAACGCGGTCACAAAGCAAATAAGTGTAGATCGCGAGAAAGACAAAATGAACAAAGTGAAATCAAGAAAAGTGTAGAGCAAAAAGAACAGCAGCGAATATCGTATTCCGTTTTTGCTGCTATACAGCAAAGTACGATATCAAAAAGAACGTGGTGTCTAGACAGTGGCGCGACGTCCCATATGTGCTGTGAAAAAGAAATGTTCGTATCGTTCGTGCCAAAGAAAGACAAAATAATTTTAGCAGCAAATAAATGCATCGAATCGCCGGGAGCTGGAACAGTGATTATAAAAACAAAGGAAGGCAAATTAGAATTGCGAGATGTTTTATATGTTCCGTCATTGCAAATGAATTTTTTTTCGGTGAGCAAAGCAATAATGTATGGGCACTCAATAGTTATCGAAAATAAACTAGCCATTGTAAAGACAATAAGTAATATAGGGTTGCTGCAGGCTCAGATGAGCGAAAACTTATTTTTATTCACCGATTTAAATGTGAACAATTTATTTTCAATGAAAAAAAAAATCAATTATGTGGCATAACCGCTATGGCCATTTGAACTTTCGGAGCCTTAAGAATTTGGCTAGCAGTGAAATGGTATGTGGCATTGATGTAAAAAATGTATCGCACGAAATAAATTGCAATACATGCAACAAAACTAAAATATGTGCAGTGCCGTTTAATAAAAATAACAAAAACAATGCAAGTGAACTGTTGGAATTAATTCATACTGACTTGTGTGGCCCTATAAATGTACCGTCGGTCGGGGGTGCAAAGTACTTTACAACATTTATAGATGATAAATCCAAGCGTGTTTTTGTATATTTCATAAAATCAAAGGACCAAGCTTTCGAAAAGTTTAAATTGTTTAAGAATATGGTCGAATGCCAAACCGGAATGAAAATAAAAGCCGTTCGAAGTGACAACGGTAAAGAATTTGTGAATAAACAATTTGACGAGTTTTTAAACAGTTGTGGCATTAAAAGACAGTTAACAGTCCCGTATACTCCGCAACAAAACGGTGTGGCTGAAAGAGCCAATAGAACATTAGTTGAAATGGCGCGTAGCATGATGGTGCATGCGAACATTGAAGAGCCCTTATGGGCTGAAGCTATTTCGACGGCTGCATATTTGCGAAACAGATCACCATCTCAAGGAATAAAAGGTGATGTTACTCCGTTCGAGCTCTGGAGTGGTCGTAAGCCAACAGTAAGGCATTTACGTATTTTTGGATCGCCTGCGTTTGCTCTCAATAAATTGCAAAATAAAAAGTTTCGTGCAAAAGGCAAGGAATACGTGTTCGTCGGGTATTCGCTTACAGCCAAAGCATATCGTCTGTATGACAGAGAGGCAAGGGAAGTAATAGAGAGGCGAGACGTAAAATTTGTAGAAGGCGAAATATCGTCCAGAGAAGATGTCGTATGCCAACAAGAAAACACAGAAATCATGGAAATGTACCCGCAAATCTTTGTGTCAGATCAAATGGTTACATCAGATCCAAAAGAAAAGGGTTCTTCTCGTGCAGATTCTGATATTGCGGATAATGATGACGGGTTTTTAAGCACAGAAGAAGCTAAATCTTCAGAAGAAGAAGAACACGCATCAAGTAATTCATTAGAAGAAGCTGACGTTGGTTCACGCCGTGGCCCGGGCAGGCCAAAATCGGTGCGCACTGGACAGGTAGGCAGAAGAAAGCAATACAATATGCTGAACAACATAATGAGCTATAGTGACATAGAAACACCTGATTCCGTTAGTCAAGCATTGACAGGCAAACATTCACTTGAGTGGGGGTTGTCAATGAGGCAAGAATATGAAGCGCTTATAACAAATAAGACTTGGTCGTTAGTTGACTTGCCACCTGGTACAAAGGCAATAGGCTCTATGTGGGTTTTTCGGATAAAAAGGGACAAACTGGGAAACATAGTGCGCTACAAGTCAAGATTGGTTGCTAAAGGATGTAGTCAGCAGTTCGGGGTTAATTATAACGAGACTTTCTCACCAGTAATTCGTTATGAAAACATAAGAATGTTATTGGCAATAGCTGCTGAAAAAGAGTTATATTTACATCAGTTAGACATTTCTAATGCATACTTAAATAGTGAGCTCAGTGAGGAAATTTTTATGAAGCAGCCAGAATATTTTATAAATAGCAAACACCCAAATAAGGTTTTAAGGTTAAATAAAGCTTTATATGGCCTTAAACAGTCTGGCAGGGCATGGAACAGCACTCTAAATGATGCATTAATACACATGGGTTTCAAAGCAACCAGAAATGAGCCGTGTCTATACATGAGGATTATACAAGAGTCGTATAATCTAATAGCTGTATACGTAGACGACTTAATTATCGCATGCTCGAGAAAATGCGATCTGGATGATATCAAAGCCAAACTTAATGGATGCTTCGATATACAAGACGACGGACCATTGCAACATTTCCTGGGAATGGAAATAAAGCGCGAAAATGATTGCGGTGCTATTTCTGTGTGTCAGAAACAGTACATAAAAAGTCTGCTGGAAAAGTACAACATGAACGTGTGTCGTTCTGTTTCAACGCCTTTGGATCCTGGTTTTCATATTGGATGCGTTGATGAGCAATGCGGCAAGGCAAATCTAGTTGAGTATCAATCTCTTATTGGATGTCTAATGTATCTGGCAATCTCTACACGCCCTGACATTATTCATTCTGTAAGTAAGTTGGCGCAGAGAAACTCCGATCCCCATAATGAACATGAAGCAGGCGCCAAGCACATTCTCCGTTATTTGTCAAAGACGATCGACATGAAGCTATATTACGTAAAAACGGGAGAAGCTTTGCATGCGTATGTCGATGCAGATTGGGCTAATGACGGCCAGGACCGAAAATCATATACTGGGTACGGATTTTACTTAGCAGGTTCAGCTTTCTCCTGGTCTTCGAAAAAGCAATCTGTGGTAGCACTTAGTAGCACCGAGGCCGAATATATCGCTCTATCTACGGCAGCAAAAGAGGCAATTTATCTGCGGCGGCTACTCGAAGAAATTGGATATCATTCTCCTAGCGACCCGATTAAAATCAATGGTGACAATTTAAGTTCGCATCAAATCGCTTATAATCCTGTGCACCATAAACGAACAAAACATATAGATGTCAAGTATCATCATATAAGAGAAGTAATTGCAAACAATGAAATTTGCATTAAATATGTTCCTACAGCAGACAATGTAGCAGACATTTCTACTAAGAATTTACAAAAAGAAAAGCATAACAAGTTTGTAAAGATGCTTGGTTTAAACTAAAATATATTGTTAAGAAGAATTTAATTTGAGAAGAAGTGTTGAAATAAGCAAGTTAAATTGTTCTCATTATTAAGCATATGTCTGCGTATTGATATACACATCGTGAGAAGTATCGATGTTTGAATATAATTATATCGATTAATCTTTTGTATTACCACTGTTTCATTTTTGATCTTCAGTTCCAAAATATAGTTTGTCTAAGTAACAACTCGCGGTGTTATTATTTTGAGTGAACTCTTTATTCACAGCTGCGCTTACTCTATAAATGTAGATATACATACATTTAACATTCGTCTCCACATTTTTAACTCTGGTATCATTAGAATCGGGAAGTGCAACATGCATTGTCAAAGGCATTAAAAATGCATTGTTCCTTTTAAGCTAGACATAAAAAAGCTTATTGGTATTGGGAAATATAACGCAAATGCTATGGTTGGAAGAAATAAAAGCGTCTACACGGAATTAAAAAAGGAAGCAGCAGCACTAATTTTAATAAAACGAGTGTGCCACTATGTGCAGCTTGCAGTTAGTCATATTTGTTGCTTACACAATGCCAGAGAACAAGGAATTTTTAATTTATGAAACTTTCAATTGGTTTTCATAAAGTTCGTCTCGGCAAATTGATTATCAAAAAATTTATAGCTGTATAAATGATGATAAGGTATGGGAAAATGTTACTTAATCTATGTTTTAACATATGTACTATAGTGTTCTGTGTATTTTTATTGATTACCATCGATATTGTCCTATTGTGTTCTATTTGTGTGTGTATTGTCCAGTGTATTTCAGTTGTTGAAAGTGTTTGTATTCGTCTTAGTAAAATTTGTATTGTCTCAGTTATAAATATTTGTTTTATATAATTCACAAGACCCCAATGAAAATTCTAAAATTGAGCGACACACGATGGCTCTTTCAATAGAATTGGCAGTGTCCCGTATATTGGACCAGTGGGACGAACAAAAGTTACATTTTGATATTTTTGCAACAAAAGAGAATTGTTTTAAGGCTCAAATTTTAAGGGATATGAACAATGACGAAAATAATCGTTTATATTTGATTTTTTTAAAACCAATATTGAATGATTTGCAAAAAGTGAACAAGTGCTTTAAAAGCACCAACGCAACAAAATTGCTTGGTGATCTTGTATTGGCAATGAATTCTTTGAAACAAGGAGTTATTCCTTCCGAAAAGGAAATAAACATTTTCGAAACAAACGATTTCAAAAAACACACGGATTTAAGTCCATAAGGGATACGACTTTGAAAAAAAATAAAAACACTTAATATTACTCCAAATGTGGAAGGACAACTTCGTTACCGCTGCACAAATTTCTTGATTGAGCTAATTAAGCAATTAAAACAAAGGTAAGTAAAAAAAAATTGCGATATTCTCTTGTAAACACTGATTCTAAATTTCAGGCTACTAGATAATTTTGATATTTTGAAAAAAAATACGTTATTTTTAGTTGCTAAAATCTTGTGTGCTAAAAAGCGAGACATTGGCGAAGTTTTAAAATTCCTAAAAGTGGAAAACATCGCAGAATATCCACCTTATTAAGTGGGAGAACGTCAACGACACAAATGAGTTTTGGAGTGAAGTCAACTTTTACACAGATGCGGCTGGCAACCGCAGGTTTAATGAACTGGCGGCTGTTGCTCTTCAATTGTTGTCCTTGCCTTGATCAATCGCGGAAATCGAGCGGGCTTTCATTCAGCTGAATATAGTCAAGTCCAAATTAAGGAACTCTAAGAACCTTAGCACGACGAATAGCATTCTATGCATAAGGTAAAATTGTATTGCCAGTGATATTACAGAATATTACTAATTTTTATTAAAATGTTCCGATATGGCTTTTGAAGAAAAGGAAAATGCTACTTTGACTACGAAGTACCTCATAAGTATCTTCGCATGATTGGTACGACCAAATCGTACGAATGCGAATTAGAAAATGGAGCCACAGAGCTCGACGAGTTGCTGAAACTGCTTTAAATTTCTGTCCGGCGTGTTCAACACTACTGAAATACAAAATATATAAGAAAATTTGTTAGCTTTTTTTTTTTTGGCTTTTTTCTGGAAAATTTGAAGATTTTTTTCCCTTGTCTTCAGGTTAGAAACAGCTTTTTTCGAAAAATTTTTGGCAGGACTGCTGCTGTTGCATAGTTGTTGCCTTTCCGTTCACTTATGCTACATGTATCGCAATTTGGCATCTGCAGACTCAGTCCAAGAAGCAATCCTTATTCGAGAAATCTACAAAAATGGTGCTCAAACAACGAGAAACTGTTACAAAGGATACCCAAGGACGACATCGCAAGCGAAGTAAATAATGAGGACACAGTGGACAATTACAGGATCAAGACATTGGGTCTTATTTGGATGCCCAAAGGGGACCAGCTTTGTGGCCGCGCTCAGCGCAGCACAGCTACGAAAATAACTAAACGTGTCGTATGCTCAGAATTGGCACAAATCTTGGACTCCCTAGGCTTGTTTGCGCCCGTCGTTGTGAAAGCCAAGATTTTCATGCAACAACTCTGGGAAGACAAACTTGAGTGGGATGACGAGTTACCTACAACTCTTCAGAACGAATGGAATGACTACCGAGAGGACTTGAAGTGCCTAAACTCAATGCAAATTCCTCGACATATATATGACGGAAAGGTTCCAGTCACAAAGGAACTACACACATTTGTGGACGCATCTGAACGCGCATACGGCGCAGCAATATACGTACGCGCAACATACAAAAATAAGCAAATTTCTGTGCGCTTGCTATGTTCCAAATCTCGAGTAGCTCCAACGGCAAAGCAGACCCTCCCGCGACTAGAACTTTGTGCTGCACTGTTAGGTGCTGAGCTCGCGGACACGATTCGACGGGACCTCAACTTGAACTCCAACACAGTACCAGGATATTTTTGTTCCGACTCTACGGTTGTCCTGTCATGGATTAATGCAGCTGCCGCCACATACCACACGTTTGTGGCCATCCGGATAGCAAAGATCCAAGCTAACAACGCAGCGATGTTCTTTCAAGAGGAATATCTGCGCGAAGGTTATGGCTATACGGACCACTATTCCTGCATGGCTCTCAAGAAAAATGGGCAACTCCATCCAACATAGTTCCGAGCAACCTGGAGAAGAAAACAAAACATGTAATCCTGGCATCATCCACCTTAGGTGAAGTATTGTACACTTGCAAACACAGTAACTCATTCCACAAACTGCAACGCATTGTGGCGTATATGTTGCGCTTCTGTTTTCACACGCTCGTAACTTAATTCTGCGGACAGTAAAACAAGTTGAATTCACTGCTGATCTCAAAATGTCGCAACGCTACAATATGGTGGACAAAAAGAGTTCTGTTTCATCGCTGTCGCCTATACAAGGCTCAGACGGTCTTATGCGAGTTGGAGGTCGATTAGAGCAAGACCCACTCCCATACAACACAAAACACCAAATTCTACTGCCTTACAACGATCCTATAGTAAAAATGCTATAGCGCGAGCTGCATGAAGATAACATGCACTGCGGCCCTCAAGCCTTACGAGCAACGACGAGGCAACAATATTGGATCTTGAATGACAAAACCATTTCAAGAAACATCATTCACAGCTGCGTAAAATGCAACAAAGCAAAACCAAAGCTTATGAACCAAATTATGGGCAATTTGTCGACCGATCGAGTAACATCGACACGCCCGTTCCTTACTACAGGCGTAGACTACTGCGGACCGGTTTGGATTCATCATAAACTGCGCGGGAAAAGACCAGACAAAGTCTACATAGCCGTATTTTGTTGTTTCTCTACCAAGGCGGTGCACCTTGAGCTAGTAAGTGATCTGACAACAAACGCCTTTTTAGGTGCCCTGCGACGCTTCTTAAGCCGCCGAGGAAAGTGTCAAACGATTCATTGTGACAATGCTACAAACTTCGTTGGAGCGAACAACCAGCTAAAAGAACTGGAAGGGTCAATATTTGGCGAAAAAGGCCAAGCAGAAATCATCAATCAATGTAACAGGATAACATACCTGTGATGAGCTAGCCAATGGGGCGCATTATCAATACGTACCCAGGAAAAGACAATTACGTCAGAGTAGTTGACGTTAAAACTGCCTCAGTCACCTACAAACGCACCATAAACAGACTTTCGCCACTGTTTCCAGAAGACATGGCCACAAAATGCACCATCACTGAAAAACAGTACACAGATAAAATAGGTCAGTACTTAAAATAGGTCAATTAAAAACAGCACCGTAAGTCAAATTGTCTTATTCCCGGAAACTGCTGACTACACAGCACGTGTAACTAGAGCCGCGGTCAGCGAACCCGGTTTCCAATACACAATTATGCAGTGGTAAGCAACTGCTGCATAAACGATAACCCAAATAATACATATGTAAACTAAGCTATATTTATCTATAAATACTGATACTTTCGTTAATAAAAATCAGAGTCTTTACTTTGCATTCAAGCATACACAAGTCTTTCATTCTTTCTGCAGGAACTCCCTCTCCGTAGTCCACCTAGTTACAAGTGCTAGTTGCGACACCTTATTAGCAGTCAGTTTATGTACTGAATGCTTATATACACACAGGGGTGATCAAGAGATTGGCTCTTATTTGGATGCGCAAAGGGGACCAGCTTTAAGGCCGAGCTCAGAGCAGCACAGCTACGAAAATAACTAAACGTGTCGTTTGCTTAGAATTGGCATCAAATCTTCTCGAATGAGGATTGCTTCTTGGACTGAGTTTGCTCCTGTGAGGCAGTCGTCTACATAGAAGTCATTTATTAGTGCAGTTGCTCCTGCATCTGATTTGTCCAAGTGAGTAGTGTCCAAGTGATTAAGACACTTGGTTGCTAAGAATGAAGCTGAGGCCGTGCCGTACGTAACTGTTTTTAGTCTATAGTACGTAAGTTGCTCCTTGATATTGTCTGTCCAAACAATCAACTGATGAAACTGTTTTTATGCTCTTTTTTAAAAGTTACTGGCGTCTTTTTTCCGGTAGCCATTACTCGAACTCTTTGTTCTAAGAAGTGGATCATGGTGTCCAGTGGCTGAATTTCCTTGGTATTACCCAGTGACTGCTCATAGAGTGTTCTATTTGTGCCGTCCAGTTTATTTCTTAGGATGGCAATGATGATCGGATCCCATGTTGAGATGTCAATCCCAAGTCCCTTTAACGAAGCTAAGGACTCTATAGTAGTGATGTGCAGCTCTTTTAAAGACTTCATCGTCGCTGCAGGTTTGCTGACGGTTCAATATCCTAGATGCAATCTCCTTTGGATTATTGTATGCGTCTACTAGAATTTTTATGCGTAGAGATAGTTTTCCTCCCTCAGATCGATGTGACGGAGTAATCTTTCCGCCTCTCCGATTACGCTGGTTTTCAAATACCACATCTGGTAATGTGGTTGGCATTTTTATTTCATGTGTCATAATTGAAAACATGTCAAAAAATTGATTCCATTTGAATGCTTCGCCATCAAATTTTGGAATGGAAATGCGTGGCAGGCTTATGTTTTCGGTGCACGAACTACTTGAATTGTTAGTAAGTGCATTCCGTACCTCAGCTTCTGCCTTGAGATAATTAGCGGCGTCGTAGCCTATCTCTTCTGGGCTTCAAATTCTTCGTATATTTGAAAATGGACCTCTTGAATTTTTGCCCATAATGATTTCACATTGTCTGCATTAGGGGGCTTCTGCTGCAAAGTACGATCTAACGATGCTATCATTGCCTTTTGCCGACGGCACAATGCACTTAATTTTGTGTTTGTGCTTGTTCCGGCATCAACCGATCTTGAAGTAATGACGGTTCTTGGTTCCGTCATATTGCTGCTAGACTGGTTAGCAATATCAGCTTGCTCGGAGAAGTAGTTTTTGGTCTTTTGAACCATATCAGCAACGTCTTCGAAGAACTTGAAGTATGCTCTAGTTACAAGTGCTGTGTAGTCAGCAGTTTCCGCGAATAAGACAAAGTGACTTACGGTGCTGTTTTTAATTGACCTATTTTAAGTATTGACCTATGATATTTACATATTTATTGACATATTTATGTTGTGTTTAATTAGCATTTTTAATTGTATTTATTATTGTGTGTCATGTGCTTTTGTTGTGATTTATATACATATATATATATATATATATACGCCTAAACAGTTACCTTGTGTTGTGTGTATTTATTTTTATTTAATTTTTTTCTGGCGAAGAGGCACCGTTAATCTGCAGAATGAAATCGGAAACGAAAACTTAAATAAAAATTGAGTTTGCTTTTTAAGATATTTTGACTCAAGAGTTTTCTTCACTTATCATATTCTAAATGTCTTCATTTCGGGGAATATTTATACTTGATACCGAAGGTAAAGAGTATATTGGGTTTGTGCAATGTCCGTCATGGTGTCTGTCCGTCCGTCCTTATTTTAGCAACTTTTTCCAAACCCTTCAAGTAAGAGACTTTAAACTTTGAAAATCTTTTTATCTATGGCATAGTAAAGTAAAGTGTCAAGATTCTACGTTAACTAGGGGGCTGGCAAATCGATAAACTCGATAACGCTAAATTGATAGATCCAGCTATTTCGCAAGCCCTTACAGCTAGAACTACCAAATACGGCGAAAAGATAGCTACTAACAACCCCCAAAAAACTGCATCGAAAATTTTTGGGCCACGGCCACCCATTCCGCTCCCAGCCCCCCCGCTGTTTAAAAACAAAAATGCCCAAATCTTCTACAGGTTTTTAGCTTGAGCCATCAAATTTGTTGCCAAGATAGGTGTTGACGATCCCCAACCAAATTCATAAAAACTTTGGACGCCACGCCTATCTATACTGCTCTAGCCGCCCTCAACCGGCCCAACGTTTCTAAAAACGGTAGTGCGTGTATCTTCCATAGTGTTTGAGCTAGAGTCACAAAATTTGGTAGGTAGATAACTGATAACGACCCCCCAAAAACTGCATCAAAGTTTTGGAGCCCCACTAACCCATTCCGCCCCCAGCCCCCGCAGTTTAAAAACATAAATGCTTATATCTTTTACACCAAATTTAATGCCAAGATTGGTGATGAAGAAACCCAAAAAATTTGGATGGCGCCCCTTACCCATACCGCTCCTGCCCCCCGTCCACCATATTCTACTAACTTTGAGCTAGAGTCACCAAATTTGGTATGAGGATAGCAATTGACATATACATAGATCTGCAGGAAAAATTTTGGTGCCACGCCCCCATACCACCGACAGTTTTTTGGAAAGCTGCGACCGTTTGCCGTATACCTGGCTGCTGCTTCTGCTGAGGTGGAAGGCTCATTATCATCCATGTTGTTAGCTGGTAGGATTGCAGGATTCGATTTTTCAATTGCACTATCGTCTATTTCTGGCGCGTAGTTCCAATCCAAATTCAAATCTGAATCATTCTCGCAATATTTGTTGCACAAATAGTTTTGCGTTACAATTTTCATTGACGCTATCCTGGCCGCCAGATAATGAATCTCCCTAGCAGAAGGATTTATATTGTTGTCCAGTTTGGAGCAATCCGTTGCAAAGTAGTTTTCCAGCGGGTCTTGGTTAAATCTGCTCAGCACAACGAAATGTACTTCGGAGTCTTCAAATAAGTCCTTGCACAGACTTATCAAGCCTCGTAGTGTGTAATTCAAACCCTCAATACAAATACTTCGAGAATAACGGAATTGTGCAAACTCTTCAAGCTTCTCTAACTTACCATTAGTCCGTGTGATGAGATGCTTGATAGGGTTTCCGCTGTCAAATGAATGACCGTTGCGCAGGTCAAAGCCATTGTTAATGGTTGAAACGAAGTTTTTCGTTGCCTCAGCACGAGCAATGTTGTCGGCATTTTTAAACTTTTTCAATCTATGCACGTTGCTATGCCTTGTGCGACGGTATGGCTAAACACCTGCCGAGCGAGGCTTACTCTTATTTTTTGGTAATGATTAGGAAAAATGTGATCATCTGTTAATTTCTCTTAGAATAGGTGGGCGTGGCTCCAATGTTTTTGATGCAGTTTTTAGGAAGTTGTTAATAGCTATCTTCTTCCCAAATTTGGTAGATCTAGCTGTAATGGCGTGTGAAATAGCTGGATTTATCGATTTTGAGATATCTAACTTACCGAGTTGCCAGCCCTCCAGCTATCGTAGAACTCCAATCTTCACACTTTAATTTACTATGCCATAGATAAAGACATTTGCATAGTTTCAAGTCTCTAACTTGAAGGGTATGGTAAAAAATTGCGAACATACAGCAACAAAGCAAAGGCAGGCAAGCGAAACCGCAAGGCTCAGCAAATTGCTGTATTTGCTCACAATTTCAAAAGCACACCTAATAATTGCTGCTTATAATCGATAATAAAAAAACTCAAGAGCGAATTGTCATGTCTATAGAAGCAACAAGAATTCATATAATAGAGCGTTCAAATGCAAAAATTCTGATATAGAGTTGGGAAGTGGTTTAGCACGTGTAAAAATATTAATTCTAATTTAAGCCTAATTTAACAAAATTTTGTTCAGACCTCTTCTCGCGGAACAGCATTTGAATTCAGTTGTCTTCTTTTCAGTGGCTGCCCTGCGCCTGATAACGACTTCTACTGTGAAGCACTGAAATGCGTTTTGCAAATTTTTGAGGTCTCAATAAGGATACAGCCCAGGGACTGCTCCCACAAAGTTTTTTTCACAATGTGTTTTAGTACATCAAAAACTTTACGCCTAGCAGGTGCCTGCGACAACACTGAAAAAAGACATTTTTCTACTTGGCGCTTAAGGGTTAAAGCTCTGAAAAAAAGCCGTCCGCACACAACCTTTCAGTTCGACAAGCAGGCACACACTGAAAATAGGGGACCAAAAACCGAACGACTTCGGCAGCCGAGTGGAATGCCTTGTATCATGATGGAATAACATAAGGTGGTCCCGTCGGCAACCGCCATCCACTTATTGTACGCTTGCAATAAGTGCGAGTGAAAAGAACAAAGTATTGAGTGTGAGTGAGGCGGCAATGTGATTGTTGCTTAACCCTTAGCATGTCCGTAGGGTTTGAATATGCCGTTTATAATAAAAGACGAGAAATTTTTTTAAAGTTTAATTTTTAATAGCTTGGAATTACCAATCAAACGCTGTTTTTGATTCTTAATGCAAATTTTTTTGTTCAGGTACTTAATTTTAAATTTATTTTTATTTTAAAGTAAAAAGAAATAACAAATTTATCCAGCTCTAGCCAGGCTGCACCCCAGGCTTTGTTCCCACAATTTTATTTTCATATTACACTTCGGTACATGAACAAGACTTAATCCCTCCACAACTTTGCAGCAAAATTTGCAATATTTCATATTAGTGCACGCTTAAGGGTTAATGAACAAGAAAAAAAATCGTCCGCACACAACCTTTCTCTTCAACAAGCAAACGTGCACTGAAATAAGTGTATACTTCGTACAACTTCGGCTGCCGACGGGACCACCTTATTTTATTCTATCATGCCTTGTATAATTGTATCATGGGTTTCACCATGGTAGTGTCATGCGAGAGTGTGCCCTCTTTTTTTTGTGTACTAGTTGTCACTGCCAATTTGGCCTTTTACCGGTCAGATCTATCCGGTTTTTAACTGCTTCAGCCGCAAAAAATGTTAAACATCCCCTATCCGGAATTCTGTCCTTATTTTGGTTCTCTTATCTGGAAATCTGGCATTTTTAGACTAAAATAACAAAATTTTATTTTAAGATAAAAATACATTTTCGCATCAAAAACCTTAATACTACATTAAAAAAACAAAAACAAAACCAAAACATAATTAGAAAAAAAAAAACTATTAAAAATACTACTTTAAATTAATAATAATAAATGTTTTTTATTTGAATATATATATTTATAAATATTTTATTTAAATTAATAGTCACAACAAAGCAAAAAAATTGTATCGGCCGCATACATACAACAAAACACTTTCTATACATAACTTTATCGCACTTGCAAAACAGCCCTTTAACAGACTCAAGAGAGTAAAATTAAGAGAGCAGCTTAGCCCTCTCCTTCGCACTCGCTGCCTCGCATGACACTAACATATTAATTGTATCATGGGCTGAACTATACATGGTTGTGTCATGCGTAACAGAAGGAGCCTGTTGATAAGACCACGCGAGTGCAAGAGGCAGCAAAATTGCTCTCTCGATATTGCTTAATCGTCTTGTTTTTGTGAGCAAAATAGGGATAGAACGATGCAGTGCTGCCAGTTTAGCAATTTAGTTGCTAGGTCTAGCAACTTTTAAAAACATTTGCAACTTTTTTTTTGATATGCTATTAGCCACAAATCTAGCAATTTTTTATTTTTTTTTAGCAATTTTAGCAACTTTATTGCAAATCTAGCAATTTTGTATTTATCTATAACTTTTGCCTTTTTTATTCCTTTTTGCAATTTTAAATTTCGGTTGGCTGGCCGCTGAGTGCTGCAATTCTGTGATCGTTCTGTCAATCACTGGGTCGTAAAGCACCGTTATTTTCTCTACATCAGACAAGAGCCGTAGCAAATAAATAAAAAAAAAAAATAACGAGAGCACAACAAATAATATGCAATTACAGGTTTCTTGGTTTGGGAATATATTTTTTTCGTAGCCATACATATTTCCAGCCAACAGCATTCGACAAAATAAAACCATTTGTTGGGCCTTGTGTTATGCTGTTTTGTTTGATTGATTCGGTGTGCGATACACCATAAAAGCGTGTAATTTTCGGCACAAAAACATGTCAAAACATTTTGTTGCCTTTGGTGTGCGCGGTCCGTATGTAACATAAATGTAATATAAATTCGGCATTCGACAATGTTTTCTCAAAACATGCGAAACTACCGAAATTCAGTTTTTGCAGCAAAACAAATTTACCGTTATCAGAGGCGCCGTCTAGCTTGGTACACATTTCATTATTGCACACAAATGCGCCGAACATTGTTATTGAAAAAACTCTTTCGTTCAAAAAATATAAGCGAATTTGCAGAGGCGTTATATATACATATGAGACGCACCTTATGTAAGGGCCTCATGCAAGAGACTATTCGAAGATCCCTTTGTACATATGTAAGGGCCTCATGCAAGAGACTATTCTAAGATCCCTTTGTACATATATATATAAACAGAGTTTTCATGCAAACCGCAGAGCGGACGAATAAAACACTTTAATTCTGATACCCAAAGAGGATAAACGTCTTTTTTTTAAATCCGTGCAGTTTATTTTTATTGGAAGTAAGATGCCAAAAGTGTACACGCAAAACTTTCGTGATGCCTGGCTGCAAGACGAAGAGTTTAAGCAATGGATTCGGAAGGATTGCACTGATCCGACTAGGGCATATTGTGCGTACTGCAAATCAACAATAGGGGCAAAACTTTTTGACATCCGCCACCACGCCGCCACGAAAAAACATGCGTCTGCGATGGGCTCATTTAGCTAAAAAAATAAGTTGCCTTTTGTTCGAAAATCAACAAAAACGGAGGAACAGGAAGCTGCACATTGTCTACACATTGCCAAACACACGGCGATTGCGACATGTGATCATTTGTCATTTGTGTGTGAAACAGTTTTCAGCTTGCAAAGATGCTGCAAATATAAAATTAGGCAGAACGAAGTGCACTTAAAGGATATGCAAAGCCTTAACAAAAACTTTAAAAGCCGAAATGGAAACCCAACCCAATTACTTTCAACTGTAATAATTGCCATTAACACTCTTAAAGCCAAAATAATACCACCTGATTTTGAAATCAATATTTTAAAAGATAATTTCGAAATCGCAGCAGTACAAAATTTCTATTTGGGCTATGCATTTGAAAACAAAGTTAAAGAGGCTCAATTCCGATCGCACGAGGCTGAAATTAGAAAAAATTGCATGGAATTCATAAAAGAATTAATAACCCAACTACGCGAAAGTTAATATTGTACTTTTGATCTTGGTACAGATATAACAAATTATTTTTATTATTTTAGATTGCCCGAAAACATTGAAATTATGGAACAGGTCAATTTATTTTCAGTAACAAATATGCTTAGACCTTCTAAAAGTAAGGACATTCTAAATGTCAAAACATTGATGACATTAAAATTCAAATTGATAAAATCAATTTTATTAAGTGGGAGTTTGTGGAGGACACCAGCAAATTTTGGGCGGAAGTCCTGAAATACAAAGATGCTGGCAACAACAACCCATTTAGTGGTTTAGCGGAATTTGCAATAAAACTTCTGTCACTGCCATGGTCGAATGCTGAGGTTGAGCGTATATTCTCTCAAATGAATATAATAAAGAGCAAATTACGCAACGACATGGGCCTTAAAACATTAAATGCCATATTGTATATACGGTAAATTTTAAATTTGAATGATTATAATAGAAAACAAATTAAAAATATTAAACTTCAAATATTTTTACAGTTATGGACTACACAGGCACGGAAAATGTTGCCATGATTATGCTATGCCTCATGAGTACTTGATTCAAATTACTGGCAATGAGAAGTACTCTGATTCAATTGAAGCTGACGAACTAGATAGCATTTTAAGAGTCCTTTAATTAAATGTTAATATGTTTATGAAATAGAAATCATGTTTCTTTTTATTTTAAGTATTTTTAATTTTGATTTATTTTTTTCTTAAATACATACTATATGTACATACTTTTTATGAAAACGAAAGTTTTAATGGCTTAGCAATTTTTTTTAGCAATTTTTTTTGGCAATTTTCAGAAATCTTTTAGCAATTTTAGCAACTTTTTTTCCCAAATCTAGCAATTTTTGCTTCGGAGATTCTGGCAGAACTGGAACGATGTGTGATTTTGTTTACATTTTTCAACCGGGGCTATAATTTCAGAGCGTTCAATGCAATAAAAACACGGGTTCTAATTTCTGGAAGATTCTAATTTCCGAGATTTCTAATTAGTGAGCGTCCACTGTATTAATATATGTATATTGTGAAGTTAATTTTTAGCTTTTAAGAAAGAAAATTCGAATGTATAAATTAAATTAAAAGCATTTATTTAACAATTTTAAAGTAATATTTTTAACATTTATTCTTTGCTTATCTCTTTGTAATTTTTTTTTTTTCCAACCATCTCTGCAATGTTGAAACGGCAACGGACCAGCGTTGTGAATGCAAATGCCATAAGAAATGTCAGCTGAGTTCCAAAACTTTTTTTCCCACAATTCTGCAATTTATTTATTTGGGTATCAGTAAATAGTTTTCTGACTGACTCCTATAATATTGCCGCTTTGCTTAACTCCTCACGCAGGTCAGCATTTTCTTTTTCTAATTCGCAAATTTTTTTTTTTTAAACGAATATTTTCTAGTGAAGTATCGGCTTGTATAACATTAGTGCTAAAAATTAATGCTTTCATAAATTTAATTTGTAAAAAATTTAATATGTTAATTTACGTATCTGTTTGCGTGCTTGTGCTTTTTTGGCAGTCATTAACACATTCAGCACCTACTTCTTCAGCACATAGAACCTTTGCGGTATGGCATTTGGCATTAGCAATCGTCGTTTTGATGCTTTGTTCTTATTTGTTGTGGTCTTCCAGTCACCCGAATCAAAATGCCTGTCAACTATTCTGCAGCCATCGCGATAAGTAATGTTGGCTACCCTTTCCCACAATCCCCTTTTTTCAGCATCTTTTGACACTCTTAAAAGCTTGTTTTCTCCAACAACAAGTGTTTTGTATCAAATTGCGCAAGACGGCATTGCTTTTTTTTTACTTTTATTTTTTTTATCTAAAAAAAGTAACAACCAAAAAATTGCACGAAAAATTCGACCACACTCACAATTTACCACGTTGAGAGCTGCTAACAACAAGCTCCTAAAAATTGAGCTCTCTCTCTCTCTCTCTCTCTCTCTCTCTCTCTCTCTCTCTCTCTTGACATAACCATGTATAGTTCACGATGAAATAATAATAATACTTCATCATGGTATAGTTCAACCATGAGCAAGCAGACTGAATTGCGATATGCTTACGACTCACGACTAAAGCAAAACTAGCCTACGATATATCTCTCTGAAAGCATGGTAGCTTCTGAACTACTTTCAAAGCATCAAGGGTGAGAAAAAAGACGACCTACATGACGACAACATGTTAAACCCCGATTATATTAGGCTGCATCCGTCACTAAAAGCAAGTCGGAGTTCCACAACAAATCCAATTCATCCGGCATCCTGTTTTAACAGGGGTCTGTTAAGTGTCAGCTGACAGTTGCTTGTGTATTATTTGTGTGTATGTAATTAAAAATAGATATGAGCTCAAACACAAATAAAATTAGTGGAGCCTAAAAAGCAAAAAATATTGCTTTAATTTATGCGCAAAATACAGTTTTAACAATTTGTTTGAATTAAGTTTGTATTGTTGTATTTTTATTGCACTTGACGACCCAGCTGTTTTACCCAAATTGGCACTGTTTATACCAAGAATCGGTAGGAAATTTCATTGTATCGACTATGTAAAAGCAACAAGAATTCATATAACACATATATATATATATATATATATATATATATATATCTGTATATATGGTATTTATTTTTTTTTACCTTTCTCGTAGGCCGTGTAGTTATACTCGATACCGAAGGTAAAGAGTATATTGGGTTTGTGCAATGTCCGTCATGGTGTCTGTCCGTCCGTCCGTCTGTCCGTCTGTATGTTCGCACCTTTTTTCCACACCCTTCAAGTTAGAGACTTCAAACTTTGCAAACCACTTTATCTTTGGCATAGTAAATTAAAGTGTCAAGATTGGAGTTCTACGATAACTAGGGGGCTGGCAAATCGATAAACTCGATAACGCAAAATCGATAGATCCAGCTATTTCGCAAGCCCTTACAGCTAGAACTACCAAATTTGGGGAGAAAATAGCTACTAACAATCCCCAAAAAACTGCATCAAAAATTTTGGAGCCACGCCCACCCATTCCGCCCCCAGCCCCCCGCAGTTTAACACTAAAAATGCCCATATCTTCTACAGTTTTTGAGCTAGAGCCATCAAATTTGGTGCCAAGATAGGTGTTAACGATCCAAAACCCAATTCATAATTTGGATGTCACGCCCATCTATACTGCCCTATCCGCCCTCAAACACCCCAACGCTTCGCTAAAAACGGTAGTGCGTGTATCTTCCATAGTGTTCGAGTAAGAGTCACAAAATTTGGTAGGTAGATAACTGGTAGCGACCCCCCAAAAACTGCATCAAAGTTTTGGAGCCCCACCTACCCATTCAGCCCCCAGCCCCCCCCCCCCCCCAGCCCCCCCCCAGCCCCCCCCCCCCGGAGTTTAAAAACAGAAATGCTTATATCTTTAACAGTTTTTGAGTTAGAGCCACCAAAAAAAATAGGTGATTATAACCCCCAAAAAAATGCATAAAAACTTTGGATACCACGCCAATCCATACTGCCCAAGCTGCCCCAAACCGCCCCAATTCTGCACTAAAAACGGGAATGCGTGTATTTTCCAAAGCGTTAAGGCAAGAGTCACCAAATTTGGTAGGAAAATAGCTATTAACGATCGTCAAAAAACTGCATCAAAGTTTTGGAGCCACGCCCCCCCCCTCCCGTTCCCCGGCCCCCTGCATTTTGAAATCAAAAACGCCTATATTTTCCACATTTTTTGAGCTAGAGACGCCAAATTTGATGCGAAGATTGGTGATGAAGAAACCCAAAAAATTTGGGTGGAGGACCCCACCCCCCCCCCCCCCCCTCCACCATATTCTACTAACTTTGAGCTAGAGTCACCAAATTTGGTATGAAGATAGCAATTAACATCATAAATAGATCTGCAGCAAAACTTTGGACGCCACGCCCCCAATACCATACCCCAGCCCCCCTTCCACCATATTCTACTAACTTTGAGCTAGAGTCACCAAATTTGGTATGAGGATAGCTATTGACATCATAAATAGATCTGCAGCAAAAGATTGGATTGCACGCCCCCATACCGCCCCAGCCCCTACCTTTAACAAACTTTGAGCTAGACTTACCAAATTTGGAAGGAAGATAGCTTTTTGGCATCCCCATCTGCACCAGACAATCGTTGAGGCAGCGTACACCCCTGCCGTATCCACACACCATTGCAATCAGCTCTCTTTTAATCTGTTTTACTACTGGTATAGAGTATACCGCAGTCGGGTGCGTCCGACTGCAACGTTTCTACTTGTTTTTTTTTTTCTTTTTGTATTTGTGTTTTGTACCTACTACAATTAGTAAATAAATTAGTTTTTATTATTGAGAACTGGTTTCAGGGTGCCTTCTTTTACACAACAACGAGCTGATTCAGCGTCGATGTCAAAGTCAGACTTCAGATTATCGAATTGCAGCTTCAAAATTCTTCACAGTTCGCTGACAGTACCTGTTGAGAGTCAGGTTTAAACACAAACATACCTGTATATATATATATGTAAACTGCTCTTTCTTTGCTTACCTGCAATTTAGCTGGTAGCTCGTTTTCTTAACAATTTCATGATATGAGTTTAAAACAGTTGGAAAGTTGTAAAATCATTTTAATGTAGGCCGCCATAAGTTGACAATGCTGCTTCCTCTTTCATCTTCTTCATACTTGCTGTACAAGTGCTGCACAAATGATAGCATATTGAAAATAAAATAAACAACTCGAAACCACAATTAGGGTATTCAGTAGCTATGCTATTGTCGTAAAGTATTAAGTTGTCATTTGAAATTTTTACAACAAACTCACGGAAGCAAGTTAAAACAGCATTGTACTATATGTGTTATTGTGTGGTTGCCAGACTATGTATGAAAACAGCTATTTTCGAGATTATGGATGTAATGAAATTAGATCACACTAAGCGAGTTTTGGTTGTAAATTTAGGCAAATTTTATTATTTTGTAAACTCTCTATTTATTGATAGATTGGGCGTTGAATATTTATTGGGCGTTGGGCGTATTCCACTTCTGAGCTGTAAACTCTCTTTTTATTCGTAAAATGATTAAAGACTATATTTATAATAAATGTTTCCTTTCTTGGTTTCACGCAATTGCGTGCGCTTGACATCAGGGGAACCGGAAAAGAGAGCGAAATCAGTTAAGTGTGGCCAAACCACACTTAACACTTAAAAACTTAACACTTAAAACTAACATCGGTACTTAAATACTATCTTACAATATATCGATACACTAACATAAAATAGGCAGGTTTAACATAAATACAATTATAAAAATACTTTACAACTCGGCCG